>CM057816.1:18309661-18909661 GCA_030067965.1 Latrodectus elegans
ATGTAATTTTTTATGTTAAGATATGAATTTAACAATAATAAAATAGCATGGATGCACAGTCTAAGCTTCAAATTTTTTATTATCTTTCTTATTAAAAATCTTAATATTATGAATAAATTATAGTAAAAAATAAATAATCAAAAATAAAATAATTCGATTATAATATTTCAGTAGGCAACAAATTCTACCGTAAATATAACTTTTCTAAGATACAAGCAATATTCTAATATTTAAGGAAAATTTGTAAAAACGGCGCAACAGTCAATTTTTTTTTTATTCTTGTAAGAAAAAATGTTAATGCAAGTAATTGAAAAGGAAATTTTAAAACAGAATTTGTTTTTTTTTATTGAAGCATAATTATTTATTTAAAAGGATTAAAGGCAATCTCTGAAATATGTGATTTGATGTAATTATTCACCGTGTGAATATTCATAAGTGAATTTTATATTTACCTAAAATCTTTTGCATAGTTGATTGATAGACTTGGAATTTCATAAAATAACGACTTCCTATAATCTATATAAGAGGAGAGTGAAATAGTTGACACTCCTAATAAAACTCCCAATTTCGGATACCTGTTAATTTAAAAAATTTCTAAATAGTAAAATATTATATTATTAAACAAAATACATACTTTTCAAAAATTATAATATTAATAATAAATATATTTTAATTTACAAATAAAAATTGTTGTTTTTGTGTCTTTTTACTAAATTTACATTCTTTATTGAAAAACTAATGTAATCCTACGGATAACTTTAAATACATTAATATAATATTAAATACTTTTATTTAATTTCGATGCATATTAGAGTTTTTGTCCCTTATATAAATTATAAAGAACCTGTTCAAAGGAAAATAACTGCGCGAGCTACATTTTTAATTAGTATAATAATTATTTTAATAAAAATATTTGTTTTTAATAACATTAAGCACAATTTAAAAATTTTTATCAAAGAAGCAATTTAATCTTGAGAAATCAAATTTATTTCATAAAAAGTGAAAAATTGCATACATATATTTACATACAAATTCCTATTTAATTAAAATACCATATCAACACTCAATGCAATAATTTCAAATATTATTGAATATTTAAACATGAAAAGCATATTTTAATTGTTTTGTGTTACAATACTTGAATCTTAAGCGTTTTTCAATGCTGTGAAAATAAGAGATAACGATAAAAATAGAGAATACATACAGTTAACAAGAAATATTAATACGGAAGAATTTTTCAAGATTATTTTCATGTGCATAAATATTTCAGGTATTTAATTTTTCACATAACACGTTGCATTATAAATTTAATCTAGTGGCACGACAGCCCAATCGGGGCAAAGGCTAATATCTATTTTCCTGACTGAGGACCCCAGAATGCGTAGTATATGTCGTGGTAACACTAATGCAAAAACCCCAGTGTTTAGTTCCCAAGCAGGCTTGCTATTCCGCTTATCGCCCCCTTGAAAAAATCAAATTATGAGTTGGTCCTGTCCAGCCCGAGTTTTGATTCTCGGACCTTGGCTTAGAAGCGTGACAGGCTACACAAAGCCACCGATGATATTATAATTTATAATATGCATATAATGAATTATATGGCAGGAGTTGGTGTTTATTGCAAACATTTCTCTCATTATCTTTTTTGGGAATAATCAAGACAGGATTTGATGGTGAAGTTTAGGCAAATAGAGAGGCTATAGTTCATGTATATGCTCCTCATTAGATTTCCAACCAGGTTATCTCTGTCTCAGATTTCCAAGCTACAATTCTGACTATTGTCAACTGTTCTCGAGATCATAGCTCTATATCAGTAATGTAATGCAGGTCCTTAATAGGAGAGACACATGACAATTATAGAATAATTAGTTTTACAGTGGATATCATACAACTGTGTTACAAATGGGAACGAAAAACGGGATAAGTTGGAAGAAGGTTGTTTTAATAAATAGGTTTCGTGTAACGTAATTAATTATAAATCCGCCTCTTCAATGATCAATCAAGTATTTGAGACATCACAAATGTCTGTGCTAAAGGAAATCACAAAAAAAAAAAAAAATCGTGGAAAAAGTCCATTCTAAATCTGTCCCCGATTGTTCGAGAAGTTATGCTATTGCTGCCTTTTGTCTCGCGACTGATAATAACTACTGATACGCTCATCTCTTCAAAATTAGGATAGAGGGTGGTGGAATTAGGATTCAAAATTAGAATAGCCTGTCCCCTTTGCTGCAGTGGTGCAGCGATGATCATTCCGAATGTTATGCATTTACAAAGAAGGCATCTATTCTCAATACTGAGAAGCCAAAGACTCTTCGAAGAATTTATCTTCCTAATTTGTGATGTTTCGTTATATATATATATAATTCTTAACTCTTATACAATGATAACACATGAGAAGTTGAATACAAAACACCATATTAAGCATGTAGATTTTTTTATAAAAGGAAAAGTATCGTATTAACTTTTTATTGTTTATGCATATTGGAATATTGTGGGTAAATTATTTTTATTATTCTTTTCATCGAAATCACTTTAGTAATTTCATATTTTTTAATCAGAACCAAAATTTTAAAAATCTCTTGTTTTCAGATTATTTTAGATTCCTTTTTTGGTCCAACAATTCATAAATTCTAATTTCACCTTTGCCACAGATATTTGTAGTTGTTTCAATTCCACTTTAAGTCCTAAGTCCCTGTCTAATTAGTCCTCGTGTGAAAAACAAATATTTTTGAGCGAAACCAAACCAAAACAACTTGGGTTCATTTATATGTTCGTCATTTAAACTTACTTATAATTCTTTCTATAATAAAAAAATACTGATAAAGATGCATTATACCATTTGAAATTAGAAACAAAAAAATTTTTCTCTGGAGTAAGGAAACACTTTTATTTTGTATTTGAAATTTTTTCTCACACATAAAAGAAAAAATGTATATATTTTCTTCAGAAATACAAAAAATATTTCAGATTATTTTTACGTAAAATGCAAAAAATTATAATTTTCTTTCATTCAATTTAAATGAATAATGTACCTGTATGTCAAAATCATTAAAAGAATTCCAAACATTTGGAGTTGCATCGTAAGACTGACGAACCAAGTATGGCGAAAACACTGCCAAATATTCAAACTTAAATTAAGATATAAAATAAACGAAAAATAACTCACATGTAGCTAATTTCTATTTAAAATTTTTTTTTTGTATACAGATATTATAATATAATAAACTGATACTATAGATACATTAATGAAATAATAAAATAATATTTTCCATATATTGTTACCTGTAAAAAAAATATGTAAGTAGTAAGTAATTATATAGTATCATATAAAGAATATCCTCATATAATCAGTCTTTAAAATTGAATAGGATGCCATTAATTATTGAGAACAAATTATTGTATTACAGGAAATTATACAGCAAATTATTGAAATTTAAATTAAAAAATGAATATAAATTACGAATAATATACATTTTAATATATTTTATATAGAGAAAAAGTAAAATAATATTACATATTCACTGTGTGATGATGTTAATAAAAATAACATAATCAGAAAAATGCCAGCAATTTTCCATAAAAAGTTTCCGTAAAAGAATTTTCTTTACAGCAACATAAATAATTAAAATTTTAATTTAGTAAAAATTGTTACTACATTCAGTTTCTTGCTGTAGTATTTTTTATTTTGATGAAATATCTCTCCCATCAGTTTTATTTATTATTCAAAATGTAATTTGTATAAATCTAACTTTTACAGGTTATTAGAGAAAATTAAAAATGTTTCTCTAAATTTTGCATGGAATTTGTGAACTCATGTTAAATTTTGGATGCTATCTGCATTCTGCTATTTATTCTTTTCTGTTACTTTGCTTTAAAATACAATTAAAAACATATATGAATAATATTCATTAATATAATAAATAAAATAGTAATTTTATGGTTAAGGAACAGATATTGGTATTTTTTAATGTAAACTACGAAACTCTTTTTTATGAAGTACGAGGTGGAAAATTTGTGTATGTTACGTACTTCTGATCATGTGTTTTTAATGGTAAAAATATTACCATTAAATTAGGAATAGTACCGGAACTGGTAACTGAAGATTCAGAATTAAACCAAACAGGATTTTTTCATAAAGTTTATGTATTAAACGAAGGAGAAAGAACAAAAACGTTCGCATAAGTAGGATACTGGGCAAACAAAAACTACAGCTCCCTGTATCACTAATGCCATAACTATACAATGGGAGGAATACAAACTAATGCAAATAAACCGTTCAACATCTCATACAACGAACGTTGTTATGATAATTAATACGTTTTATGTCTCTCATATGAATATATTCAGTTCATACAACACAGCAGCATGCTGAGTATTACATTAACGAGCTGCATTTGGAGCAGAGACTATATTGGAGCACAACTATTCAAGCATTGCTTTCCGAAGTTCCGGTAAAAATGCAGCAAGTTGTTGACAGGCTGTGGATCATCGGACATGTATGTCCCGCATCCGTTCTATGAGATTTAAGTTAGGTGAAAATGCTCGCCATACCATACGGGTGATATTTTCCGATTGAAAGCAATCGTTGACGATGTATGAAAGGTGAGGATGAGCGTTGTCACCTATAAACACAAATTCAGTTACCACGTTACGCAAACGGACATGTTATTCCAAAGTGATGTCCTCATAAATTTGGCTTATCATGGTTGCAATTTGAATAAGCAGATGTGTTTTTGAGGTCAGTATAATGCCTCCCCAAAGCAGCAGTCATGAAGCTCCGTAACACTGGCGTTCATTGATGTACTGGGTACCTGGTATTCTTCATATGAACGTCTAATGTGTAGCGGACTGTTTTCCAAACTTCAGCTCGTTGGGAAACATAACAAAAACCCATTGTGACAGTGTCCACATTTCATGTTTTCTATTACAATGTAACTGCTGGCGACAAATAATAAGACGTAAGGGAAACATGTTTGTCATCCCTGCGAATATGTACACACGGTTTGAATTGAAACGGTTGTGTATGAAACCAGTTTACCTATCTTACGAAAATGAAAGCTCATCATTTAGCAGCAAAAAGTTTATTTTCAGAGTATTCCATCGCATGAATCCATTAACGGAATTGAATTGACTAACACTTTTGCAAAGAGAGGATAGACCACTCTACACCTTCCACCACACAGCTCATATATTTAAAGCTATTCTGGAAGCAAAAAGCCCAAAATAAAGAATATATGTTTATACCTCTGCCTCACATGTGGTATAAAGCTTTAAAAAAAACAAAAAAACAAGACTTTTCCTAATTTTTTTTGAGACAGGCAGGTCAACATATGTCTTTTCCAACTTGCCAGTGGGCTTTAAAAAATTCTCACATATTCTAGGTTAGCAAGAGGTTTTCTCTTTGCCCTAAATGACAGCAAGAACAATCATTTCCTCAACACATCTTCGACTGACTTGGACGGGACTTGGAGGACATCCATAATGGCTTAATTCTTCTACCTAAATTCCAATATGTACGCGGTTTTATTAATTTGCGTTGACGGAGTCAAATCAGTTTGAAAATTTGAAACAACAATAACAAAATACTATTTATTATTTGTTATTGACAGTTGATATCTTCATTACCATACATTATTATTCACATAAAAACATTGCTTCTAAAACAATAATTTATAGTACTTTTATTTTAAATTCACGCCATATCAAAATTTAGTTTCTTGTTAAAAATGTCTAGTAATTTTATTTTAAGCGTCATTGATTTTATCACTTACGCAATGTTTAAAAGGTCTAAGTATGACCGTGCAACTTAAACATTCATGTAAGAGAAGGGTACATTATATACAAATTGAAACATCTGGTTATCCTCTTAAAGAGAGAATTATGTATAACAATACTATGAGTTCAATTTTCCTTTCTTTTTTATTCCATTTTCTATAGATTATATTCGCCGGCCAACCTGACTAGTGGTCAGCGTGCATGATTACGGATAGGGAGGTGCAGGGTTCAAATCCCGGTTCAGGCATGGATGTACTGTCACTCTCTCTCTATCCAGTATTTGATCTTACTGAGTATGAATGAGATGTGAATGGTGTCCTACCCTATAAACGGGGCCCTGTGGCATGTGTGTGTACTGAAGAAGTCAGATTCCACACCAAATACGGTTCTATTGGAAAAGTGAAGCAGTGCACTTAATTTGCCAGCCTAGCTGGCACACGAGAACAACAACAACATGCATTAGTTTCATTTTTGTGTAACTCTGCTTTTGTCATTGCTTCAGAACAATATTCAGTCTCTCATTTCGAATTTCATAGGTTTCACATGATTTCTCATGGAGTTATGAGAGAGAAAAGAAAAGAAAAGAAAAAAACGTGTATATTGTTTAAATGTTCGAAACTGTGTAATATATTATCTTCACACACACGTGTTTGGAATCAATCAACAAAATTTTTGCATTTAAAAGTATTAGATAAAAAGCACTTCTATTTTAATAAATCATATTAATATTAATTTTGTAATGATTTTATTTCATTTAATAGGAACATTATAATTTAATTTATGAGAATTGCGTTATAGTAATATATATGAAATTACTCAAAAAACAAAATAATGGACTTACAATATAATCCAAATGAGAAAAGTTATTAATTAAAAGCAAATTTTTCCACCAATTTTGTCAGCAATTTTCTTGTTCAAATTCCCAGGTTGAATTCCAAACAGGTCCAGAACCGGTAACTGGTAAAATATATAATAGCATAAGGACGTACATAATTCCAGGAAAAAACCTGTAATTTTTACGAAATAATCAATACACGAAACACACTATATAAATTTATATACTAGGCTAACGCAAATGATTCATGCGTTTTGAAAAAGTTATATTTCAACTGTATTATTTGTACACATAAATATCAGATATGCGGAAAGAAACACTAACTTATGAAGTTTGACTTTCGTATTTGTGGTAGTAGAATGAATTCCGACCAGCTGAGGCAATATGAGGCCTGTTGAAAATGAGGGAAAAGCAAGAAAAAGGTCTTACGTCTTTCAATATGGAAGTTGCTTGCATGTTACAGCAGTAAAATGCGATTTCAGAAGACGATAAGAAAAAAATCACTATGTATACAAAATGATTTTGCAGGGATATCAAATATTCAAATATTCTGGTTATTAAATAAAATGCATTCGATTACCGTCTAGGTTTATACATTGACATCAAAGAGAAATAACGAACATTTGTAGAGGTCAATGAAATATTTTTTTCATGCGTTTATGAATAATATCTCCGTGTTGATTACTTATTTCCGTGTTTATTAATAAATTTATGTGTTTATTAATAATATACAAAAGAATTATAAAAACAAACTCTACATAGGATGGATGTACTTTCTCTACCTATCCTGTCTTTGTCCTTTCTTTGTATGAATGGGTTGTGTATGGTTTCCTACCCTATAAACGGGTTCCTATAACATGTGTGTATTGAGGAAGACAGACTCCACACCAAAATAGGATTCAGTTGGAAAAGTGGAGCAGCACACTCCAGATTGCTAGCCTAGCTGACCACGACAACAACAGTAGAAATAAATTAATTATATCACTTGTTGTATACATGCAGCCTCTCACGTTTTCTATGCTAAATACCATACTTAAAAAAAGATTAATTTGGTTTTTATTTCGAAATATAACGATAAAACGAAAATTACGCTCTTAGTTTATTATATTATTCATAGGCAAATATTATATGCATTTATATCTACTTAGTATTAATAGAAAAAATAAGAATTGTTTTGTATTAATTTATTTTTGTATTTTGACTATGCGAACCATAAAACAATGTCTATTATACTAAAATATTTAATTATTTATTAAAAAAAATACTGCATATAAATATGAACATATTTATAATAAATGTTGCAAATTAATCAGATAAATTAAACATGCTGATTTGATATTAACATAATACGACTTTCATATTTGATGTTCTAAGAATTCTTTCACTGTTATATTTTGCGTTTGGATCAAAAGAATGAATGCATTAGCAGCTCATATTGTGATCATTTACTTCAAAAGATAAAAATAACTATATAGATATACAACCTCTCAATAAAAGCTCTTAAATATGAATCTAAAACATTTATCTAAAAATAATAGCAAAAGTAAAATTACCTAAAATATTTATGGAAGAAAAATTTTATAAGTTCAACTTTTCCATCATCTCTCTCAAGTTTCCTCATGATCAAAAACGACAGCAAAAAACCACTATAAAGAAATAAATTTTGCAAGTTATTTATTTACTAAGTTATTTCTTGGAAGATATATGTGTGTGTGTGTGTGTGTATGTATACATATATATATATATTAATAATGTTTATGTGCTTACTATTCCTGTTGTGATCATTTCCTTTGCACGACGAGTCACAAAATTTCATAGAGATTATAAATAATTATCATTATAATAGTTATCATTATATATGGTATTATTTAAGCACAGCAAAAAATACAGTAATGGTTACTCGGAAATCGAAATCAAATATTTAGAGTTGAGTAATAGCTTGGAAACAAGATTAAGCTTAAAATTTTACAAAAATATCTCATAGTTTAATACACTAAAATTATTATGAAGTTTATTTACTTGCAAAAAAATTTTCATTTTACTCGATATATTTTATTTATTTAGAAATTTAGTTCATTAAGTATATTTTATGTTAACTTCATATCTCCATTATTAAAGTATTATTTAATTAAACACATCATAAAGGAAAATTTTTTCTGGGAAGATGGAGAGAAAGCAATACAAAAACGAATCTCCTAATAATATTCTTACGCTGATATATGATCAATATTTATCAATGAACATCATGCAGATATTTTTATTCTTCTTATCTTGTGTGTTTCCTAAAATACATTATATTTCAAGTATGATAAATACTTCAGCATGCAGATTATGTATCAACTAAATATATCAAATAGTATAATTAATCTTATGCACATGACAGGGTTTACAAAAAATATTTTGTCAGAAAAATATTTGTGAATACATAAAAATTATATACGTCAGACTGAAGAAAGTTTTTATGTAAAATTTGCCTTTTAAAATAATCGTTTAATCATCTAATAAGTATAAAGCTCCTTATAATTCAAAAATTTCGATTTTGTAATTTTTAGTCTATTTATTACAGTAAAAGTTTTAAATATTTGATTTATATTCAATAAAATATGAAAGGTATTTATTTTTGTAATTAGTTTTTAAAAACACTCATTAGCTAAATCAAAAGCTTTTTAATAATTAAATAAATTGTCATTTATATAATTAATTTCACATTTTAGTATATTTACTACTGAATAAATATATGCAGTTAAGAGCTTATAAAATTTGTTTCTTAAATATCTAATTCGTAAAAAAATAAAAATGCTTATAAAAAAAATATTAAAGCCATTGTATATATATAGATGTCTATGTTTTAACAATACATGGTCCCTGAATTTTATTATTTCTATTTAGCATTACAGATCTTTTTTAAACATTATAATTCAAACTAAAACAAACATTTGTACTTTACCTCATTGCACAAAAACATTCCATACTTAAAATGAAATTTTCAAAAGTTATCATCTTTTTATTATTTACTTTCAGCAATTCTCCATATGAGCCTAAAAATGTTTGAGAGATGATGTAGTAAACACAAAAAAAAATTTAATTTCATAATAAATTGATTTAAATTGAAAAAAGTTACTCATTACTTTTAAGGATAGGGTTTTAAAAATTTCCCTAATATTAATTAAACTTACTGATCTGCAGTTATCCTAATTATCTGTTGCACCCGTTAAAAATTTTAAAAAAAAATATTTAAATATATATTTCTTATACAAATAACATATTCCATCAAAAAACCAAATTATTAAGACATTCAATCAATTTAATGGGAAAAATATATTAACATCAAATGGATAACATAATTTAAAATAGTATATAATATTTAATATTATCTTGAATTTTTTGACAATTATTAATATACTATTTAAGTATAGTGGTAGTCTTATTATTATTAATATAATAAAATTTGTGTCTCTCTCTCTGAAAATTATTATTACACAAACTTAGATTACTATCTCATATTCTTGTATTTAAGGAAAAATATTTCTTACAAATAGAATGCTGTCTGTTTATTATAGTATCAACTGAATTTGTCGGTGAGCAGCTGCAATATCAGTGCCAAATTGTTTATTTATTTACAGCAAATTAATTTTTTTAGTGTATTCAATTAAGTGAAATATGCTTCTTCAGGTATAATTATTTTTGGTTAGATATATTTTTGAAAACTTGTTTTTTTTATACTTTTATAAATTATCACAGTTTATTATCAGAATAGAAAGTTAAGTGTAATACGTTAATTTGTCAATAAAATATTCGGTTGAAAAGGAAACAAACACTAGAAAAAAATTGTAGATATAAGAAAATTTTTGCATGATAACGCAGTATTCGAACATATATTAAACCCAAAAATGATTGTGTGATTAAATACAAAAATAAAATCATGAACAGTATTATCTCTTATTGGATAAGTCACTATCAATTAAAAAAAAAGAAATCATTAATGAATTTATAAAGGAAAACTATTTTTATTGCTGACTATCTAAGCAACACTGAAAATTTTAAAATTACCGGTATACAATAACATTTTTCAAAAGAATTACTAATGTTATATAATATTATTAATCGAGGGAACTTTTTCATTTAATATTTAGAAATATTTAATCAGTTTGATTAACAAGAAAGTTCAAGAAAAGATTTATCTAAAATACAAGAAGAGAGAAAGAGCGTTGCTGTTTCAAATAAAAAAAATCTATATCAATGACATCATGACATTTTAATTAAAAATTATTATAATCATAATTTATTGTATAAAATATCATCAATACATGGTGATTTTATTATTTTATACACATAAGATAAATGTAAGGAATAAACATCAGATATAGAGCATGTATATGTAAACTCAATTTTCCTACTGAAAGCATAAATATAATCTAAGCAACTCGAACAATATATCAAACTCAAACAATGTATATAAATTATCACCAAGTCTATGATAAAAATATTTAAAACACTTTTGGAAGAATAAATATTAAATTTACTTTAAAAGTCATTAAATAATTTTATATCCCAGAAACGAAACATATCAATCATAATTTTATGTTCATTAAGCAAACAGCGCAAATCACTTAAATTTAAAAATAAATTATCTATATTATTATTACTAAAATAAGTTACCATATTTTAACTCTTTCCAGTATTCAGGATACGCAAGAGCGTGGCCTATCACAACCCATATGCATAACAGTACTGAGCGCCATGTAAACAATCTAGAGAAGTTTTTGTCATGCGTATTTCAAACAATTTTTCTGTGTTGGCATATAATGAGAAAGCTTTCAACTGCTGTATAAAGAAATCTAAGAAAAATATCATTCATTACAAAAGAATGAATTTAATCCTTTATGAAATAATAAATTTAAAATGTGAATAATAAGACTTGAATAATCAAACAATCAAATAAGATAAGATCTTTTAAGTACTTTCTGAAATATTGGTGAAGAAGACTATGTGCAATCAAAACAGTTATTTCTTGAAAGGATGCGTTTGAAAAAAAATAATTTAATGAATTTCAAAATAAATGAAATAACTCCACTTATTTGAAATGATTGGTGTAGAAATCCTTTAGTGATTTCATAAAGAATTATACCATACGTGCCAATGAATAGTCACGAAAATCGCTTTCAATTCATTTGTTATCTATCACGTGATCAACTACATAAAAATAAGAAAACTTCAACATAATTGTGTAAAACATGAATTTTTTAAGCAGTCTTTAGCAATGTCAAAGCTTTATTACAATATTTTCAGATAATATACAAATACATCTATCTCTTTCTTCATTTTTTTTCTTGCATATTTTGTAATTTTAACGAGAAAATGTTTGTTAAAATTTCTTTCATCTTAAATGATACAGTAGAAAAACATTTTTAGATTTATGTTTTTTTTTTTTTTTTTACTTTTGTTTTATCATAATTTTCTGATTAAAAAATTTCATAACAAATAATAATTAAATCTTTTGTAACAACATATAAATATATTTATACATTAGATAAACAATTTTTTTAGAAATTAAGAAAAAATGCTCATAAAATAGGTTGGAAATTTGTTATGTGTCATGAAAATAATAAAAATACAAGCTTCTTAAATTATTCAATAGAAATTTTAAAAAAATGAGCCTTCCATTACGGTAAGATCGACATGTGCAATTAATATTATGTTAAATTTACATGTATACATTAAAACAATCACATGTTTGAGAAAGCAGAATTTTGAGTAGGAAATATTGGGTGGAAAACTAATTTTGAAAATAATTATTTTAATTTTAATTAATAGAAATAACAGATGTATAGGAGACAAACAACTTATTCAAATCAGATTCAAAATTAACAATGGAAACCACGTTAATTTCAATATTTAAACCCAATTCTGAAATATAAATGCGACAAAATCGATGTTTCAAAAATGTATTAATAAAACTTACTTTCACTGATTTCTTTTTCAGTGGAAGATTTTCTTCTCCTTATGTCAAATATAGTGCCAAGAGTACATATTGCACATAAGACTAACAGAAAACAGCTAATGGAACAAGCACATTCATTAATATAATACTACAAGTTATTACGAAATATTTTTATATTTAAGAATTAATCTTCTGGTCATAAAGAAAAATTTAGGAATTTGAAATTATTTCTTCAAAACTAATTAAGTTCTTAAATTCTGAATATTCAAGAATTCAAAATTTTGCAAAAGGAATTATTATTTTTGTTAATTTATAAGAAATTCTTAACAATATCAATACAGTTTAAAACTGTAAAGATATTATAATAAAAACAAATAATATAAATTGCATTGCAAATTTTAATTACATTTAACTGTAAAATTACAAATGTAATATCTAAAATATATATTTGGAATACCTATATCTTACAATAGAGGTTAAGGGAAAAGTACTATAATAATAAAAGGAATTGAAATTAATATTTTTTGGAAATAATTTTAAAATACTAATCTATATATATCTATAAAATCGTTTTTGTTTGCAACTAAATTTTATATTTTTTTACAATGATGACGCCCATCAAATTACAAATTCTATGATCCTGCTTCCAAAATTATAATTTTACTATTCCATTAAATAATAGTAGGAAAATTATTTATAAATATATTATAATAAGAAGGCAAACTTTGATTTAAAATACACATAAGAATCATACATCTGATTTATTATTATTTGATTAAAAGTAAAGTCAAAGCATAAATTTATTGCTTGGAATCAATCTTAGTTTCATGTTAAACACCAGTAAATTTTTCCGAAAATAATAATGGAGTTATGGTTGTCTTGTTTGTTTCATTTTTTTTAACGAAAAATAGAAGTCAGTATAGTAAAATATCCTTAATTGTAAATGATGTCTTGAACACATCAACATCAATCATTTTCTACTTGAATTTCTTAACAAGATATTTTAAACACAAGTTCAATCAGGTGAAAAGTACCTAATTAAGGTAAGCGAATCAGTTAAATTAATCGAGTAATATACAAAATATATTAAATTTATTATATAAAATTCTGTTTATTTTTAACTACTTAACGAGCTCAAAAATTGAATAGGAAAATCTGCCTTCTGCTAAAACAGAATAGCAATTTCTAATCCATTTAAAAACGAGGTTCTATTTGAATGTTTTTAACCATGCACTATGCTCATATGGGATCCTAAGCTTTCATTTCAATTCACTTAACCATGAATAACTTACATCATTTAACTGATCGCATTTTTAAAAAATCACTTAACGAAGTTCTTCAGTTGCATATTGTCTCTTCACAGTTGTTTGTTTCAAAATTAAAATTCATGATTTGCTTTCCATATATTTCGCAGCCTTTATTTATGATGTTGTGAATTTATGTATGTATATATATATATATATATATATATATATCTTTCTTTTTAAAATTTTATATTTATTTTATTTCCTTTATTATTAATTTTATATCAAAGCTTACAATTATCATTCATAATTAAAAAATATATCTATTATCAAAAAATAAATCACAGGAACAATGAGAGAATTAAGTTTTGAAAAAAAAATAACTCAAAATATCTTATAAATCTTATCACTTAATATATCCAAATATTTCATTAATTTAAACTCAGAAAAAATAAAATTCTGATTCTTGAGCAAATTGTATAAAGCTCCTATATTTTAAAATGAAAATTTCCTGCTAGTTTCACTCATTATCTATTTAAATTCCATTGAAAAATTTGTCTAACATAAAATTATTTCGAAGTATGTAGGAGACAACTGTTTTCCTAGATATTTTCTTAAAATGTGATTCATTCCTTTTAGTTCACTCCAGTTATCGTCCAAATTTATGACAAATGTTTCATTTGTCAGATATTCCACTCTCTGAAACATGCCAGATGCAGTAGCTGAAGCATTTATAATAAAATGTGATCTAAGCTACAATTTCATGCGCTTTAACTTAGTTATTCCATAGAAATAAGTATAAATCAACGTGATAATAACGAATAACTCATTGATGACTCACTAATCTCCCTTTCACAGATTGAGATTATTATGAAGCATTTATAATAAAATGTGATCTAAGCTACAATTTCATGCACTTTAACTTAGTTATTCCATAGAAATGATAAGTATAAATCAACGTGATAATAACGAATAACTCATTGATAACTCACTAATCTCCCTTTCACAGATTGAGATGAATAAAGGATTCAAGATTTCATTTTCACAATTTCAATGGATATGAATGAAAGTTTTATGCTTTCTTTTAAATTAACCGAAAATAAATTTTTTTTAATTTAAAAAAAGAAATGATATCATGATAACCTTGTAAAACTTCCGGTACTGGGTATTAAATATGCATAGCTATTTATGCAAGGAAGAGTAAAACTTAACAGATGCGATGCGTCTATTGATAATTTATTAATTTTCATTTTATTATAAATAGGTATTGATTTTACCCATATAATTTCTGCATATACACACCATATGATTTATTATATATACGGTTGTATGAAAACAATTGTCTATTAGTTATCATTGTCAAAAGTAACAAATTTAGAGTGTGGTAGTGTATTATACAGAATCATTATCATTCTGAATGTGTAAACTGTAAAGTCCTGCATTCGAAGTAATTGAGGAAAGCAACAGAAATATTCATGTACTGTTACACTGCAGTCGCTGCGATTGAATTGCTGACCTTATATTCCAAGCAAAATGTACCTACCACTGGAACACAATAAGACCAATTTATATTATTTATTTAAGTACAATCTTTTCATGAATATTTTAAACTTGAACAGAAGAAACTTATTCATTTGGTAATTCCTTAAAGAAATTTCCATTTGATGTTTAGTATTGTATTCATTTATTCATATAGCTTTCGCCATATAATATTATACGTACAGTATTGACTATGTCATTTATTTTCCTTACTCAGAAGCAATGAATATTCCCTTTTCTATTGGGTTGTTGATGAATTATGGTTGTTTATTTGCAAATTTCTCAATAAAGTAACAGTAGCGTAGGGTATTTATGTTGTACAAAATTATTTTTTTTATCCCAGAATTTGCGCATTTTTGTTTAAGATCATCCTCAAAAATTTTGTATAAATAGTTTAATTAAAGACAAATTTTTTGTTAAATAATAAAGTGTTAAGCAAACTAGATTTTCTGTATTTTTCTGATTCTTGTTAACACGAGAAGTTAAATTTCTAATTTTAAAAATGACTGAATCTTTCATGTACTTTCTTTGTCTCTTAATGATGTGATAGAGAGAGAGAATTCTGTTGAAAAAAATTTTTTAAATAACACGTTTTTGTGTAAAAATGTTATTTGAGAATTCATCTTTTTTTTCTTTTTTTAGTAATTTTAAATTACATCACTGCATTTTTAAGTTGAATTGTTAATGTTCTCATAAGCGAAATTATCCCCGAAGTATCAATGAAACATTATAGATTTGCTGGAAAAGCGAAGCTTAGAATGTTAAACAGGAATCGGGAGTTGGAAATTATAGTGATTAATTTAAGCTGTCTACAAATAGTAGCTATGGATGTGACTACTGTTATTTTTTATTTAAAAGAATTTTATACCGAAAATCAAATACGGTGCACACACAACATGTTTTTATATATTTTCCAAATACAACACTACACATTAAGGAGTTTTACATATTTTTAACTGTTTGAAAATGCATAATTTCTAGAAGAATAATATAGTTTAGAAACTTTTAAAAAAGCATTATTGAAGATTATATATTATTGGTCATTATTACTAAATATATTTAATTTACACAAGAAGAAATTTGTAAATTCCCATGTTTACTTAGAGTTTTGCAATTTAATAAATTATGCAAATTAAAGTAATCTGAAAAGATTTTACCACCTAAATATTTTTCCACAAAAATTATCGTTTTATAAATCTTATCCATTTTATGTCTAATAATTTTTAAAATCTTATATATTAAGGATTTGAACTACAAAATCGAAAATTACCAAGCAATTTTAGCAGATGATGGGAATTCTTTTGGGCTATCCACTTGGCAGTCAGTTACAGATACCAAAGATGCATATGGTTTTGAAACTATAAGAAATTAAAAAAGTATAGTAAAATGTATTAAATATCGTGTATTATATAAAAATTTACTCAAAAACATTTAGGAAATATAGTTTATCTATATAAAATTTTTGACATCCTAAATTCAATCCCCATATTTCACAGTGATTTGAACCAAGAGTATTATTATAAGTAGTACTTTTCTTTTTAAATTATGTTATACATATCAGCAATTAAAAATAAAACAACCTTTTTCAATGAAACTGAAATTATAATTAATATTTGTGTTTGCACAATCCTAATGCGTAGTTTCACAGTTTACAGTTAAAAAACTTAAATTACATTATAAAACTGTGAAATAGTCTAAGTAGCAGCTGTAATTTTCAGCATGATTTTACTTTACACTTGAATCGCCTTAAGTCTCAGAGCAATAACCACGCGAAATCTAGCAAATGAATTTTTCATGAGGTTATCCATGCAGTGTACTACAAAATTATAATAGCATACTTCAGATATATATATATATAGATATTAAAAATAAATTTAAGTGATCATAATGATAAAACATGCGTAATTTATTTCAGTTATATATAAATACAATGACAGGAAAAACTTTGTGAATGTTTATCGAAATTTTCAAAATTTTTATAATTGAAATACTTTCTACAAATTTAAAGAATAATTAGCTAAACTTATTTTTCCCAAAATTAAAAACATGATATATCGATAGAAATAAACAGATGGACTCCCTTGCCAAAGAGGCTAGAAATATCAATCCACCTCCCACGACAACCACTTGCTTCGATGCAAACGCCGTTGCAAGCCATAAGCTCTTCGGGGGACTAAGGAAAAAATGGTGCCAACCGGAACTTAATCCTGACCGTGGAGTCACGTCTACCATCAGCAGAATGCGGACTGAGCACAAGAGGGGTATAAAAACCATGCCTGACGGATCTAGAACATACGCAGAATGCAGGCACTGCTCAAGAGTTCTATTGGATCCGAGGCATCTCTTCCATTGCATCTCTGTTGCCTCGACCCTCTTCAGCATCGATCCCAACTATTGCCATGACACCTCTATACTGAAAAAGCTGAAGATGTGGTCAGGGCAATGCTCCATGCCTTTGGTCCCATATGACTTATCTTTTTTTTTTTTTTTTTTTCTCTCTCTCTCTTTGCATTTGTCACATGACAACAACAACAAAAACATGATATACCATTTTTCTGAATAACTTCAAATGTACTATTTTCAATGAATTAATCATATTTCTGAATAAAGATTTCGTAATTTTGCCCCATTCCTCTAATTTAATTACTTAAAGTTCATATATAAATTTATGTTGACAATATTCTGCAAACTCTTGAGAAGCCATTTGATCAAACAGGCTTTCTGTTGAGAATTACATCAGAATTTCATCCTCTTTATATTTGTAAGTTGCGAATGGCAACGGTATTTTTTTTTTTTTTTTTTTTTTTTTTTGTGACCGTGCTTCCGTGTGGGAATGGGAGAAATATGATTGCTTCCTTTTTGAGCTGATGTTAACTTTACGCATTTAAATGCTACTGAGAATGAGAATAATTGCTACGAGTAAAAATTGAAACAACTTATGTAAATAGTCGTGTATATAGATTGTGAAAATATAAATAAAAGATCTCGTTCGAGTAATGCTGTTCTCAATTGTATTTAAACCAAAGAAAATTTGCACGAATTCTGATTTCGATATCATAAAAGTGGTGGCTTAATGCCACATCTGGCGTTCGTGAGCTTATTTTGAATTATTTGTTTAATTTTGAAGTAATATGGATCCTTTAAAGAAAGCGAGAACGCAGTACTGAAGGTTATTTTCAAAAGCATATAAAGATTTTGATAATGGGGAAAAAGAAATTGATAATGATACTAAGTTAAATAAACTAAAGTTAATCAAGGAGAAGGCTATATTAATGATTAATTCTGAGGATAGTTTTAAAGAAATGCTTTTTAAAGAGTGTGTTAAAAAAGGAAAATAGATGATTCGGAAACTTACTTAGATCGATGGCGTTTGCTAGAGCAGAAATTAGAACTACTTTCGCTTTCGGATAAAGAAGATTCGGTTTTAAGTTCTAGTACTTCTATGCAAAATTCTTTATTGCACTATCCAAAAATACAATTGCTTACGTTTAATGGTGATATTAGAAATTGGTTATGTTTTTGGGGCCATATTCAGAAAATTGATAAGGACTAATCTCGATCTTCATGATAAATTTGCGTATTTATCCCAAGCAATGGAAAGGGTAGTGTAGCGGAAGAGTTAATGCGAAATTTTTCCCCGGGGTTGGTAGTTACGAAAAAGCTCTAGAACAATTAAAATCGCGTTTTGGAAGGGGCGAATTATTAATTCAAGTGTATGTAAAGGATCTGCTTTCAATAGTGTTGCAAAAACGAAACACGCCGAGGAAATCCTTACGGAAATTATTTGACCAACTTGAAAATAAATTACGCGCTTTAGAAATGTTAGGAGTCACTAGCGACAAATATGATTCTATGCTATTTCCTCTCGTGGAATCAGCTATTCCAGAAGAGACTTTGCGAGCCTGAGAACGTTATAGATCTTCGGGTCGCAGAGGACTGGAAGAAGAGGGGAATAATAATACTGAAAATAATGATCTGGATTTGATTTTGGCCTTCTTATAGGTTGAGGTGGAGGCTGAAGAGAGAATTATCCTGGCCTCACAAACCTTCGACTATCCCAAACCGAAAAATAATGAGAAATATGACGCAAAGTCCTATAATGAGAAGAGAATTGTTAAGAATAAGGCTCCATTTGGGAATCGTACAGAAATACCTAGTTAAATCCGAAACATTTCGACGAGAAATCTGATTATTGGAAAGTCAGGGATTTTGAACTAAATATTTGGAAAAAGTATATAGCTCATTGTTAATTGTACTACCAGTTAGCCTAGATGAAGAAAAAGCGTTTTCAACAGCTAGTAATTCTGGCAAAAAATATCGTTCCATTCTTAATGCCTGTAAGATTGTTGGATCACATTTCTTAAAGTGACATTTCAAAAATTCGTAATAGTACCAATAGACTACATAACAATATTGCAGTTTTTGTAATTCAAAATACAAATATTTTTTACTGTTTACGTTTTTTTGTTTCTTTATATACTGTTGTAATTTATAAGATACAAATGATATTTTTGAGATATCTGTGTTAATAAAACTTGGAGATAAAATATAGAAACATGAAGTAGAAATTTTAGGAAAATAAAAACGCACATCTGTTAATTCCAGTATTCCGTTATTAAGATCTGAAAATTACCGAATATTGGTATTGAATTTTTGCTACGATATTTACACACATTCCCTAGTTATAATAACACACACACACACACACACAGAGCAATACTATTTATTTGTAATTTTTTTCACATACAATACACTGGAAAATATAATAAAATATTTTCTGAATAATTATATTCTCCATAAACTAGATGCAGAGGAAAAAAATCAGTTGCTTTCGGCACCCAGCAATATTTTCATGTACATCGTTCAGATCAAATTAAGAATCTAGAATTCATCAACACCCGCCTGACAATTGCCACTTTAAACTGTTTAAAATTGCCACTTTAAACTTGAAACTGAATAAGGGATACGCAAAAAGGCTTTCCCATGGTTGAACATGAAAAAGAAGATTCTACCATTCAACCCGGTTACGACTACATTGACCAAAAGGAGAAGTAAACTTCCGGAAATATTTTGCAATGATGTCTCTATAGCTAATTTTAAGAGGCACTAAACGCATATCAATCACTTCCCAGAATTACTTTATATTCACTGAAAAGCACCTTTGTTGCTCCAGAGGCAAATGAGCCGGTAAGAGGCGAGATGTTAGGCTTGTTTAAGTTTGCTCATCACTCAACAGTGACTTTTCCACAGAAGAGAGCTAATAGACTGAGACTTATATTCTAACCTGGATTTCGAACTACATAGACATACACGACGGAACACCTGGTCTATACCTTAGATTATCAGATATAGCTCCAACACGTAAAACATCTGTTTCTGATAGAATTATCAAGAAATTTGAAAACAAAATTGAATTGCAATAGATCTCTAAGCCTTGAAATTAAGAATTGGACAAAAATATAATATCAACAACAAAACATTAACGAAATTTCAAAGCATGAGGTTAATATTGCAGTAAAATTGTAAAAATAGAATATTTAACACTCTATGATTTTAACCTTGGTAATGAAACTACAAATAGCTATCTTGATCGTGATCCTAATAGACGATATAAGTAGTTTATAACACATATATGCGAGTAATATAATTAAGTTTTAACAGCAGAGTGTATAAAATTGAGTAAATAACTGCGTGGGACAGATTTTCAATCAGTATAAGTAACTCTCTCATGCTTTACCTGCTTTCCTCATACTTTAATTATGTCCTTCAATGTAGCATAGCATTTTTCGCAGTACCAATGGACTGCATTGTCTACACGTAGATAATTAATTTTAAATATGCTTGAATGGCATCCTATTGAGCAATATAACATTTGCTGAAGGTGATAGACTGCAAAATTATTGAACAAGAATTTAAAACAATAAATCTGCTTCAAAAAACTTTAAAAAAAACAACAGACATCTAGGTTGTAAAAAGGATTCGAACCCATCAACTGTTGAAACGAAATCCAGAACCCTACCCGTTTAGCTGTCAGCTCGTCCTTTTGAAGAAGGAGGTGGGTAAATCTACTAAAGTTAGACGAAATCGAACTTCACTGCTGGCTACACACTTTGAAATGGAATGATTTTAATTCTGAGGACATGAAAAGATTTCCATTAATCCGGGTGCTCTAATTTATTTTTAATCGAATAAGGCTTAATTTTTAGCAAAAAGCTTTTCTAATAAAAACTCATCAAGCTTGCAGAAAATTAAAAGGATTTTTTTTTTTTTTTTTTTTTTTTACTTGTCATTATTTGTTTTTAATGTGTGATTTTAATTCCAACAAAAAAATTCAAATCCTACTTTATCGAGGATGAAAAAAATAGTGTCACGATTGACTCGATAATTTTACGATTGCACGTGCTGTTTCATTTTCCAAGAAAACAATATTTATATTCAAACTTTTCAAGAATGGAACGGATCAGATTACAGTATCGAGGGGAGTAATGTGGATAGGTCAATACAATGTTCCTATCAAATTTGAAATGCAGTTTCATTTTTAATAATGCTTTAAACTTGAAAAACTATTCACATTAATAAAGGATGTAAACAACCCATGTTATGACAAGTTTATTGTTACGTTTTTGTAAAGTTAAGTAAATCGATAAGTTTAGAGCCTATATACTCAATCTGCGGCCCGCGGAGGCTTTTTGGTTGACCCAATTATTAAACTAGGTAGTTAAAACTTATTTGTAAAACAACTTCAAATTTCGCGCCCTTCAAAGAGTTGGTAATTGAACGGGAAGTATAGGAATGTGAGCGATATCAATAATTTGCTTAAATTGGAAACGCAAACTATCCTAATATATGGTTGCGCAAACGATAAGGAATAAGCGGCGTCGGAATCTTTAGCATCTGGTCACGCGCAAACGCGGACGGCGGGGCGACTTGCGAAGCTAAACTTTGCTTGTCTTGTGTAATGAGACGTGTGTTTTACTAATTGGCAAGTCAACCCGACGCTCGTGTTTGCGCGTGGCCAGACCGTAAGATCCATGGACCTAAGTGCGTGTCGCTTTGATTGTCGATCAAAACTAATCTTGTTATAAATTTAATCTAAATTATTAAACTAAATTTGTGTACGTACCCGCGTCCTCTGCCAAATAATAGTTTTGTTTTGTAAATTAAGTATACCTATTATTTTCAAAATAATGTCAGAAGTGTCGTCAAAGTATAAAAGAAAAATATCAAGTGAAAATAGATTGTTTCAAGATGAGTGAGAATCTGATTATTTTGTTGTGCCAAATAAAAACAACGCAGCTACTTGTTTGATATGTCGGGAAAGTATCATATTGAAGAAATACAATATTTCTCGTCATTTCACTTCAAAACATAAAGATTTTGACGAAACGTTTCCTCTCGGATCGTTTTTAAGAAATGAGAAATTGAGTTTTTTTTTTAAAGGATCATTGCATGAGCAACAAAATGTTACGTTCGCGGCATTATCACAAGACTCGGCGGTAACAAAGCATCATATGAAATTTCTTGCATTCTTGGTAAGCATATGAAACTATTTACCGATGTGGAAATTGTAAAGGAATTCTTTATTAGTGTTGCTAATATACTTTTTGATAAATACAGTAACAAAAAACAAATAGTATCTGATACAAAAAAATACATCTTTCGGATTCAACCTGCACCAGGCGTATTGAAGACATTTCTAAATTTATTTCCGATGATATATTAAAAAACCTAAGAAGATGCAAGTTTTTCAGTTTAGCATTTGTTGCCAGCACTGATATTTCAGCAACATCGCAGTGCTGGGTGTTTTCTAGATATTGTACAGAAAACAATAAAATTAATGAAAACTTTTTAAAATTACTGCCAATGAAAAGTCAAACCCGAGGCACGGATTACCTTGATACTATTTGTAATTTTTTAGAACATCATAAAATTGATGTGCAAAATATCGTGTGTTTGTGTACAGATCGTTGTTCTTCAATGACTGGATCCGAAAATGGCTTCATTTCATTATTTAAGAAAAAAAATAATTGCAGCAATTTAATAACATTCCATTGTATTATCCATCAAGAAAACTTGGCGGCCCGTGCTGTACAACCAGAAATTGAAGCTGTAATGAAAACAGTTATCAATATTGTCAACTATATACGAGCAAAAGAACTGAACCACAGAAAATTTAAAACCCTCCTTGAAGAACTGGGAAGTGAGCACAGCGACGTTCTTTTGCATACCTCGGTGCGATGGCTTAGTAGAGGAAAAGTTTTGGAAAGGTTTTTTTCATTACGCCATGAAATAATCCTATTTTTAGAACAAAATAATAAAGGGTACCCAGAATTACAAAACGATGAATGGTGTACGGAAAAACTGAACAATCTCAATCAGAGTCTACAAGGCGAAAATAACATAGTGTCCAATATGGCAAATAAAGTGTTTGCATTTGAGGAAAAGCTAAGTATTTATTATAATGAAATACAGAAGAAACAGCTACACAATTTTCCAACTATTATAAAAACCAGTGAGGACGGTATTAACATTTCAGAAGAAAACTGCTCCAAAATTTCAAATTTTATAACTGCACTATTAAACGAATTTCAAAAAAGGTTTCAAGATCTTAGAAAAATAAAAAATTGTTTGTTACTTGTAGAAAATCCATGGCATTTAAAGACACCAACTATTTCTGAGTAGGCTTCAGTTTTAAATTGTAATTACTTGGAGTTGTTTGATAAATTTATTGATTTTATAAATGACACCAACCTGGAAGTAATTTTCAAAGAAAAAAGGGAAAAATGGGAATATGTGGAATTTTGGAGCATTGTTCCCCAAAAATATAAAAGCGTGCAAAGAAGTGCCCAAATAATGCTAACATTTTTTGGGTCAACGTATGTGTGCGAATCATCTTTTCCAAAGATGAAATACACAAAGAGTGTATATAGAAATAAATTGACAGATTCCCATTTGGATGATATAATAAGAGTAGCATGCAACAACAAGCCAGATATTGATAAAGTTTTAAAAAAATGCTCTCAGCTCCAAAAGTCTCATTAGATATACATATACGTAAGTAAGCATCTTTGTTGAAAGTTCTTTTTTACATTAAACTAAATAATTCATTAGGTTGATATTACTTTTTCATTTATGCACCTAATTATTTTTTACTTCCGGCTCGGGCTACCGTGACTGAAACATGTTTGTGGCCCCTATTTAAAAAAGGTTGAGTATGGATGGTTTAGAGCATCAAGTTTTTAATAGTAGAATGTCCATTTTGAGACACAGCGTTTAGTAACAAATTTGAAATCGAAATTTGAAGGAGTAATGCGCAATGAATTCTTCTAATTTTTCTTTGAAGTCACGTGATTACTTCAGCGTATGTAGTTTTTATATTGCCTCTGACAGAAATACCCAAATTGTAATTTTATAAACTCCATATTGTCCACGAAATTTAATTTTACGGCGTCAACTTTATAAGGTATGCAGATATTGCGTATAAAAGCAGAATGAAGAGAATACTTATTCTCAGACCATTACTTATAAGCCATTTGCTACTTCAACTGAACTAAAGGGGTAAAAACAAGGGATAAATGTAAGTTGAAGTTTATAATTGAAAAGAAGTGATCACAAAATCGCCGATGAGAGAAAGAGTTCGAGTCAGAGCTTCAGGAACTTCTGCAGCTCTTGTTTATTGCTCAATGGTTAATATTTCCATAAGTGGGCTAAAAAGACTAGCACGTTCAATTTAGAATGAGGATTCTAAAAACGGACATCTAGCCACAAAATGGAAATTGAATCTAAGAATTATTAAATTGAAGGCTAGATCGCTAACCAACCATTTGGTTGGAAAATCGACAACTTCAAAAATAACTATGATTGAATTATTTTGAACTTTTTTCTAGGAACGTTAAACTTTATTGATTTCCTTATAGTAAATGTTCAAATAATTAAATTTAATTTCTTATATTTATTTTCGATATGTTTCATCGTTAATTTAACATTATTTATGTACGTAAGTATTTAATGTTTGTTTGCATGCGAGGAGTTCAATGTTTAAGGATTCTTTGTTACATCTCTCGATAATTTTATGCATGCTTTACTGCATAATTTTATGCCTATATAATATTTAATACTTTCGCATTTATGAAATTGTTTTATCAAGAATAGAAATTTTATATAACATTTAGAATTCTATCAAATTTAGGTCTTCAGCCAAATGTAATAGTCTAGCTTATTGTTATTTCAACAGTCTACAATTTAATCATAGTTCAATTTGCATTTATCGTTCTTAAAAGAAGAACACTAAATTTATTGCATCAAAATAATTTATGTACAAATTTTAGATAAGAAACATACGGTAATAGAAGACATCTGCACTAGTATGTTTTAATGAATGCGACAAATATCCAATACTTTACATCTTTTGACATACAAATTTCACGTGAATGGCTTGATTACATAGTTTAGCAATGTAAGGCTTGCTAATATATATATATAGAAAGGAAACTTTTCACAAAAAATTATTTTGAACAAAAGGAGGTCACTAATAATTTTAAATGAATCCAATATTTTTGTAATAAAGTGCTTTTTCTCAATCTTTCTAGTGTGTTTTAAATGAATTTAATATTTATGAAAAGAAGCTTTCATTATTTAATTTTTCTTGTTTCTTTTATGGAATTGTAAAACCAACCAGATGAGTGAAAGAACTGAATGAAATATTGGATTCATGAACAAAATTAGACTTCGAAATTAAGCTGATTAAGAACAGATAAAATATTCATACAGCTACTCGAAATAACGAAAGAAAGGAAAATTGCATAGAATCTGTATCAAAATTAATTACAAATTATGGTATACCTCACTCATAATTTAGATTATTGATTAAACGAGATTTGTCCAAAGACTAATTTTCCAATGATTACATTTGATCAAAGAATGGTTAACCAATCAAATTAAAAGCACTAACTCAATCATATTTGTTGTGTTTTTAAACATCTATTATATATTTCATTATTTGGATATTTTCTATCAATATCAGATAAAAAGATGTTCCTATAATGAAAAGATACAAGTTATGTTTTTTTTTTATTTATATGAGAATGTGCGTTTTCCATTCAATAGTGCATGTTACTGTAATATGTACCATAAATATTTAATTTATCTTTTTTTTCCACTTCAAAAAAAACCCTATTGATAAAATTCTCCTGTTAACTACTTAATATAGATACCTTGCTTTGTTTGTTTCTAAGGTCATTAGCCAATATCTACTTACTGTAAATATGAACAAAAATAATTTTGAAGCTTTTTTCTGTTCTTAAAAGCCAATTCATTTAACTTTCATCAAAAGGAAAGAGCTCATGACACCTTGAATGAAAAATTATCTCCAGTTACTCATTGTCTGGAAGGAGAACTCTTCCTAGCGTGACCAACTAGAAACAACACTATAAATTCTTACAACATGGTCGCACTTTCATATCATAATAAAAATCTTAAATTATTTATAAACTTACATTAAAAAAAACTCCAGCTACTAAGCAGAAATATTGTTGTACAAACTGTTTCATACAAGTTTGCAAAAGTAGATTGAATTGAATGTGGAAATTACAAAAAAATAATGTTATTTAGAATTCGTTTTGTTAAATATAATTAATCATTTTTACTTACTTTAAGGGATTGTATCTTTAAACAACCAAATCATTCTATGAGATGAAACATTATAGACTTGCTTAACGGAAGCAATATTTGATAGCAGCATGTAAAAAGAACTGTACTACAAGCCTAGACAATTAAAAAAAGTAAAAATTAACTTTTATGTCTATTAAAATAAAAATTAAAACAACACTATATGTACATTTATTACTTTTAAATTGAAACTAAACTGTTTTAGGTTAAAGCAATTCCTTAAAAAAAATTTGAAGTAAAAGCAAATAATATTGTTATAAATATTATTCAAGAAAGCAAATTTCTATTAAAAAATTTATATAATTAATTTCTTAATTACTCTCTACATATCTTACGATGTATTTAAAAAATTTGAAGAACTTTACGTTTGTAACGTATATTTAATGATACTTGGAAGTCGCCGATATTTTTCCATAACGATTCAAAGTATAAAAAATTATCAGTGGATGAAATTTATTAGATAATGATAAAGATCTCAATCAGCTAATTTTCTAACCACAAACATTATTAGTAAGGAACATTTTAAAATGTTTACTGCGAGTTTCATACTTATCAGATATTTTTATTAAGTTACTGCAAAAAAATAAATGTAAAAACTCGAAAAATGTAAAAATTAAATACCATTGAAATTTTATGTTTAAATTACACAATGCAAATATTATTATACTATTTCTTATTAAGAATACTATTATTTTCTATTAAAGACACAGTAAGTTTGTATTTTCGTACATAAAAACTAAGAACTTAAAAACATGAATGACAAAAAATGTAATTTCATCTATTCTGAGGTTTTTATATTCAATGTTTAACATAAGAAATTTTTTGTTTTCTTAAAAAAGCTCAAAAATTATAACTTTTAGCTCATAAATTCTTATTCCTAGGATGCTTGCATAAGAAAATATTTCTGAAATTGGTAGTAAGTTTTGGCAAATTAAATGAGCCAAGATTTCTCAGAAACTTGGTTAAACAATGAATATGATATACGTAAACCAATCTAATAGGTCAAAATTTAACGTCTTAATGTCATATGTCATATAGCAGAAACAATATTTTATTAAATTTTTTGAGAAAATAATTTAACAATAAAATTTTGCAAAATAGTACACAAGTAATCTGAAGATTTTATTTATATTTTACACCTGTTACAATATAAGATCTGCATCCTTCTGCAAAAATGGATCTGTCAATGATACTGTTCCTATTTTTGAGATGCGGCTAGGTTACACGTGCTCTACATTGCATTCGTTCGATTTGATTCCGACGTAGATTTCAAGTATAGAAAAGCATTTAGTTTCATTTAATTAAATATTCCTGACAAGATCTTTCTCGTATTTTAATAATGTTAAAAAGATTTAATTCTGGAGGTTAGAGAATATCACTAAAATGGGATATAGCAAGATATTTTAATCCAGAGACAAGAATGAAGGAAAGCGAAGTCTTCTACTTAAGTGAAATATATAATATCAACCATATAGTAAATATTGTTTAGTTTCCAAGCCGATTGTAAGAAGATTGAACTGATCTTTCTATTAAAACGAAGTACTGCAAAATGATAAGATTTACTTACAGTGATTCTTTATACATACCAACTTTCATAAATGTAAGAAGACGAACCGTAAACCAATTAAAAATATTTTTAGTCATTAAATCTAGTCACTAGTAGAAAAAGGATTGTTTGGTGTATTAGTGTGCCACTGTAAGCAAGCAAATCAGCTTTGTTTAAATAATGTGCTGTAACATTCATGGGTATTAATTATCGTTTACTTGGAACATAAGATATGCTGCTGCTGCTAAATACGAACTTTAAAAGAGGAAAGTGTTGTCAAAAATTTACGCAGCTTGAATGAGCCGGTGTAATTGGGGTACGAGAAAGTTCACTGCATGGCATTGCAGAAAGGTTGAATAGAATTGTATCTACAGTGTATGATTTAGTGGAAAAAGTGGTCAAGAAGGATAATACTGCTACAATAAATTGTACGAGCGGCATCAAAATATGTTATGAGAGAAAACCCATAGAATAACTGTTATGAGAGAGCGAAGTGTGCTGTCAATGAGTAAGGGAAGTATGATTGGACACGAGTCTTCAGTAGAATTTCTAGCTGCAATAGACACAAACAACTTTTAATTATCACTTACTTTACACATTTTCGAAGCAGACGTCTTGCAGCGTGGCTGCCACCGTCCTAAAGGACAGTTACAGTACTTCTAATTTTGATGTGAGTAGTGTCAACCAATAGCTGACTGGATTGCTAGCTGTTGCTTTATAAAAATTCCTGTATCTATCTTACAGTTCTATCAGGTATGCGGAAGCAACCAAGTGGGAGTCTTAGAAATTTAGATACAGAGACTAAGCAGAAGGCCTTTAATTGTATTCGAAATTTAGATAGAGAAACAAAAAGAAGGAGACCTCCTATAATTTATTTTCTAATTCAGAGGTATTATTTTACTTGGAAGATACTGCAAGCATGACGTTTTAACATGCCCTCCACCTCCGAAACTTCAGTAAAACCTAACCTTCTTATGCTAAATCGGTATTTGAACTCACTTCTTATCCATAATGAGAACAACGATCTAAATAACCAAGCCACTGCGGCCTGTTGTAGGATTTGAATAATTGTATTTAACATACTGGTTGGGATACACTATTTATAGATGTACAAGCATTTTACAAGTGTATTGAATCTGATTCCACCAATCTCAGAAGTGAAATTTTAAGTGTAATAATTACATTAGAATAGACATGTAAATTACGAGTCAAATATTAACATTACAAAAATTACATTACTAGACAAATAATTTACCTAGACAATATGGGTGCAATTTCATGTCTGTACTTTCTTGATGTTATCGGTGTTAAAATTTTACCCCACCAGTGAATTTAAAAACAAATTTTAATTAATAAATAAAATCGTGTTTTAAAATTCAAATTCCCTTAATAACGAAATAAATTAGTATGAAAAGATAATCTCGTAAAATTTTGCATTTCATTAATATTCGTTTCTCTAAAATTATCATTTTATTTAAAGTTAAAAAATTTGAATAAAATTTTATTTGCAGTAATTACAAAGAAATATAATTTTATTGATAATTTGTTTTTCAATTATGGAGAACCTAAACACAATTTATTCTTCCTTTTCAAGTTAATATCTGAAAGTGTAGAAATATCTGGAAATTTATATATATATATATATATATATATATATATATATATATATCTTTATATATATATATATATATATATATATATATATATATATATATAACAAAAGCACCATTACTTTTAAATTAAAAATCAATGATTTAAACATTTCTTCGAAATTAACTTTAGTGCTATAGCATAATCCACCCATTAAAAAAAAAAAAAAAAAAAACAAAGCAATAAAAATGCTTTACTTAATTCCATTTTCTAAATTTTATTAAAATTTATATGAAAAACTCAATCATTCTTAATTCAATATATTCAAATCAAAGAAGTACGAAGAATTTATACTATTAAATGAGCAATTTTTGAGAAAACACTATACAATATTGTTAATTTAAATTACAAAAAAATCTAGGTAGTCCACTCTACTTTTTTTCTGTACTATGGACAAGTTTGAAAAATCTTTCTTTTAAATTTTTTGTCACCATTAGATGTAAATTATTATTACTTAAAATAATTGCAAACAATGAATTATCGTATTCTAACTACCTCAGAAAAAGGTAAATTTTAAATTACAATTACTGTCATACTTTTTTAAAAAAGATAATCAATATTCATAATAGCTTAAAATCTTAGCGAAAAAATGATTTCGGGTAGAGGCTTTATTTACGAATGGATATCGGATATTGTACCAGCGTATTATGTCGTTATATAAGAAAGAAATAAACATTTCGGCTTGAAGAGAACACTGAAACGCATCTACTTTATCAGCTGTTGTTAGAGCAGCATGCTTACCTTTTACCTAACACTGAAATGGGCTCTTCCAGCAAGATAAACACATTCAGATAGAGTATTCTTAATTTTGAATAAGGGACCAAGCAGAAGACCTCAAATATTTGGCCTGCCCACATAGAAATATCATTTCACATTGCGACAACGAAGTATTTAATGTGCCTCAGTCGTCGTTATTGAACACAATAGTTCTTTGGTTAAACCAGGAATCGAACACATTACTTTCCAATTATAGGAACGATACCCAAACCAACGAGGCCTCCCCTACCTTTGATATCAACAGTCACGAACTTGCAAAGAGAAGTGAGACTGGAAGACGAACTTTAATTTTGGTGCTGGATGAAAGCTCAAATAAAGGAAATTGATGAACAAAGCATCCTTATAAATTAACGGACAATTTTCTACTAATGATAAATTACTCAGCCTACGGTTAGTGGAATCTATCATTCGATAAGACTTGCTTGAATGGGGCGTAAATTTAATCGAAAAAAATAGCTTGCCTCGCATTAAAATATCAGGTATTAAAATTGTTCGAGGCTAAGAAAAGAAAATAGTAAAGGTATGGTTATGCTATTAAAAATGCAACAAACAAAGGAAGAGAGAACTTTTTTTATTGCATTTTGATTCTGGGGAGACTTTGTGAAGGTGCACTAAATTAAAAATATGCCGTATATGCTAGTGTGCTGAATATAATAAAAGCAATGACGCTATAGCCCCTGTCGACTTTCTGTGGAGGCACATGAAGACGTAATTAATTACAGTAGTTTTAGGTGGTTAAACGTAGACAGTGCGATTAGAGTTTAATCATTGAAGAAGGAAAATTTATTTAAATGGACTAAGGTAATATTTCATGATTTTGTTACTAATATAAAATAGGAAGTTGAGAGGTACGTAATGCAGCTAATGCATGACATCTGACGTAATGACGTCTGACAATACGTTTCTTCCTTGCATGACATCTGACGAAAGTTAGTTGATAAACAACGTTTATCTATATTAAATTGCATGCTGTGTGATGAAAATATCAACTACTGAGAAAATGAAATGGGGTACATTAGTATAATTAAACATTTTTAAAAACTAAGACTAAATGTATTTGCATATAGATATTATTAGCACAATCATAAATTAGGTTTAGATTTTATTTTATTTAAATTTGATATTGTTTAGTAGACAGAACAAAGAATTAATGCGTTCGTACGACATTTTATTTCTGCCTGGTTGGAATTTTCAAGGATACGAGAAACGTGTCAGAAAGGAGATACCGTAAAAATACAAAAGAACCCACTTTGAAGGAATTGCATGCCGAAACAGAAACGATTTGGAAACGAATTTTCCATTGCTCGACACTGACTGAGATCAAACCCAGAATTTTTCTCTGACGACTGCTGACCAACCACAAAATTGTAGTGAGCTCTTTTTTATTCAATTTAATATTTATCAACCTTTAATGTAAAATTCAAGCCTTAATCTTATCTTTGATTCAAAATGCTTCTGGGGTTGTACTTTTCATGATACAAAAATAATAATGCAATCAATTTAAAATGGAATACCCCAACAGCATCCAACAAACAAAATCAAATTTATAAGACTTAATCATAATGTTAGAAAATATTTAGCTTAATAATGGGCCATTTTATAATTTTTGGGCAGCAATGACAAACGAAATTTCACCGGATTGTCCTATAAACCACAATAATGATGAACCATCAAACATTCCTCGAATGGCAAGTAAAATACTCCAGACACTCTATAAAAAGCAGAGATCTATTTAAAACAATTATTGAAGGCCTTGATGGAATAACGACACATGAGCATCATGATACAGCACAAGATCCAGCTTGGGCATTACAAAATGTGATAGTTAGAAATGCAGGTTCATCGGCCCTATTCATGTGAAGATGAATTAGACTTCTCAAAGGAATTTGTTCTGTTTTTTAAGCTTTAAAACTTCAGAGTGTGTTATTCAGCTTCTGCATTAAGGCATCGAATATGTCACGATGAATAATAAATATCATACAATAATTTTATTGGGAGATTTTGTAACAAATTCTTTAATTACTCGATCTTGTACTATCAGATCACCACCTCTTGTTAATCCTGAACAATGATTCTTGCCAAAATTCTTTCATCTACGAAGTCTATTTGTGCCAAGACTCACGGACATTGCGTCTAACCCCCTTCCCCCAGTTTTACAGAAAGTATGTTATTATGCACAGTGGAGAATTTTGTCAGAAAATGCTGAATGTCAATGGTGATTACTTCAAAGATTAACAATAGGTTACTACTTCTAAAGTATATGTTCTTTTGCGTCATTAAAAATGGCAAGATCTTTCTTGATTACTTTGTATTTCTGTAACTCCTGGTCATTTTTTTGGGTTATTGTCAGTCATACTATTACAGAACGACACCGAAGAATCAACTACATAATCATTCACAGAATATCAAGACTTATATACTAGCCTAAATGGATAAAGAAAATTAGTGTTAATAAAAAAATTGATGCGAAAATTTATATATTTTTAAGGCATTTCTTCATGAAGGTATTTTAACAATATATTGGCTGAATTATTGTGGTGGTTTCAAATATAAATGTCAAGACATTAATTTGTACCGTGAAAATGAAATAAATAGGAAATCAATTTTAATAGTGTGGATACCGAGTATTAACTTTTTTTTGCAAAAGGAATAATTTATTTAAAAATATAGTAAATACTTACTTCCAAATCCTTATTTCAAAACCTACATTCGGATCTGTGAAATTCCGTATTATAATTTTGACTACCTTATAGTTACCATTTTCTTGATCGAAATTATGAATCCTAATCCTTCTAGTTTCACTTCCTTTTAATTTTTGTTCGCATATTTAGAAAAAGGTAAGTGAATTTCATTTAAGTGTTTTATCATTCTAGTTAATCCAGGGGAAAATACTCCGTAATTGTAAAGATGATTTATTAAAACTTTTTGCCATAGCATGTAAGTCTGTAAAATTTATAAAAAATGCCATTAGTGTGAATTCAGCCATTTGGGTATTGATGTTCATATATTAGAAAATATATTGTACTAGATGCATCATTTACAATTATTAATTATAACACATACGGAGCTGGCAAGCGAATGGTTAACAATCTAGCCTTTGATTTACATTTCCTTTATGTTTTCAGCTGTGAGCTGGGAGGTTAGGTAGTAATTCTCGTTATCGGAAGGTAGTGAGTTTGAATCCCTTCTTAACCGATGATCCATCGTATTCAATGAAAGCTATTACGTTAAATAGGTTACGGTCGCAATTCTCTCCAAATCAAATGATACCATCTGGTGTTTTCTACCTAATCTTTGCTTCAAAATTACGAAGACATCCATCCGGAGTTTTACACTAATTGTTATAGTCCGACTAAGAATACAAAAAAGTACGGTGGTGCAACAACAATTCATAAAGTTGATTTCCATCTTGGGCATGTTTTCATGTGTAGCGTGGCTTTCAAACAAATTACCATAAAATAAAAAAATGGTTAAGGGAGGTAGTTTTGTGTCTCCATATTTGAACTTAAAATTATACATTTTACACTAATAGAAGGTAGATCCAGTCTCTTTTTAGAACCCAAGGAATTTGCTGATTTGTACTTTGCCCACGATATTAGGCAACAAACAATTTATCGCAACTAAGCAAATAGTTGGAATCAAGAAGGAAAACATTTGTTCCCGTAAGGGTGCAGGTCACTTTAATAAGATATCATAATTCATATCCAGCACGCTCGCTAAATAAGTTATCTGCTCCAAGTCCATTCGGTTGATTTCCAATGAGATGAATGCCACTTGCATTACGCATTTTGACAGTTTGGTTTAATTTGGTTTGTTTGTAGCTCAACGGTCTTTTTTTGCACACGAGGGCTAATTAGACCGGCACCTACGATTTAAAGTGGATTCCGAACCACTACAAACGTTCATGCCCAAGGTTGGATTCGAACCCACGAACTTTTGAATCGATCATTTTGGCAGGGAATAGAGCTGTGAACAACTTCGAGTCATACCTTTAAACATCACATTAACTCCTGAAAGTCTCTCACAATTATCAGGCCAAATCACGATTCAAGAAGAGAAAGATTTGCAATAAATGAGTAGCTAGATGTATCACGAATCAATTTCAGACGTCACACAAAGCATACAAAAATTGTTGCAATATATTATAACGGAAGAGATGTGAACATAATAAGTAAAGTTTCTCGACTACGTCGTATCTGCGTACATTGTTACTTAAGAGGATAAGGATTATTTATCCTGAAAAAAAATATCGTTCACTGTAGTCTGATGATGATGCCTCTATATTTTTTTACATTCTTTAACGGATATAACGAACAGTGTAAAACGAGCTGAACAAGTTCAGAGTTCTAACATTTATTAAAAAAAAACACAAAAGTAATTGTTTTTCTGAACTTCGTTCGAATCGTTTGTGTACAGGTTTAAAGTGAGTAACTATTAATGCGCATGGCACAAACATAACATATTTTGTTGATAACGGCATACGATTTGTTAGGGACAACAAAAGACACCTCGAACGACATTTAATCGACTTAAGCATGTCTTAGAGTGCAAAATATCCGATATCAAAAATATATAACTTTTAATGGGGTCGCAACGAAAGGAACAGTAATACAGTTTACGACTGAAAAAAGATGCCGATAATTGTGGTGAACTATTGCAAGAAATTTAAGGACCGATAATAAATGCCGATGAATTTTTATCATCGATTGAAAATTTCTAATAAATTTCTTGAAAATACATTTAAACCTTTTACTGAATGATAGACTAGACCTTGGAATAAGAATCGTAAATTTTTATGTAGTGGAGCAACGGTCATTAAAGTGATAGTCCAAGAGAGAATTTCGCTGATCCTCAGAAAAATGAGAAATATATTTACTCATTACGTTATATTTTAGGATGCATTGAAACACAATTCATAATATTACTTCAAAAATTATAACACGCTACTTCATAGAATAACTTTAGGGTAAATATGTCTTGCTCATCCTGCAGCAGTGTTTCATATAAATGTTTTGTCACGTACCGTTTCGCACTTTTGTAATGTTACACTCACCTGTATGTCACATATGCATATCAGTTGAAGCATTTAAAGTTGGGCTTACGGACATATTGAGTTAAATTTAAAATCTATTCACACAGTACTTTAGCTGGATTATTAAGAATGTTTTTTCTTTTGTAAATTGGTGTTTTTCTTTAAGCAGGTATGTTCTCCAATCTTAATTATGTGCATATTTCCTCTTATTTGATATTTATCGGGATAAAATTAGTTTGATTATTCTAAATTTCCTCATTTTTTTATAATCAAATACATTAAAGCCATAATGAGTGGAAAAAAGCATTTCTTTAGTAATTCAAGAAGTTTTGATAATGGTAATAATATTATTAATAGCATTTCACTTAATGGTGAAATGATTAATAAGTAAGACACTAGACAATCTTCATCAGGTACCATTTGGAAAAACGTTGAACGAGAAGTGGAGTAAATAAAAAATGTAGAGTATCAAAAAATATCATTCTTATAAATTGAAGTTTAGATACAATAAAGAACATGACAGCGAAGGCGATCCACGGACTCTGTTTTGTTAGTTCTGAAAGCTTATACAATGAGGCTTTAAAACCTACCAAACGTTAAGGCCACTTGAATGCAAAACATCCGGATTTAGCAAAAAACCTATAGAATATTTGGAAAGAATGCAGTAAATTAAGAAAATGCAAGCTTTTTAAGAGAAATGACAATGGAAGATAATTTATAATAGAATATGATCGCCAAAAAATAAGGATAAAATATGATCGCCAAAAAATAAGGATAAAATATGATCGCGAAATGCAAAAAGCTATACATGAGTGAAGAAGAATGAATTAAGTCTTTCATAGTCAGTGAACCAATTTTGGGAATGCAGGCTGCAAGAAATAGAAAAGAATTCTTGTGTTTTCTGATCCAACCGCAAAATAGAAGATATGGTCGAAGACATGGAAAATGAAGTAATAAAAAATGTTGAAAAATTCATCAACTTATTTAGTACAACTCGACGGTGCTTTGTTATTTAGGTTTTTTTTCACTCAATATGGTTAATAGTATATGAAGCTTTTATAATTTGTTTATAACTAATAGTTTCATTTTATTAACGAGATACAATTCATGTGTTCCTAAATCTTAATTATATTTAACACTAAGGAAACTCTTGTTAGTGGGATTTAAATAAAGTATTTACTGGTCAGTGAGTTTAAAAAGTTTAGCGATTATTGATTTGGAGTATTTACAAACAACTTCTGAGTATCTGCTGATGTTTCCGTTTGGTTTCATTATTTATATGATGTAAAGAAAATGTAAAAAAATCCTTAAGTGTTATGAAGTGGATCGAGAAAGTACAAGATGACTTCATTAAAGTTTAAAAATAAAGAATCACACAAATTTATTAAAGATGAAAGAATCTATTTACAATGAAAATACAAATTTAAATACAGTTTATGTCCAAGCCATTAGGAACTTAAGATTTTGAAAAAAAAGGTAATTTTACGAAATAAGAAGCAAATGACAGCATTAGATGGATTACCTTTTTCGAGTGTTTTACAAATATTTTGAATAAAAAAAATCGCTATTCAAATGTGGTTTTAAAAATGCACCAACATCAGATTACCACTATAAGAAGAACAATTAAAAACTACGTTAACCATTTCCAAATTCTTTGAAACAAAAGTTAATATCTGTTAAAAGGAAATGTTGAAAAATTTAGCCCTACATTTAATGAATGGGCAAGTATAATAATAGCCTATTTAAAAGTAAGTACACGTTCAGAGAAAGAATTTTTTGAATTATACGCCTTAAAACGTCTTGGGAAGTATACTAGCAAAAACATGTGTGGAAGTGCTTAAATCTAAGATAGGAAAATGTGGGTTATCTCTAAAAAAACATATTTTACGCATAATGACTGATGGAGCAATGGTTTTTAAAAAAACAGAAACGTTGATTGGTGCAAATCAGCAATTTTGGTGTGTTAGTGGTATTCAATTAGGAATAAAATATTATTCATATCAAAAACACAGAGCAGAAGAAACCAAAAGCTGGGGATGTAGACAAATCCGATTCCTACTTTGAAGAGAGTAAAACTGACAACGAAGAAGATAATGACAATATATCAGATTGGGGAATAAGTTCGTATCATTTTTATTAAAGACTTATTTAAGCAAAAAACAATAATTATATCAATAAGATAATCAATTATATATTTGTCGCTGCTGTTTCCAAATTCTTACCAACTCTCGAATAATTTGCACGTTCCGTCAAAAAGTGCCTGGTCTGGTGTCAAAGAAATTGTTGAGCCAGTTTTTAAGGACATCTTGGTGCACTGTGAAATGCTGGAAGAGACTACCACAGTCAAGAAGCAGCTCTACAATGTTCAGTTACACCGCGTGAATGAGGCTATTCGATTGAAAACAACTGATCGACATGGCCAAACCATACTGCTTCACAACAACGCCAGGTCCCATATTGCACAAGTCTTTAGAACCGCACTCCAAGAGCTCGAATGGGAGTTCCTCCAGAATCCTCCGTACTCTCCGGACCATGCACCAAACGATTATCATCTTTTCCGTTCCATGTAAAACCATGTGAAGGGTAATTAACAATTCAAATTTAAAAATGTTTTACACACAAGCCTATTCACATTCAGAGAAATTTCATACAGTTATCAACTAATGACAAAAGAGAAAAGAACAAAAATTATCTCTGTCAATCTGTTGAACAAAAATTAGAATTAACGATAACGAAAAAATGTCAACGTAATTACAATGCAGAAATCAGTTATATCCGAAACTATTCGACGAGAAATCTGCGTATTTGAAAGTGAGGGATTTAGAAGTAAATACTTGTAAAAAGTATATGACGCATTGCTAATATTACTACTAGTTAGCCTAGATGAAGAAAAAGCGTTTTCAACAGCTAGTAATTCTGGCAAAAAATTTCGTTCTATTCTTAAGGCCTGCAAGATTGTTTGATTACATTTCTTAAAGTGACATTTCAAAAATTCGTAATAGTACCAATAGACTACATAATGATATTGCAGTTTTTGTAATTCAAAATACAAATGTTTTTTACTGTTTACGTTTTTTCTTTATATAGTGTTGTAATTTATAAGCTACAAATGATATTTTTGAGATATTTGTGTTTAAAATAAAACTGGGAGATAAAATATAGAAACAGGTGCGTTTTTATTTTCCTAAAATTTCTACTACATCTGTTAATTCCAGTATTCCGTTATTAAGATCTGAAAATTACCGAATATTGGTATTGAATTTTTGCTACGATATTTACACATTCCCTAGTTATAATAACACAGAGCAATACTATTTATTTGTAATTTCTTTCACATACAATGCACTGGAAAATATAATTAAGTAATAAAATATTTTCTGAATAATTATATTCTCCATAAACTAGATGCAGAGGAAAATAATCAGTTGCTTTCGGCACCCTGCAATATTTTCATGTACATCGTTCAGATCAAATTAAGAATCTAGAATTCATCAAAACCCGCCTGACAATCACACTGAAACCATCAACAGAGACTACTATCCAACCTGTGACCTTTGAAGATTGCCGTTCTATTCTTAAGCTACCCATTTCAAAACTCTATTTAAAACAAAAGAAAATGACGGTGAAGCACTTTTGATATTTATTTATTGCAGAACGTAAGTGGATCTCTTCTCAGAAGACAGGTTTGAATTCAGTGCGACATTAGGCAATCACCTCAATCGTGTCTGTCTTAACTCAAATGATGAAATAGGAATTATTCAGCCTCACGAAATCGGAAAGGAGGACTAAGAATAACCTTTTTCGGTTTTTGATGGCATATTAATAATCCGAATCACGAATTATGTGATAAAAAATATATTACGTCTAAGAAGCATACTGCTAATAAAAGGGAACATGTCCCAAGGAAAGAAAAAAATACTAAAAAAATTCAATGGATGCCAATAAAAACAAGGTCTAAAAGAGCTCCTTTATATATAGAAATTTCCCCTATAGTATAAACAAAGTGATCTGATACATTAAATAAAATTTCCATCATCCACACACACCCTGAAAAGAAATTGCCACATTTAAACTTGAAACTGAATAAGGGATACGCAGAAAGGCTTTCCAATTGTTGAACATTAAAAGAGAAGATTCTAACATTCAACCCGGTTACAACTACATTGACCAAAAGGAAAAGTAAACTTCCGGAAATATTTTGCAATGATGTCTCTATAGCTAATTTTAAGAGGCACTAAACGCATATCAATCACTTCCCAGAATTACTTTATATTCACTGAAAAGCACCTTTGTTGCTTCAGAGGCAATGAGCCGGTAAGAGGCGAGATGTTAGGCTTGTTTAAGTTTGCTCATCACTCAACAGTGACTTTTCCACAGAAGAGAGCTAATAGACTGAGACTTACATTTTAACCTGGATTTCGAACTACATAGACATACACGACGGAACACCTGGTCTATACCTTAGATTATCAGATATAGCTCCAACACGTAAAACATCTGTTTCTGATAGAATTATCAAGAAATTTGAAAACAAAATTGAATTGCAATAGATCTCTAAGCCTTGAAATTACGAATTGGACAAAAATATAATATCAACAACAAAACATTTACGAAATTTCTTGCATGAGGTTAATATTGCAGTAAAATTGTGAAAATAGATTATTTAACGCTCTATGAATTAATTTAACCTTGGTAATGAAAATACAAATAGCTATCTTGATCGTGATCCTAATAGACGATATAAGTAGTTTATAACACATATATGCGAGTAAAATAATTACGTTTTAGTAGCAGAGCGTAAAAAATCGAGTAAATAACTGCGTGGGACACATTTTCAATCAGTATAAGTAACTCTCGCATGTTTTAACTGCGTTCCTCATATAACTGTATCCTTTAATGTCGCATTGCATTTTTCGCAGTACCAATGGACTGCATTGTCTACACGCAGATAATTAACTTTAAATATGCTTGAATGGCATCCTATTGAGCATTTAGCATTTGATGTAAGTGATATACTGCAAAATTATTGAACAAGAATTTAAAACAATAAATACTAAATCTGCTTCAAAAAGCTCTAAAAAATTGACAGACATCTGTGTTGTAAGTGAGACATCAACTGTTGAAATGAAATCCAGAACCCTACCCGTTCAGACGTCAGCTCGTCCTTTTGAAGAAGGAGGAGAGTAAATTTAGTAAAGTTAGGGTCCAGAGAGTCTGCGATACTTTGCAAAATTGTTTTCTTACCTTGTCTCTGACATATTCTATGTTTATACTTCGGTTCAACCCCCAAGTTTCGAAGTAATGATCACAATATAGTCTTCATCTGTTAACTCGATTAAAGTATCGAGTTGAGTAAAGTGAATCGGTAAATATAATGTTCATATCAAATTTGTAATGCATCAGGTTTTGTAATGCTGTAAGCATGAAAAAAATTCACATTAATAAAGGATGTAAGCAACCCATGTTATGCCAAGTTTATTGTTAGATTTTTGTAATGCTAAGTAAAATCGATAAGTTTAGAGTATCAAGTTTTTAATCGTAGAATGTCCATTTTGAGACACAGCGTTTAGTGACAAATTTGAAATCTAAAGGAGTGATGCGCAATGAATTGTTCTAATTTTTCTTGGAAGTGACGTGATTACTTCAGCTTATGTAGTTATTATATTGCCTCTAATAATGACACCCAAATTGTAATTTTATTAACTCCATATTGTCCATGAAATTTAAATTTAAGACGTTAACTTCATAAGTTATGTAGAAACTGTGTATAAACGCAGAATAAAAAGAATTCTGACTCTCAGACCATTATTTTTAAGCCATCTGCTACTTCAACTGAACTAAAGGGGTAGAAACAAGAGATAAAAACAAGTTGAAGCTTGTAATTGAAAAGAAGTGGTCACAAATTCGCCGATGAGAGAAAGAGTTCGAGTCAGAGTTTTAGGAACTACTGAAGCTGTTGTTGATTGCTCAATGGTTAATATTTCCATAAGTGGGCTAAAAAGACTAGCACCTACAATTTAGAATGAGGATTCTAAAAACGGACATCTAGCCACAAAATGGAAATTGAATCTAAGATTAAATTGAAGACTAGATCGCTAACCAACCATTTAATTGGAAAATCGACAACTTCAGAAAATAACTATGATTGAATTATTTTGAACTTTTTATCTAGGAACGTATAACTTTTATTGATTTCCTTATAGCAAATGTTCAAATAATTAAATTTAATTTCTTATATTTATTTTCGATATGTTTCATCGTTAATTTAACATTATTTATGTACGTAAGTATTTAACATTTGTTTGCATGCGAGGAGTTCAATGTTCAGGGATTCTTTATTACATCTCTCGATAATTTTATGCATGCTTTACTCCATAATTTTATGCGTATATAATATTTAATACTTTCTCATTTATGAAATTGTTTTATCAAGAATAGAAATTTTATATAACATTTAGAATTCTATCAAATTTAGGTCTTCAGCCAAAAGTAATAATCTAGCTTATTAATATTCCATCAGTATACAATTTAATAATAGTTTAATTTGCATTTTTCGTGCTTAAACGAAGAACAATATATTTGTTGCATCAAAATAATTTAAAATACAAACTTTAGATGAGAAACATACGGCAATATAAGATATCTGTGCGTTAGAATGTTTTAATGAATGCAAAAAAAAAAAAATGCAATACCTTGCATTAGTTGTCATACAAATTTCACTTGCATGGCTTAATTACATAGTTTAGGAATGTAATGGTTGCTAATATACTGATAATTTTAAATCAATCCAATATTTTTTTTAAATAAAGAGCATTTTTATATCAATCTTTCTAGTGTGTTTTAAGGAATTTAATATTTTTGAAAAAAAGCTTTCATTATTTAATTTTTACCAGTTTCTTTTATAAAATTTTTAAAACCAACCAGATGAGTGAAAGAACTGAATGAAATATTGGATTCATGAAAAAAAATTAGACTTCGAAATTAAGCTCATTAAAAGTAGATAAAATTTTTATAATGCAACTCAAACTAAGGATAGAATGGGAAATTTTATAGAAAATCTGTGTCAAAATTAATTACAAATTATGGTATACCTCACTCATAATTTAGATAATTGATTAAATGAAATTAGTTCCAAGACTAATTTTCAAATGATTACATTTGATCAAAGAATGGTTAAGCAATCAAATTAAAAGCACTAACTCAATAATATTTGCTGTGATTTGAAACATTATATATTTCCTTATTTGGATATTGATTGATCCTTATTTGGATGATGATATTGATAGAAAATATCAATATCAAATGAAAGGATGTTCATATAAGGCAAAGATATAAGTTATGTTTTTATTTATATGATAATGCACGTTTTTAATTCAACAGCAAATGTTACTGTAATATGTACCATAAATAATTAATTTATATTTTTTTCCACTTCAAAAATCCCCTATTGATAAAATTATCCTGTTAACTACTGAATATAGATAACCTTCTTTGTTTGTTTGTAAGGTCATTAGCCAATATCTACTTACTGTAAAGATGAACAAAATTAATTTGAAGTTTTTTCTGTTCTTAAAAGCCAATTCATTTAACTTTCATCAAAAGGAAAGAGCTCATGACACCTTGAATGAAAAATTATCTCCAGTTACTCATTGTCTGGAAGGAGAACTCTTCCTAGCGTGACAATATAGAAACAACACTATAAATTCTTACAACATGGTCGCACTTTCATATCATAATAAAAATCTTAAATTATTTATAAGCTTTCATTAAAACAACTCCAGTTACTAAGCAGAAATATTGTTGTACAAATTGTTTCATACAAAATTTGCAAAAGTGGATTGAAGTGAATGAGGAAATTACAAAAAATAATGTTATTTAGAATTAGTTTTGTTAAATGTAATTAATCATTTTTACTTACTTTAATAGATTATATCTTTAAACAACCAAATCAATCTGTGAGATGAAACCTAATGGACTTGCTTAAAGAAAATATTTGATAGCAGCATGTAAAAAGCCTAGACAATAAAATAAAGTAAAAATTAACTTTTATGTCTACTAAAATAAAAATTAAAACAACACTATATGTACATTTAATAATTCTAAATTGAAACTAAACTATTTTAGTTTAAACAATTCCTTAAAAAAATTTTGTAATAAAAGCAAATAATATTGTTATAAATGATATTTAAGAAATAAATTTTTCTCTTAAAAATTTTTATATAATTAATTTTTTAATTACTCTCTACATATCTTACGATGTATTTAAATAATTTGAAGAAATTTACGTTTGTAACGTATATTTAATGATACTTGGAAATCGCCGTTATTTTTCCGTAACGATTCAAAGTATACAAAATTAATTTTCAGTGGATGAAATTTATTAGATAATGATAAAGATCTCAATCAGCTAATGTACTAACCACAAACATTATTAGTGAGGAACATTTAAATTATTTATCGCGAATTTCATACTTATCAGATATTTTTATTAAGTTATTGCAAAAAAATAAATGTAAACACTCGGAAAATGTAAAAATTTTGTTACCATTGAAGTTTTACGTTTGAATTACACAATGCAATATTATTATACTATTTCTTATTAAGAATACTATTATTTTCTATTAAAGACACAGTAAGTTTGTATTTTCGTACATAAAAACTAAGAACTTAAGAACATGAATGACAAAAAATGTTTTTTCTTCTATTCTGAGGTTTTTATATTCAATGTTTTACATAAGAAATTTTTTATCGTTTTAAAAAAGCTCAAAAATTATAACTTTTAGCTCATAAATTCTTCTTCCTAGGATGCTTGCATAAGAAAATATTTCTGAAATTGCTAGTAAGTGTTTGCAAATTAAATGAGCCAAGATTTCTTACAAACTTGGTTAAACAATGAATATGATATACGTAAACCAATCTAATATGTCAAAATTTAACATCTTAATGTCATATGTAATATAGCAGAAACAATATTTTATTAATTAAATTTTTATCACAAAATAATTTAACAATAAAATTTTGCAAAATAGTACACATGTAATCTGAAGATTTTATTTATATTTTACACCTGTTACAATATAAGATCTGCATCTTTCTGCAAAAATGGATCTGTCAATGATACTGTTCCTATTTTTGAGATGCGGCTAGGTTACACGTGCTCTATATTGTATTCGTTCGATTTGTTTCCGACAAAGATTTCAAGTACAGAAAACCTTTTAGTTTTACTTAATTAAATATTCCTAACAAGATCTTTCTTGTATTTTAAAAATGTTAGAAAGATTTAATTCTGGAGGTTAATGAATATCACTAAAATAGGAGATAGCAATATACAGAAAGATATTTTAATCCAGAGACAAGAATGACGGAAAGCGGAGTCTTCTACTTAAGTGAAATAAATAATATCAACCATATAGTAAATATTGTTAAGTTTCCAAGCCGATTGTAAGACGGTGAAACTGATCTTTCTATTAAAACTAAGTACTGCAAAATGATAAGATTTACTTACAGTGAATCTTTATACATACCAACTTTCATAAATGTAAGAAGACGAACCATAAACCAATTAAAAAAAATGATCGTTTGGTGTATTAGTGAGCCATTGTAAGTAAGCAAATCAGCTTTGTTTAAATAATGTGCTGTAACATTCATGGGTATTAATTATCGTTTACTTGGAACATAGATATGCTGCTGCAAAATACGAACTTTAAAAGTGAATGTTGTCAAAAATTTACGCAGCTCGAATGAGCCGGTGCAATTGGGGTACGAGAAAGTTCATTGCATGGCAAAGCAGAAAGATTGAATAGGATTGTATCTATAGTGTATGATTTAGTGTAAAAAGTGGTCTAGAAGGATAATACTGCTACAATATATGATACGAGCGGCACCAAAATATGTTAGGGAGAAAACCCATAGAATAAATGTTATGAGAGAGCGAAGTTCGAAGTGTGCTGCCAATGAGTAAGGGAAGTATGACTGGACATGAGTCTGCAGTAGAATTTCTAGCTGCAATAGACACAAACAACTTTTAATTTTCACTTACTTTACACATTTTCGAAGCAGACGTCTTGCAGCGTGGCTGCCACGGTCATAAAGGACAGTTACAGTACTTCTAATTTTGACGTGAGTAGTGTAAAGCTGACTGCAGTGCCAGCTGTTCTTTTAGCAAAATTCCTCTATCTCTCTTACAGTTCTATCAGGTATGCGGAAGCAGTTAAGTGGGAATCTTAGAAATTTAGATACAGAGACTAAGCAGAAGGCCTTTAATTGTCTTCGAAATTTAGATAGAGAAACAAAGAAGGAGATCTCCTATATTTTACTTGTTAATTCAGAGGTATTATTTTACTTGGAGGATATTGCACGCATGACCTTTTTAACGTGGGCTACTTATCCATAATGAGAACAACGATCTAAATAACCAAGCCACTGCGGCCTGATGAATGATTTGCATAACTGTGTTTAGCGTTCTGGTTGGGATACACTATTTATAGATGTACCAGCATTTTACAAGTGTATTGAATCTTACTCCACCAATTTCAGAAGTGAGATTGTAAGTCTAATAATTACTTTAGATAAACATATAAATTACAAGTCAAATATTTACATTACAGAGATTACATTACTAGACAAATGTATTACCTAGACAACATTGCTGCAATTTCATGTCTCTACTTTCTTAGTGTTCTCGGTGTAAAAATTTTATCCCACCAGTGAATCTAAAAACAAATTTTAATTAATAAATAAAATCGTTTTTTAAAATTTGAATTTCATTATTAATGAAATAAATTAGTATGAAAAGATAATCTCGCAAAACGTTGCATTTCGTTAATATTAATTTCTCTAATATTATCATTTTATTTCAAGTTAAAAATTTGAATAAAATTGAATTTGCAGTAATTACAAAGAAATGGTAAATTTATTGATAATTTGGTTTTCAATCATAGAGAACGTAAAAACAATTTATTCTTCCTTTTCAAGTTAATATCTGAAAGTGTGTGTGTATAAATATACGAAACTTTTATATTTTATATATATATATATCCATATCTATACATTATATATATATACATACATATACATTTATTATATATTATATATATATATATATATATATATATATATATATATATATATAACAAAAGCACCATTATTTTTAAATTAAAAATCACTGATTTAAATTCTTCGAAATTAACTTCAGTGATATAGCATAACCCACACTTTAGAAAAAACACAAAGTAATAAAAATGCTTTACTTAGTTCCATTTTCTAAAATTTTTTTAAAATTTATATAAAAAAACTCAGTCATTATAAATTAAATATATTCAAATCAAAGAAGTAGGAAGAATTTATACTATTTAAAGAGCGATGTTTGAGAAAACATACTATATTGTTAATTTAAATTACAAAAAAATCTAGTTAATCCACTCTACTTTTTTTCTGTACTATGGACAAGTTTGAAAAGTCTTTCTTTTAAATTTTTTGTCACCATTAGATGTAAATTATTATTATTTAAAGTTATTGCAAACAATGAACTATCGTATTCTAACTACCTCAGGAAAAGGTAAATTATAAATTACAATTATTGTCATACTTTTTTAAGAAAGATAATCAATATTCATAATAGCTTAAAATCTTAGCGAAAAAATGATTTCGGGTAGAGGCTTTATTTACGAATGGATATCGGATATTGTAACAGCGTATTATAACGTAATATAAGAAAGAAATTAAACATTTCGGCTTCAAGAGACCAAGCAGAAAACCTCAAATATTTGGTCTGCCCTCCCAGAAGTATCATTTCACATTGCGACCACGAAGTATTTAATGTGCCTCAGTCGTCTTTATTGAACACAATAGTTCTTCGGTTAAACCAGGATTCGAACTCATTACTTCCACTTATAAGAACGATAACCCAACCAACCAGGCCTCCCCTACCTTTGATTTCAACAGTGACGAACTTGCAAAGAGAAGTGAGACTGGAAGAATAAACTTTAAATTTGGGTGCAGGATGAAAGCATAAATAAAGAAAATCCATGAACAAAGCATTCTTATAAATTAACGGAAATTTTTCTACTAATGATAAATTACTCAGCCTGCAGTCTGTGGAATCAATCATTCAACAAGTCTTGCTTGAATGGGGCGTAAATTGAATCGAAAAAAATAGTCCCTGGCATTAAAATATCATGTAATAAAATTGTTCGATTCTGAGAAAAGAAAATAGTAAAGGTATGGTTATGCTATTAAAAATGCAACAAACAAAGGAAGAGAATACTTCTTTTATTGCATTTTGATTCTGGGGAGACTTTGTGAAAGCGCACTGAATTAAAAAATATGCTGTATATGCTAGTGTGCTAAATGTAATAAAAGCAATGACGCTATAGCCCCTGTCGACTTTCTGTGGATGTGCAGGCACATGAAGACGTAATTAATTATAGTAGTTTTAGGTGGTTGAACCTAGACATTGTGATTAGATTTTAATCATTGAAGAATGAAAATTTATTTCAACAGACGAAAGTAATACTTCATGGTTTTGTTATTAGCATAAAATAGGAAGTTTAGATATACGTATTGCAGCTAATATATTTCAAAAACTAAATGAACTGAAAGTCCGAACATAAGGAAAAAGATTGTTTTCTCAAGAAATACGGAGATTAAATTATAATTTGATGCAAAACTTTCAAACAAAACAAGTAGACAGACATTTTCTTGGGATTTCCGTTTGTTAGGAAATAGTCTGAAATATAACTGTTGGGACTTGAGATTACTTGTAGTTTGGAGGACGGAATCTCTTGAATATTTCCCGATTTAAAAATAAATCCACATAAACAAAATTTGCTTTTTTATTCGATATTTTTGCTCATACTTATACATCCCTTAGCAGTTGTGGAGTGTCCTTATACTAGCAATGAGGTTTGTTGTTTTACTTCTATTCTACGGTTACATTTTGCACAAGGTTAATTATATCAAAACCGATAGTTTTAAACAGACTCAGAATCAGTAAACAACGAAATAAGAAGCTGAAAATAGGATTTCGAGGAACTGAACAGACATGCAGAATACTAAGTATTCAATGACCATTTTTTGGTTGATGTAAAATAAGATTATATGTTAGGATTGCAAGAACACCCCCATGACATCATCACTTTTTAAAAACTTTTATTGGGTAAAAATGTTCTATGTATGAAGAAATGTGATGAGAATGTTATCTATATTTGAGTATAGACATATTTCTAATTAAATATTTCCTTGCATGAAAGTTGACGAAAGTTATTATAGATAAACATTGTCTATCAACTAACTTGCATGCTGTGTGATGAAAATATCAACTAGTGAGAAAATGAAATGGGGTACATTAGTTTAGTTAAACAGTTTTATAAACTAAGACTAAATGTATTTGCATATAGATAATATTAGCACTATCATAAATTTGGTTTAGATTTTATTTTATTTAAATTTGATACCGTTGAGTAGACAGAACATAGAATTAATGCGTTCGTACGACATTTTACTTCCGTCTAGGAGGACTTTTCAAGGATACGAGAAACGTGTCAGAAAGGAGATACCGTAAAAATACAAAAGAGCCCACTTTGAAGGAATTGCAGGCAGAAACCGAAACACATTCGAAACGAATTTCCCATTGTTCGACATTGACTGAGATCAAACCCAGAATTTTTCTCGGACGATTGCTGACCAACCACAAAATTGTAGTGAACTCTATTATTAACTTTAATATTTATCAAACTTTAATGTAAAATTTAAGCCTTAATTTTATCTTTGGTTCAAAATGCTTCTTCGGGTGCACTTTTCATGATAAAAAAATAATAATGCAATCAATTTAAAATGGAATATCCCAACAGCATCCAACAAACAAAATCACATTTATAAGACTTAATCATAATGTTAGAAAATATTTAGCTTAATATTGTGTCATCTTATAATTATTGTGGACAGCAATGACAAAGGAAATTTCACCGGATTGTCCTACAAACCTTCCTCGAATGGCAAGTATAATACTCCAGACACTCTATAAAAAGTGGAGATCGACATAACAAAATTATTGAAGACCTTGATGGAATAATAAGACATGAGCATCACGATATAGCACGAGTTCCAACTTGGGCATTATAAAACGTGGTCGTTAAAAATGCCGGTTCATCGCGCATACTCATGCAAAGATGAATAGACTTCTCGAAAAAATTTGCTCTTTTTTTTTTTTTTTTTTTTTTTGTACGTTTTAATTTTAAAGTGTGGTATTCAGCTTCTGCATCAAGGCATCGAATATGTCAAGATGGATAATGGACTAGTCCTGAACATAGGCAAGGCATTTGTTTCACAAATTCAGGTAAGAAGAGAGTTCGGAGGTAAACTCTCAGCAGCACGATGGGCAACTTCTCCACATTTGGCTGCAACGAGCATGGTTGAAAAGCTGTAACATGGTAATCATAAGACTTAATGGAGGAGCAACTTCAACGACACTTGGAGACCTGTAGTTCTCTTCGAGAGTACGAGGTTGGACATTCATTTTAGCTCCATGTTCTGACTGTGGATGGAAAAGGAGTTCCGCACGATAATCGCAAGCTCAAAACACAGTATCTGCAAAGAAGGAAATCTGCGAAACTGAATGCCAAACCAAACCTGCATCCACATGCTTTCGCCTATATTTTGTAGAAAAATAAAACCGTAATGGATTTTGATTTCTTCTTGTGTGGACGTACATTAACGCCAACATGTACCGTCAACAATCATATGAATGCCCCAAAATATTTAGTATCAAACAGCTAGTTGTCATCAATAGGTTGTCTCATACTTTTGCAAAATGGTGCACACACACGTCTCATTATCTAGACGACAAGGTTCGAGGAGTTCGGGTATGAACTTCAATCACACCACCCTTATTCATCAGATTGGGCTCCAATTGATTACATATTTCGCCATTTGAACAGGTTACTTAAGGGTAAATTGTTCTCTAACCAAGTTGCTTTGTTGCTGGGGGTTCGTGACTTCTTCGATCATTGTGATGATACTTTTTGACACAGAGGATTAAATCTCTTCCAACTTGTTCGGCGAAGTACACTTCGCCCGGCTGGGGGTTGTTCACGGATTAAATCTAATTATTATATGGTAAACCAGTTCCCTTATTATATGGTAAACAAGTTATGGGATAAACGATCACTGTAAACTCGTACTCGCAACAATTTGAACGTGTATAACAGGCATTGCAACAGAAATAGACAGCATTGATTTATCGCCAGGATGTTCGAGAGGCCACATTTCATGCAACTGGCCAGGAATATCATACAGTTACTTCATTGGGAGATTTTGTACCATCCTCTTTACTTACTCGACCTTGTACAATCAGATCTCTCTTATTAATCCTGAACAATCATTTTCGCCAAAATTCTTTTATCTATATAGCCTATTTGTGGCAAGACTCACGGACTTTGTGTCTAACCCCTTTCCCCAATTTTACAGAAAGTGTTTTATTATGCACAATGGAGAATTGTTGTCAGAAGATGCTGAATGTCGATAGTGATTACTTCAAAGACTAACATCAGGTTACTACTTCTGAAGTATATGTTCTTTATCGTCATTAAAAATGGCAAGATCTTTCTTGATTACTTTGTATTTCTGTAACTCCTGGTCATTTTCTTTTTGTGTTATTGTCAGTCATACTATTACAGAACGGCACTAAAAAATCAACTACATAATCATTCACAGAATATAAAGACTTTTATGCTACCCTAATGAATGAAGAGAATTAAAGTTAATAAAAAATTGAAGCGAAAATTTAAATATTTTCAACGCACTTCCCCATGAAGGTATTTTAGCAATATATTGGCTGAATTATTGTGGTTGCTTCAAATATAAATTTCAAGACACTAGTAATTACCGTGAAAATGAAATAATCAAGAAATCAACTTTAATAGTGTGGATACAGAGTATAAACTTTTGTTTGCAAAAGGAATGATTTATATTAAAATCTAGTAATACTTGCTTCCAGATCCTTATTTCAAAACCTACTTTCGGATCTGAAAGCCCGTATTCTAATTCCGATTACCTTATAGTTACCATTTTCTTGATCGAAAGTATGAATCCCAATCCTTCTAGATTCGTTTCCTATTCATTTTTATTCACATATTTAAAAAATGGTAAGCGTATTTCATTTAAGTGTTTTATCATTCTAGTTAATCCAGGGGAAAATTCTCCGTAATTGTTAAGATGATTTATTAAAACTTTTTAGGCTATAAAATGATACCATCTAAAAGTTTGTAAAATATATAAAAAATACCACTGGTGTGAATTCAGCCAATTCGGTATTGATGTTCATATATTAGAAAATATCATATTGTACCTGATGCATCATTTACAATTATTAATTATATCACATACGGAGCTGGCAACCGAATGGTTAACATTCTACCCTTTGATTTACATTTCCTTTATGTCTTCAGCTGGGAGCTGGGAGGTTAGGCAGTCATTCTCGTTATCGGAAGGTAGTGAGTTTGAATCCCTTCTTAACCGATGATCCATCGTATTCAATAAAAGCTATTGATATACGTTAAATAGGTAGCGGTCGCAATACTCTCCAAATGAAATGCTACCATCTAGCGTCTTCTGCCTAATCTTTGCTTCTAAATTACCAAGACATCCTTCCGGATGCTTCTACTAATTGGTAGAGCACGTCTACGGATGCAAAGAATTATGGTGGTGCAACAACAATTTATAGCGTTCATTCCAATTTTGGACATCTATGCGTGTGTAGTGTTGCTTTAAAAAAATTCACCATTGAATAAAAAAAATGAACCAAGGAGGTAGTTTTTGTCTCAATTTTTAAACATAAAATTATATGCTTTACACAAAATATGGATCTAGTATTTTCTAGAAATGAAGGAGTTTGCTTATTCGCACTATGTACTTGAAATTACATAACAAATAACTGATAGTAACAAAGGAAGCCTTTCAAGCACCTTTCAGAGTTGTGATATAAAAAGCAATTGCTTTTCAAAATTTGTTGGAATCAAATATGAAAACATTTGTTCTGTAAGGGTACAGGGTATAGAGCTACAAAGAACCTGAAATCATACCTGCAAACGTGAAAAAATCTGAATCCACTTTTTGCTGGAAAATCTTCATGTAAATATTAAAATTATACTTATAAAATTATTATTTATGTAACTTTTTTAAAATATGAAATGCATTGAAATATTACTGTGATAGCTTTATAGCTTACAAGAATTCTATAATTTACAATGTCCTCATTTTAATGAAAACATTTAAATGTTAACCCCAAAATAAATGTTATTTTAATAGTACATTTTGCAAGTATTTCTCTATGAAATACACTCAATAATCAGAAAATAATGGAGAAAAAAGCTAGATGTAACAATTATAAAATGGGTTCATTAGATTAAAAATGACAAAAATATTACATGGAAATAATTTGCATGCACAAAAGAACATTATAGGATGCGATTGGATCCTATAATGTTAATTATCCTATAACCCTTATCTTATCCTACCTTATTCTATAACCCTTATCTTATCCTACCTTATTCTATAATCCAACAATAAGGATCACATAACACATATGCTATCAATGCATATTCCGAAGAGATAGCAGTTTCGATAGTTCCAAGTGTGTTAGAATTGGACATCATCCTATTAGGAAGAGATAATTTTTACATAGATAAGAATTCATGCAATCAATCTATAAACTTTAGATTAATATCTGAAAACAGAACGAAACATGAAATTGTTTCCAATGCTAAAAAAATCAATTCTATAAATAGTTTCTATTTCATCAGTGAAGAAACACGTTATAATTAATACAGCATTCATTTAATTTATATGTAAAGGATGGGTATAAATATTTGTTAAGGTGTCAAAGTATTTTTTTGTATCAGATATCAATACATGGTGATATGATTCAAACTACCTTATCACAAAGAGCATCATAACTCGTTACACTGTGGCTGAAATAGGGCTTTTAAAAGTTGAAAATATTCAGTATAAAAATTTAAATACAATGTTTCCAAACTAGATATCGTCATTTTTTACTACTAAAATTGATGTTACTGGCGAAAAGCTCTATGAGATATCAGTGGCACTTTGACAATTTCAGAATGGGTAAAAGCTCTAAATACGGAGACTTTACACTTGAAACTTGTTTTATATCGGACCTAATGGTAGAGATACATCAGCGTTTTCAATTGATTTCTTAAACTTTCCTTCAATAAAATTTTTTGTATTCATTATTTGGATAATTTTATCTTTTTATACATTTTTTACAATCACACATCTTCTAATTGTTTTGGTCATGTAAAATATTTCTGCGTGATACAAAACTTGAAAATGTAATGAATATTCTTATTTAAATTTAAAAAAAATCTATAAATACATAATTGTTACCTCCATTTCCGGTCATACAACAGTACAACATCCACAAAAAAGGAATGGCAAAAAATAAGTTTCTCATTGATATGTAGTAAGCAGTAATTTGAAAATCAGTTATTGGAAGTCTTATGAAGATTATTATTCCAAGAGATAAAGTAATAGATAGAATCCATCCAAAGGCAAGAATTTTCTGTAAAACATGAAAAAACCTAACATTTAATATCAAACAAAATGTTACCCCTTACACGCACACACAATCATTAAATATTCAATCATATTATAATATTTGTATATAAAATAATTATCAATCTTGTTACTTAAGAAAAGAATTAAGAAAGTGTTATTTGTAATATACATAGAAAAACTTATTTTACAAAAAAAAAAATATATATATCAATTGGAGCAATATAAGATCTATAAATACTTAATGTTCATTAACTGTGATGATTGCATTGATTAATAATCTTTTTTTTATTCAAGAAAAGAGAACACACTGAACAACATCAACAATACCTAAATATATGAGATAGGAATTCCTTAAATATATCACATACTTTTTTATTAAAAATTATAATGTTAAAAAATATCTAACTTTTGAAATATTTATAAATAGCTTAACAATGTAAAAAAATATGCACTGTGATTTTTTTAAGTAATAAAAGAATAAAGCAAGTATCTCTTTTGAAAGATTGAAAGCTAAAGTTCTCTCTCATCAAAAGAAGATCAACTATCTAACGTAATTTTAATAAATGATATCTTTTTATTTGGCAGAATTAGTAATTCAGTTAACAGAAAGATCATCATGGGGAAAGCAAATAGGTTTAAAATAAGGCTTTCTAATTAAATAATTAACAATGCTTTGGTAAAGAATGAGATTGAATACATATAAAAACCAAAAATAATATCAATAGTTTTTAATATAAGAGAAAAATGATCAATTTCATATGAAAATGCTGTTTTTGTGACTTAGATTAAATTTATGACATTAAAATACAGGATTTTGAAGTGAAGTAAAATCTTTTAGAACATTTTTTGTAACTTAGCTTGTTTGGTTTTAAAATATTTTGTAATTTGACTTTCGTTTCTGTTAATAAAAAGGAAGTCAAAGGGCCTTACATCTAAAAACGGAAATTCATAAAATTGTAAGTTATCAGAAAAATGTGAATTTACCTTAGCACGCTTTCGGTTAGAGGATTAAATACAATAAGCATAAAAAGGATAAATAGAATATACTTAAAATAGAAATTTAATGGAATAGAATTGTGAATACTAATAGAATTTTACAATTCTATTCCATTGAATTTCTATTTGAAGTATTTTCCATTCTTTTAATTTCCAAGTTATTTTTAGAAGCAGATTTGAGTTAAACAGCTGAGCATCATATAAAACACAACTTTCTGTATAACCCTATAACAGAAATTAAGTCAGAAAAAAATAACTACATCGGATAAATTTTTCATATTTTTAAAATTTTAAGTAAATATAAAAACTAAGTTGTGAATTTAAAAGAATTAAGTTCAGTAGTGCAGATTACCACAATGAAACTGTTAGGAATATTAAACAAAATTATTACAACTAATTACAATAACTAACATTATGAATGTTATTTAGCATAAGAAAATACTGTCAGATATATTTCCTTTAAAAACAAGAACTACAATATTAATATTCTGAAGGGATAATTTGAGTCTTTGGAACAAAATCATTGGTAGATGTTTCGGAAAAATTAAATTTCCTTTTTAATTACTGTAAAAACCGTTTATTATGATATTAAATCTTACACGGAAGCCCAGTGGATTAATGGAACCGCTACGCGCTCACAATTCACAGATCCCAGTTTGGATTCTTGGGCTAATAATGTTGACTCAGCCTTTCATCCCTTTAAATCGTCAATAATCCTTAGTATCAAGCATGCTTGGGAACTAAACACTGGAGGTTTCGTGTAATCCAAACTGGGATGTAGGCTTCGCACCCTATAGCTTCTAGTCATGAAAATAGATATAGGCAATTTGAGCCTTGGCGCCATTATAATCTGTTGTGCTACTCAGTTTATCTTAGTAAAGTTCACATTCATTCATTTAAAGTTATTGCTAAAGCAATTAAGAATCAATGTACATGTATGCCAAAGAGTCAATTTCGAGAACAAAATTTGACACAGGTGCCGTATAATCCATGATGCCAAATTCGGAGATTAACGGATTTTTGGTGGATTTTCTTATGTATCTCGCAACCTCGTTTTTGATACGAATACATATATGAACACCTATAAGAATTATGCAGAAAATTCTATTTTGGTAACCTTAATATTTATGTAATCGCGCTCCTCACGATACGTCATCTTAGCAACATTTGTGCATCGCCAAAAAAAAATTAGAATTTGTAATCATGGATTATACGGCATATGTGCCCCAAATTGTTAACAAGTAAATCAACATTGTAAAGTCACAAACTTTAAATCACTTGCTTATTCTATAAAAATAATTTATGGCGATAAAATTTACTGTAGCTGTTCTTATCATAATTATTGAGAGTCATAAGATGTCAGTCCCAAATAATTTAGATACTCACAGCAGAAGAAGCTCCCCTGATACAAAAACTTAACTAATTACAATAGCTTTTGATCCAGAAGCACATCTAATTCTGGATCAGAAATCTTATTAACAGATTGTTAATTTTTTCCTTCTCGGAATCAAAAATAATGATTCAAAAGAAAGAAGGAATATTTCTAGATATGCTTTACCAATTGTTTTATGAAACTACGAAGAGCATAACAAAAAGATTACTGATTTTTATGCAGTTGAAAAACCTTAAAATGTAAAAATACGGGTACAATTTTCTCAAAATATTAAGTGTGTGTAAATGCTTTGGAATAGTCTAAAAAAAGTATATTACTTTGTTCTTCTTGTCTCTTGATTCTGTATAGAATTGTTTTTATTTATCCTACAGAAATAAAGACGAATTTCGAATTAAAAACCAAAATGCATTGTACCTAATTATTTTACTATATTTTGATGATTAATTATGAAATAAAATACTGGAAAATTTTTATAAGAAAATTAATGATATAAATAACATATTTATTGTAAATTTTTCAATACAAGGAAAGCAGTTTTAAAGTATTAAGTTTAAAAGATTTAAATGGATTTCTAAACTCATTTCAACGATGAGAATATATGTGATTGTATTTTGTGAAATTCAAATAGTGGAAAGGTTACCCCAATGGCGTTGAATAGGTTACTGACAATGATTTTGGAATTAATTAATTGAAAAATTTGTTGTCGTTTGCAATAATTTTGTTAAAGTTCGCAATGTAATTTTATCATTTCAGCTCATGGAACAACTGAAACAAACTAATAATTAAGTATCTTTTAAAAGTCTAATTTTAGAAGGCAATGTGATTTTAAGTATAATTTATTAACAGATCTGCCTCATTAAAACTGAGGACTAGAAAATACTGTACATGATTGAAATTCTAGCACAATCTTAACTATATTTTTCATAAAATTTGATTGAAAAAGATGAAATTAGAAGAATATAACCAACATTTCACATTCTGAGCTACAATGATATAAACACCAGGAAATAATATATTACACTAATATAGGCATATTTTCAAGGGCATAATATGTCATATTACACTAAAAATTTTATTTATTCATTAGTTACTTTATTCAATATTTACAATTACATTTGCTTTAAGTTATAATTTTGCATACAAATTTAAAAATCTAATATTTACTTTTATTTTAGAGAAAAATTTAAACTCATTCTTCATTTTTATTTATTGCATTCACTGTTTTACGTTTTTTGTTCTTTCTAATACCAGGTGACAAATAGGGAATTTCACCCTTCTCAATCTATGATGGATTTTCTGCACAGCAAGGGATAGAATTAACTTGCATAGGGGTATAACACTTTGCCCCGAAGGTGGTTAGGTCTTCGTAAAATGGAAACAGAGACCGGCCGCAAGTCATCTAGCTCTGGCCTATCTCCCCTACAAATATCATTTCAAATGGAATATATTGCGATCATTACCTAAATTTATTAGTAAGCAGGATGACAATTCAGTTACGCAAGGAATAGAAATTTTTAATTTCTGGTAATAACAATGACACTTTTCCCAATTAGGCTAGGCTACGCGATTGTTTTTTTTTTTACACAAAAATGAAAATAAACAAATAACAGAAAAATTAGTATTTGACAAATATTGTTGTCTTGGGCCAACTAGGCTGGCATTATAGGATGTGCTGCTCTACTTTTCAACTGAACCATATTTTGGTTGGAACCTACGGCATGTGTGTGCGATTTCCTCAACACACACATGCCTTAGGTTCCCCTTTACAGGGTAGACAACTATTCACAACACATTCATACAAAGAAGGGATAAAGATAGGATAGACAGAGAGAGAAAATACATCCATGCCCGAACTGACCCAGAACCTGTCTATCGACAGTCTGACCACTAGACAAGGTGGGCGGCAATACTGACAAATTTATTTAGTAATTTTAACAACATAATAATTATTTGTTACTCTTCGATCTTAAATGGTTATTTTATTGTTATCAGCGATTTTTCTTGAAGATATTTCTTTTCATTTAAAAATAATACCGAAAAAATTGCACAAGAACAGCATCAGCGTAAATTCAGTAAATAAGTCAAATTACACTAGCAATACCTGATAAATGTGGAAAAAAGAAGTGGAAAATATATTTATTATTCACGTGGATTGATTTTTCTTCCTCTAAAAAGTCAATAAACATTATTGTCAAATATTATATCAATTTAATTTTTATTATAGAGATACCATAAAATATCGGGTTAAAATAATCTGAGTAATCCTGTATCAAATTTTGCATTTATGTCTTCCAATAAAAATATTTACAATAAGCTGTAAATTAAATAGTTTTCAAAATCTGATTATTCATTACATAAATTGAGATTAGTAAAAATATTGATTTAATTTATGATCAAAGAAACCAATGTGAACTAGGTCTCTAGATTACAAATTCTGGCTATACAATCATATTTAGGTACATGAATTTAGTAACAGTCGGAATGCTATTAGAGTGAAGAAATAATGGAAAAAAAATTAATTACAAGGGAGGGAGAGAAAGTTAATCAAATGAAGTTATTTACAGTTTTCAAAGTGTAGATTATATTTTTGCATTTTTTATTTGTATTATTATATAAAAGGTGAATGCAAAACATAAATTACTGCATTAAGCTTATAAACATCACTTTAAAAAGTAATGTTGCAGACATTTAGAAAAATTAGAAATTTTGATATTTTGGATACATAAAAATCATTAATTTATGACATTTTCTCCAGTTTCTTAGAATTTCTAATTTTTGTATCCTCGACAAATTATTTTCTTAGTGTACATGAATACTTCATTTAAAGTATTTCCATACTGCTAAAAAATTTAACACTTAAACACCCAAACGCTGTGGCATTTCTTATGAAAATCATAATCAAAAGTTAACTTCATATTCATAAATTTCTTATGACGACAAAGATTCTTTTTGCGAAATGTATATTTTGCAAATTAAGATCAAACAGAAAAGAATTTTTGCGGAAATTTGAGTGTTGTTTAAGTAATAAAAAAAAATACAATCATGTCATTCACGAGACTATAAGCTCAATCTGCAGTAAAATACATCAGAATTATTTCATGTCTAATTACTTAGAGTATTAATATTCCATTTTTAAGAATTGTAGGAAGAGAAATTCGTGAACTGCAATATTACCTTTGAAAGCTTAAAGTCTTTATGTTTCTGAAGTACCCAACCAAGAGCCATTCCCAGAATGAAAGAAGCAGTGTGATGAAATGCAGGTAAACGCTACCAACATATATACGTATATCTCTGGAAAATATCGAATGTGAAATGATTATTTTATATTAAAATAATCTAGGTAATCAAATTTAGTAAATTTTATGCTTATTTATATTTTTGTAAATAAGTACATTTACTGATACATAAATAAGTTCTGAAATGTTTCATCAAAATAAAATAAAGTTTAAATTACAATTTTGAGATTAGACTTCAGAATATTAACTTTACAGTAAAAATATATATGCTTATAAAAAGTTTTAGAAGATTTAAGTTCTAATATTAATTTTGCCAAATAAATTTAAGTATTTTAAAAATTAGAAAAAAAAAATTAATAGCGATTATTACTAAATTATATGGCTATAAAAAAAGGAATAATATAAATAGGGAATTAAATACTTTAGTTGTTGCATCCATTCTAAAAATTATAAGTTTATTTCCGTCAACATAATGTTTGCTCAAAAAAGGTTCATTTTTATAAAATTTAATTTCATACTTATTCTTTAAAAGAATTAAAAATTGTCTATCAAAGATTTCATCAGATGTTAATATATAAGTATAAGAATATTAATATGCATATACTTCGAATTTGGTTTCGTACATTTTCAAATGAAAAATGTCGAGTACGATGTTACGCTAAACATGGCTTTATTCTAACTGATTATATATACATATTTACATTATCTCTTTTACTAAGGCGGCATAGCGCCATCTGATGACAAGATTCTTAAGTTTCTACACACACTCCCCACCTAAACTTTGAGGAGTTCACGATCAATATCAAATTAATTAAATAAAAGAATCAAATTCATAACTTACCGCTATAATTCTTCAAATTTAAATGTAATATCTAAATAAGAACACAATAATAAAAAACACAAATATAAACTAAACTAATTGAGCAAATTAAATTTAAGCTTGTAGGATATAGGATCAAATACAAAAAAAAAGTAGAATTTTAGAGTTCTAAGATATTTTTAATAATTGTCTATAGTTCTAAAGGATATAAATGCTGGATAGATCTTTTAAAAAGACCCCCCTGTTGACGTTCTGATTTCATACGAATGAACGTTATTATCATGTCCATGAATAGCTCTCTCGATTTTTCCAAGTTTCCAGAGCAGCTTATTTTTAAAATCTTCTTGCGTTAAAACATCTCCTGCTTTCAATTCTGCTTGCCAATTTGGATTTTTTAAAGTATGCGCAGTTCGAAGATCTAATAAGTAATGTCTTTTCCATTTGAGCCAAATTTGTTTCAACAGGGATTGATATTTCTTACTTTTAAGGAGAGAAGATCTGCTGGATCTGTGTTTTATTAATTCTGCGACATTGACAGGAAGGAAAATATGGTTATTTGCCGAAATTCAAAAAATGCATAGGTGTGAGGGGCAATGATTTATTATTTTCACTGTAAACGAAAGTTAAAGGTCTCACATTCAGGACGGCTTCTACCTCTACAATTAAGGTTGATATTTCCTCGAAATTCAGTATAGATTTTCCAGTAATCTTTCTCAAACAGTCTTTTGTGGATTTTATTAAGCGTTCATAGAACCCTCCCCACTATGCAGCTTGTGCTACTATATTTTTCCAAACTATTCTGTCGTTAGTGAAAAATTCTGAAATCAATTTATCTGATAATATCTTCGAAAGGTCTTCGATTTCCCTTTTAGCTTTTTTGAAGGTTTTCGCGTTATCTGAGTAAATAACTTTGCAGTTTCCTCGTCTGCCTAAGAATCTTCGAAGTGCAAGTAGAAAGGAATTTGTTGTCATATCACTTTCAAGTTCAAGATGTATGGATCTAGTTACGGCGCATGTAAGTATAACTATATAGGATTTCAATTCTTTAACATTTTTCACGTAGATAGGTCCGGCGAAATCAAGTCCACAAACTGAAAATGGTGGCGTGGAATTAATTCTTTCCTCTGGAAAAGGTGCAGTAATTTGATTAGCAGATTTTGCAAGATGTTTTTGACGTATTTGAATTATGACGCTCTTCACTAACTGACTTCCTTTGGGAATCCAAAAATGCTGTGGAATTCTGGCCATTGTGTAAACTGTTCCACTGCGTATAACGTTATTGTGTTCTCTACGAACAAATAAAGTGGTCAGCCAGGAATGTTTCAGAAGAATAATAGGATGCTTCTCTTCCGTTGATAAATCACTGAACTCTAACCTAATCGTATGATATCTTAGGTAAGGACTAGGTTTAAATCCAAATAAAACACGCGTAAAATTTAATATTACAGTCTTCTCTGAATTCAAATCTTCTGTCCAATAAAATCTGGTGAAACGTCAGTCTTCTGCATCTATTCAAATTTGCAGAAATGCTTGCCAAATGTCAGCTATGTATGCTATATAATTTTCTCTAAATTTAATCAAAAGCTCAAATAAATTCGGATACAGGTTTATTAGTGTTTGGAGATTGTCATTGAATGAATATTGTCCTTCTGCATGAGCTGCTCGGTCAAACACTTTTCTTAGACAACTGCTGACTTTGTCTTTACGAACGACAGCATGGTTGGGCAAATAAAATGAAGACTCATCAGCTAACCCCTCCGACGAACAAGTCTCAACTATTCCTGCCTTCAAATAACCATCAACAACCTCGCGATACTCTTCATACAATTCAGGATCTCTTTTAAACCTCTTGACCAAACCCTTAAAAAGCCTCAATGCCACTTCCCTATTATTCCCCAAATTCTCTCGCATACCTTCCTTCCAAGGCAACTTAATATCTATTTCCAACAAACTGAATCGATTCATTAAACTCTTTCAAAACTTCTCCTTCTCTCACACCAGTGTCTATATCGTCACCCCTAATACCTAAACTTTCCAATTCCCAAAAGCGTCTCATTTCCGCAGATACCGATTCCTTTTCACTAAAAACGAAATTCACTAACGTGCACTCAGTCAACTCATCACATCTACCTTGAAGCGACCAACCAAACGCACTTTCTAAAGCCACAATTGACGAATTCAAACGCTGAAATCCTTTCACCAAATCCCAGTAATAATCAGTTCCCATTAACAATGAAATCTGATAATTGCTAGGCAACTCACTAAAATCAAAATTCAAAGCAAATCCCCAAACTTCCATTTCAGCACACATATCCCGATCTGAAATTTGAATCAACGCTTTCCATATTTCATCAATTTCCAACGCTTTTGTATGATCACCTCATTTCCATCAAAAATATTTCGCAGTTTTACTTCTACCTTACAACAAACCTGCAATTTGGATTTTTAGCTCCAAAGGAATAAATATTCAATTTTTCCGATCCAACAACCTTTAATGCTAAATTCTCAGAAATACTCTTCTTGACAAACGTGCGTTCACTACCCTTATCGAACAATGAAAATATACAATCCGATAATTTAGGTCCGATCATTTCTACCTTTACTCATTGCAATAAAACACCCTTCTTATCGTTTACCATATAATTAACAGTAGTAGCTACAATTTCTTAAGATTTTTTCTCATGGTCATTTTTTCCTTTCTGAGATTTTGAATCTTCTAATTTAAAACAAACAGCCCTTGCATGTAATCCATTACAAAACGGGCAAACCGGTCCGTTGTATTTCTTAATAAAGCAATTTAGATTACAACACATCAGGCATCTTCTATCTCGCAAAAGTTTATCCCTCTTTTTTTTAGTATTCGAATTCTCGCAAAAAAGCGATGGTTGAGCTTGAGCGCAGAACAAGCAATCACTGGGAGCTGCATTAGTCATAAATACCCTAGTCGATGATACTAATTTATTGCGATTAACAGCACCAAAGTGTCGAACTGTTTGCTTAGATTGAAAGCTCGCGCCGTGAAGAGGGGGGGAGGAGAGTACATTCTTCCAATGGTTCTTTCACGCGCACTGATAGAATTGTGTAAAATCATCATGAATTCTTCAAGATTATGATTAGAACTAGAAATTTGAGGTTTACTAAATTCTAATGCAAGATCGCTAGGAAATAGTTTCAAAATAATTGCACTAAGCAATATGCTATAAGTTTCTTATTTCACGCCCAAACTATCCAAAAAACAAATTTGTGTTTGACATTTAAAATATAAATTTCTTAACTCCTGCAAATTAGAACTAGTCTTCACCGGTTCATATTTAATAATTTCGATACATGGGCATTAATCAGCACATCACTTTCGCCAAATGTATCTTTTAGTAACCTAATGGGTGATTTAAAATTATCATTGAATAATGCAAACCCTTTTATACAAGAAAGCGCCTCTCCTCCTAGGAAGCTAAATATATACGAAATTTCTTCCGCTTCTGCAGGCGATGTGTTTTTATCCACAGCGTTCTCAAATTGGTTCCTAAAATTCAAATATTCCGATGGGATCTCCATGATAAGTCTGAATTTTTAATTTAGATAATTTCGCATTTGAATTTCTGGTATGATTTCATGAATTTTGCCGAATACTATCACTGCTTAACTGTTCCGTCACGGACTGTAAGGATTTAATTTTGTTCTTAAGTTTTACCGAGTTAAAAACAATCTCACTGTACTCACATTTTTTTTCTATTTCAACCACGAGATCCAAAGCATTTTCAATTTTACTGTCTACGGCTTTCAGCTGTTCGTCTTCAGTTTGTAACTGAATCAAAAGACCTTCCAACTCATCAATTTCAACATCTGGGCTAGTCGAACGTGTATCTATTTTAGAAATTAATTTTGTAACCTGCCTCCTATGAGAGGAAAGTTTTTTAAAATTCTCTAAATTCTTTTTCTCAGCCATTATTATTTTTACAATACAATACTTCTACATAAGTTTACAGTAACAAATTCTACATAACTTCAAACTAATAGAACTCTTAAGATCATGAATTCAACAAACCGTAAATGAATAAATACTTCAATTCAAATTTACAATAAATTCTAGATTACTTCAAATAATGCAATTCAAAATTCAGCGAAACAATAATCAAATATACTACGACTGAAATTTTACTTCAACAATACAAATCAAAACTTTCAATTTCTAATTCTATACGAAATTCAAGCTAAAGAAAACCGATACGATTTACTATAAACAGAAACGAAACTCCGCTTACCCCACCAATGCTACGACGTTCGACTTAATAGCAATATCGTGGTTCAGCAAAGAAATCAACTATAGTTCGATTCAACAAATTACAGTTCATACAATATTTCCTGGCCGATGCACCATTGTGGATACTTTGAATTTGATTTCGTACATTTTCAAACGAAAAAACTCGACTACGATGATACGCTAAACATGGCTTTATTCTAACTGATTATATATACATATTTACATTAACTCTTTTACTAAGGTGGCGTAGCGCCATCTGATGACAAGATTCAGAAGTTTCTCCACAATACTTCATTAATATTCCTTAATAATTCATTAATATTTTCCAATGATAAGAAAATTTTCCTAGTACTTATACAAAAGCATTGTGAAACTTAAGCAAAAAGTTACAACAGAAAATTAATTGTATTAGCATCATAAAACATATGTATATATATATATATATATATATATATATATATATATATATATATATATATATATATATATGGGCTTGCATTCAGAAAGTAAGTTACACCTGTTCGGCCAGAGGAGACATTGCTAAAACTTGAAAAAGATGACAACTGAGTTCCATGGTATCGAACTTTTGCAATATCTTTCTGATTGTTTGAAGCATTGCTACATAGTACGAGAAAAAATTAGCACCACAGATAGAATATTACTCCAACCTAAAAATTCGTGGCACTGTACAATTTCTGTTGGTAAAACATTTAAGGAGTATGTGTATTTGTCGTAAAATATCGGCACTGTATGGAACACACGAAATGTCAAACCCAGCAATTGTGAAATGGTGCAAGCAATTCGAAGACAGTCGCGCCGACATAACCAAAGGTGAAAGAGCAAGAAGGACAACAAAAGTGAACACATTGTACATAGAGGAGAGGGTGAAAGGCACTATTCTCACAAATCGCAGAATGAAGTCGCACACATTATTCAGCAGTTGGAGAAATTTTTGTTGTCAATTCCCGTTTCATCATCTATTATCAACAGGATTTTCACAAATGGTTCACGATGGGTTCCTTATTCTTTAAGTTCCGAACAATAAAGAACAAAACTTTGCAGCTTCCCTGGAATAGTTTCAACGTTATTTCGAAGAAGGCAATCATCTCTTAAGCTGCATTTTTACGGGGCGCGAGACATGAGAGCATCACTTCAATCAAGAAGAGAAAGAAGTTTTGATGGAATGGAGATACTTATCATCGCCTGTGAGTACCAAATCAGAATTTATGCCATCAGAGGGGTTAGGACATCGCTACAGTTTCTTTTCAGTTTGTAAAAGAATTATCTAGAGCGATTTTATGCGGAAAGGCACGACCATTGATGCAAAGTCAATATACGAAAGACTAAGAGGTTTGCACAAATATGTGAAAAATAAGCCTAGAGAAAAGTTAAGTAAACGCGTTATCACCTTGCCCGAAAATGCAAGACCTCACAAGGCACATACAGCACAATATGTGCTTCGGAAGTTTTAAATAGAAGTTCTGAAAGTATCAACCTTGCAATCTCGATATGACAATCTGAAATTTTCATGTGTTCGACAAGCTCAAAGAACATTTAAGAAGACAAATTTTCAAAAAATGACGGTTTTCCGACAGCTGTTCTAAGCTGGCTCATATAGCAAGCGATTTTCTATCGTCAGCGTATCGATCGATTGGTTTTATGTTCAGACAAATGCCTGCTGAGACTGAGAAATTATGTATAGAGAAAGTATGTTGCATGTGAGTCATGTTGTATTACAACGCAATTCTCAGTTGAATGGTTTTTTTGTTTTAGACTTACTTTTTAAAGTAAATTACTTTTTGAACAGCTCTAGTATATATATATTATATATATATATATATATATATATATATATATATATATATATATATATATATATAAATATATATCAAACATTTAGTAGCAAACAGTTTAAAAATGCTATATATAAATATATATATATATATATATATATATATATATATATATATATATATATATATATATATATATATATATATATATATATCCATGAAAATGAGTCAAACATTTAGTAGCAAACAGTTTAAAAATGCTAGATATTGCATAAAGTGTAATTCATCCATATTGAATGTGTGGATCAATGTCTTTAAACAATTTCAGAGAAATAATTCTGAATGTACTATGTTACAATTTTTGTGAAAAATTTGTTCTGTACAATAAGTGCCAACATTTGGTAAAATTATTATTAATCAGTATATATAAGTGATATAATATGAATCTATTTTAAAGAATTAGATTTGTTAATTGTTTACTTAGAAGTAATGAATTAGATTTGTTAGATGCAGCTTTTATCTTATAAAAACACTCTAGTTTATTCTTGCCACTAGTTCTTCTAATCTCGTATCATTAGTGGTTCTCAATAATTGCGCCATCTCTCATCTTTATAGAAGAGACTTAGTTTTATCAAAAAAACAGACGTTGTCTTGTTTGTAATGAAATAGTTCTGAGATTAAAATTCTAAGTTTGTTTTCAATTTTGATATATAGATCAATTTCTTCTTTTTAATGTAGTTTGGTTGAAATAAAATTTCCTAAATATCTACGAAAATTTTACATATTATCATTTTGTTTAGTGACTACTAAATGTAAAAAACTTATTTTAATATCTTATTAATTTAATTTTTGTAAAAGATGAAACTTGTCTAATAATGAATTAGTTTCCAATAGAAGACCTAAAATATTTTATTTGGGTTATTTTTTAATGTATATTTTATAATATTACACATGTTTGCATATAAAATATAGCATCCAAAAGAAATGTTAGTTTACAATGTGGATATCCGTTTAAATTTAAAGAGTGCCTTTTATAATTTAAATATCTGGTAATATAGATAAACTAAGCTCTGCGCAATTCTCAAAGATATACAAATGTAATTTTTTATGTTAAGATATGAATTTAACAATAATAAAATAGCATGGATGCACAGTCTAAGCTTCAAATTTTTTATTATCTTTCTTATTAAAAATCTTAATATTATGAATAAATTATAGTAAAAAATAAATAATCAAAAATAAAATAATTCGATTATAATATTTCAGTAGGCAACAAATTCTACCGTAAATATAACTTTTCTAAGATACAAGCAATATTCTAATATTTAAGGAAAATTTGTAAAAACGGCGCAACAGTCAATTTTTTTTTTATTCTTGTAAGAAAAAATGTTAATGCAAGTAATTGAAAAGGAAATTTTAAAACAGAATTTGTTTTTAATTGAAGCATAATTATATATTTAAAAGGATTAAAGACAATCTCTGAAATATATATATATATATATATGTGTGTGATTTGATGTAATTATTCACCGTGTGAATATTCATAAGTGAATTTTATATTTACCTAAAATCTTTTGCATAGTTGATTGATAGACTTGGAATTTCATAAAATAACGACTTCCTATAATCTATATAAGAGGAGAGTGAAATAGTTGACACTCCTAATAAAACTCCCAATTTCGGATACCTGTTAATTTAAAAAATTTCTAAATAGTAAAATATTATATTAATAAAGAAAATACATACTTTTCAAAAATTATAATATTAATAATAAATATATTTTAATTTACAAATAAAAACTGTTGTTTTTGTGTCTTTTTACTAAATTCACATTCTTTATTTAAAAACTAATGTAATCCTACGGATACCTTTAAATACATTAATATAATATTAAATACTTTTATTTAACTTCGATGCATATTAGAGTTTTTGTCCCTTATATAAATTATAAAGAACCTGTTCAAAGGAAAATAACTGCGCGAGCTACATTTTAAATTAGTATAATAATTATTTTAATAAAAATATTTGTTTTTAATAACATTAAGCACAATTTAAAAATTTTTATCAAAGAAACAATTTAATCTTGAGAAATCAAATTTATTTCATAAAAAGTGAAAATTTGCATACATATATTTACATACAAATATCTATTTAATTAAAATACCATATCAACACTCAATGCAATAATTTCAAATATTATTGAATATTTAAACATGAAAAGCATATTTTAATTGTTTTGTGTTACAATACTTGAATCTTAAACGTTTTTCAATGCTGTGAAAATAAGAGATAAGCATAAAAATAGAGAATACATACAGTTAACAAGAAACATTAATACGGAAGAATTTTTCAAAATTATTTTCATGTGCATAAATATTTCAGGTATTTAATTTTTCACATAACACGTTGCATTATAAATTTAATCTAGTGGCACGACAGCCCAATCGGGGCAAAGGCTAATATCTATTTTCCTGACTGAGGACCCCAGAATGCGTAGTATATGTCGCGGTAACACTAATGCAAAAACCCCAGTGTTTAGTTCCCAAGCAGGCTTGCTATTCCGCTTATCGCCCCCTTGAAAAAATCAAATTATGAGTTGGTCCTGTCCAGCCCGAGTTTTGATTCTCGGACCTTGGCTTAGAAGCGTGACAGGCTACACAAAGCCACCGATGATATTATAATTTATAATATGCATATAATGAATTATATGGCAGGAGTTGGTGTTTATTGCAAACATTTCTCTCATTATCTTTTTTGGGAATAATCAAGACAGGATTTGATGGTGAAGTTTAGGCAAATAGAGAGGCTATAGTTCATGTATATGCTCCTCATTAGATTTCCAACCAGGTTATCTCTGTCTCAGATTTCCAAGCTACAATTCTGACTATTGTCAACTGTTCTCGAGATCATAGCTCTATATCAGTAATGTAATGCAGGTCCTTAATAGGAGAGACACATGACAATTATAGAATAATTAGTTTTACAGTGGATATCATACAACTGTGTTACAAATGGGAACGAAAAACGGGATAAGTTGGAAGAAGGTTATTTTAATAAATAGGTTTCGTTTAACGTAATTAATTATAAATCCGCCTCTTCAATGATCAATCAAGTATTTGAGACATCACAAATGTGTGTACTAAAGGCAGTCACGAAAAAAAATCATGGAAAAGTCCATTCTTAATCTGTCCCCGATTGTTCGAGAAGTTATGCTATTGCTGCCTTTTGTCTCGCGGCTGAGAATAACTGCTGATACGCTCATCTCTTCAAAATTAGGATAGAGGTTGGTGGAATTAGGATTCAAAATTAGAATAACCTGTCCCCTTTGCTGCAGTGGTGCAGCGATGATCATTCCGAATGTTATGCATTTACAAGGAAGGCATCTATTCTCAATACTGAGAAGCCAAAGACTCTTCGAAGAATTTATCTTCCTAATTTGTGATGTTTCGTTATATATATATATAATTCTTAACTCTTATACAATGATAACACATGAGAAGTTGAATACAAAACACCATATTAAGCATGTAGATTTTTTTATAAAAGGAAAAGTATCGTATTAACTTTTCATTGTTTATGCATATTGGAATATTGTGGGTAAATTATTTTTATTATTCTTTTCATCGAAATCACTTTAGTAATTTCATATTTTTTAATCAGAACCAAAATTTTAAAAATCTCTTGTTTTCAGATTATTTTAGATTCCTTTTTTGGTCCAACAATTCATAAATTCTAATTTCACCTTTGCCACAGATATTTGTAGTTGTTTCAATTCCACTTTAAGTCCTAAGTCCCTGTCTAATTAGTCCTCATGTGAAAGACAAATATTTTTGAGCGAAACCAAACCAAAACAACTTGGGTTCATTTATATGTTCGTCATTTAAACTTACTTATAATTCTTTCTATAATAAAAAAATACTGATAAAGATGCATTATACCATTTGAAATTAGAAATAAAAAAATTTTTCTCTGGAGTAAGGAAACACTTTTATTTTGTATTTGAAATTTTTTCTCACACATAAAAGAAAAAATGTATATATTTTCTTCAGAAATACAAAAAATATTTCAGATTATTTTTACGTAAAATGCAAAAAATTATAATTTTCTTTCATTCAATTTAAATGAATAATGTACCTGTATGTCAAAATCATTAGAAGAATTCCAAACATTTGGAGTTGCATCGTAAGACTGACGAACCAAGTATGGCGAAAACACTGCCAAATATTCAAACTTAAATTAAGATATAAAATAAACGAAAAATAACTCACATGTAGCTAATTTCTATTTAAAATTTTTTTTTTGTATACAGATATTATAATATAATAAACTGATACTATAGATACATTAATGAAATAATAAAATAATATTTTCCATATATTGTTACCTGTAAAAAAAATATGTAAGTAGTAAATAATTATATAGTAGCATATAAAGAATATCCTCATATAATCAGTCTTTAAAATTGAATAGGATGCCATTAATTATTGAGAACAAATTATTGTATTACAGGAAATTATACAGCAAATTATTGAAATTTAAATTAAAAAATGAATATAAATTACGAATAATATACATTTTAATATATTTTATATAGAGAAAAAGTAAAATAATATTACATATTCACTGTGTGATGATGTTAATAAAAATAACATAATCAGAAAAATGCCAGCAATTTTCCATAAAAAGTTTCCGTAAAAGAATTTTCTTTACAGCAACATAAATAATTAAAATTTTAATTTAGTAAAAATTGTTACTACATTCAGTTTCTTGCTGTAGTATTTTTTATTTTGATGAAATATCTCTCCCATCAGTTTTATTTATTATTCAAAATGTAATTTGTATAAATCTAACTTTTACAGGTTATTAGAGAAAATTAAAAATGTTTCTCTAAATTTTGCATGGAATTTGTGAACTCATGTTAAATTTTGGATGCTATCTGCATTCTGCTATTTATTCTTTTCTGTTACTTTGCTTTAAAATACAATTAAAAACATATATGAATAATATTCATTAATATAATAAATAAAATAGTAATTTTATGGTTAAGGAACAGATATTGGTATTTTTTAATGTAAACTACGAAACTCTTTTTTATGAAGTACGAGGTGGAAAATTTGTGTATGTTACGTACTTCTGATCATGTGTTTTAATGGTAAAAATATTACCATTAAATTAGGAATAGTACCGGAACTGGTAACTGAAGATTCAGAATTAAACCAAACAGGATTTTTTCATAAAGTTTATGTATTAAACGAAGGAGAAAGAACAAAAACGTTCGCATAAGTAGGATACTGGGCAAACAAAAACTACAGCTCCCTGTATCACTAATGCCATAACTATACAATGGGAGGAATACAAACTAATGCAAATAAACCGTTCAACATCTCATACAACGAACGTTGTTATGATAATTAATACGTTTTATGTCTCTCATATGAATATATTCAGTTCATACAACACAGCAGCATGCTGAGTATTACATTAACGAGCTGCATTTGGAGCAGAGACTATATTGGAGCACAACTATTCAAGCATTGCTTTCCGAAGTTCCGGTAAAAATGCAGCAAGTTGTTGACAGGCTGTGGATCATCGGACATGTATGTCCCGCATCCGTTCTATGAGATTTAAGTTAGGTGAAAATGCTCGCCATACCATACGGGTGATATTTTCCGATTGAAAGCAATCGTTGACGATGTATGAAAGGTGAGGATGAGCGTTGTCACCTATAAACACAAATTCAGTTACCACGTTACGCAAACGGACATGTTATTCCAAAGTGATGTCCTCATAAATTTGGCTTATCATGGTTGCAATTTGAATAAGCAGATGTGTTTTTGAGGTCAGTATAATGCCTCCCTTAAGCTCCGTAACACTGGCGTTCATTGATGTACTGGAGGTACTGGGTACCTGGTATTCTTCATATGAACGTCTAATGTGAAGCGGACTGTTTTCCAAACTTCAGCTCGTTGGGAAACATAACAAAAACCCATTGTGACAGTGTCCACATTTCATGTTTTCTATTACAATGTAACTGCTGGCGACAATAATAAGACGTAAGGGAAACATGTTTGTCATCCCTGCGAATATGTACACACGGTTTGAATTGAAACGGTTGTGTATGAAACCAGTTTACCTATCTTATGAAAATGAAAGCTCATCATTTAGCAGCACAAAGTATATTTTCAGAGTATTCCATCGCATGAATCCATTAACGGAATTGAATTGACTAACACTTTTGCAAAGAGAGGATAGACCACTCTACACCTTCCACCACACAGCTCATATATTTAAAGTTATTCTCGAAGCAAAAAGCCCAAAATAAAGAATATATGTTTATACCTCTGCCTCACATGTGGTATAAAGCTTTAAAAAAACAAAAAACAAGACTTTTCCTAATTTTTTTGAGACAGGCAGGTCAACATATGTCTTTCCCAACTTGCCAGTGGGCTTTAAAAAATTCTCACATATTCTAGGTTAGCAAGAGGTTTTCTCTTTGCCCTAAATGACAGCAAGAACAATCATTTCCTCAACACATCTTCGACTGCCTTGGACGGGACTTGGAGGACATCCATAATGGCTTAATTCTTCTACCTAAATTCCAATATGTACGCGGTTTTATTAATTTCCGTTGACGGAGTCAAATCAGTTTGAAAATTTGAAACAACAATAACAAAATATTATTTATTATTTGTTATTGACAGTTGATATCTTCATTACCATACATTATTATTCACATGAAAACGTTGCTTCTAAAACAATAAATTTATAGTACTTTTATTTTAAATTCACGCCATACCAAAATTTAGTTTCTTGTTAAAAATGTCTAGTAATTTTATTTTAAGCGTCACTGATTTTATCACTTACGCAATGTTTAAAAGGTCTAAGTATGACCGTGCAACTTAAACATTCATGTAAGAGAAGGGTACATTATATACAAATTGAAACATCTGGTTATCCTCTTAAAGAGAGAATTATGTATAACAATACAATGAGTTCAATTTTCCTTTCTTTTTTATTCCATTTTCTATAGATTATATTCGCCGGCCAACCTGACTAGTGGTCAGCGTGCATGATTACGGATAGAGAGGTGCAGGGTTCAAATCCCGGTTCAGGCATGGATGTACTGTCACCCTCTCTCTATCCTGTCTTTGATCTTTCTGAGTATGAATGAGATGTGAATGGTGTCCTACCCTACAAACGGGGCCCTGTGGCATGTGTGTGTACTGAAGAAGTCAGATTCCACACCAAATACGGTTCTATTGGAAAAGTGAAGCAGTGCACCCCAATTTGCCAGCCTAGCTGGCACACGAGAACAACAACAACATGCATTAGTTTCATTTTTGTGTAACTCTGCTTTTGTCATTGCTTCAGAACAATATTCAGTCTCTCATTTCGGAATTTCATAGGTTTCACATGATTTCTCATGGAGTTATGAGAGAAAAAGAAAAGAAAAGAAAAAAAAAACGTGTATATTGTTTAAATGTTCGAAACTGTGTAATATATTATCTACACACACACGTGTTTGGAATCAATCAACAAAATTTTTGCATTTAAAAGTATTAGATAAAAAGCACTTCTATTTTAATAAATCATATTAATATTAATTTTGTAATGATTTTATTTCATTTAATAGGAACATTATAATTTAATTTATGAGAATTGCGTTATAGTAATATATATGAAATTACTCAAAAAACAAAATAATGGACTTACAATATAATCCAAATGAGAAAAGTTATTAATTAAAAGCAAATTTTTCCACCAATTTTGTCCGCAATTTTCTTGTTCAAATTCCCAGGTTGAATTCCAAACAGGTCCAGAACCGGTAACTGGTAAAATATATAATAGCATAAGGACGTACATAATTCCAGGAAAAAACCTGTAATTTTTACGAAATAATCAATACACGAAACATACTATATAAATTTATATACTAGGCTAACGCAAATGATTCATGCGTTTTGAAAAAGTTATATTTCAACTGTATTATTTGTACACATAAATATCAGATATGCGGAAAGAAACACTAACTTATGAAGTTTGACTTTCGTATTTGTGGTAGTAGAATGAATTCCGACCAGCTGAGGCAATATGAGGCCTGTTGAAAATGAGGGAAAAGCAAGAAAAAGGTCTTACGTCTTTCAATATGGAAGTTGTTTGCATGTTACAGCAGTAAAATGCGATTTCAGAAGACGATAAGAAAAAAATCACTATGTATACAAAATGATTTTGCAGGGATATCAAATATTCAAATATTCTGGTTATTAAATAAAATGCATTCGATTACCGTCTAGGTTTATACATTGACATCAAAGAGAAATAACGAACATTTGTAGAGGTCAATGAAATATTTTTTTCATGCGTTTATGAATAATATCTCCGTGTTGATTACTTATTTCCGTGTTTATTAATACATTTATGTGTTTATTAATAATATACAAAAGAATTATAAAAACAAACTCTACATAGGATGGATGTACTTTCTCTACCTATCCTGTCTTTGTCCTTTCCTTGTATGAATGGGTTGTGTATGGTTTCCTACCCTATAAACGGGTTCCTATAACATGTGTGTATTGAGGAAGACAGACTCCACACCAAAATAGGATTCAGTTGGAAAAGTGGAGCAGCACACTCCAGATATCCAGCCTAGCTGACCACGACAACAACAGTAGAAATAAATTAATTATATCACTTGTTGTATACATGCAGCCTCTCACGTTTTCTATGCTAAATACCATACTTAAAAAAAGATTAATTTGGTTTTTATTTCGAAATATAACGATAAAACGAAAATTACGCTCTTAGTTTATTATATTATTCATAGGCAAATATTATATGCATTTATATCTACTTAGTATTAATAGAAAAAATAAGAATTGTTTTGTATTCATTTATTTTTGTATTTTGACTATGCGAACCATAAAACAATGTCTATTATACTAAAATATTTAATTATTTATTAAAAAAAATACTGCATATAAATATGAACATATTTATAATAAATGTTGCAAATTAATCAGATAAATTAAACATGCTGATTTGATATTAACATAATACGACTTTCATATTTGATGTTTTAAGAATTCTTTCACTGTTATATTTTGCGTTTGGATCAAAAGAATGAATGCATTAGCAGCTCATATTGTGATCATTTACTTCAAAAGATAAAAATAACTATATAGATATACAACCTCTCAATAAAAGCTCTTAAATATGAATCTAAAACATTTATCTAAAAATAATAGCAAAAGTAAAATTACCTAAAATATTTATGGAAGAAAAATTTTATAAGTTCAACTTTTCCATCATCTCTCTCAAGTTTCCTCATGATCAAAAACGACAGCAAAAAACCACTATAAAGAAATAAATTTTGGAAGTTATTTATTTACTAAGTTATTTCTTGGAAGATATATGTGTGTGTGTGTATGTATATATATATATATATATATATATATATATAGTAATAATGTTTATGTGCTTACTATTCCTGTTGTGATCATTTCCTTTGCACGACGAGTCACAAAATTTCATAGAGATTATAAATAATTATCATTATAATAGTTATCATTATATATGGTATTATTTAAGCACAGCAAAAAATACAGTAATGGTTACTCAGAAATCGAAATCAAGTATTTAGAGTTGAGTAATAGCTTGGAAACAAGATTAAGCTTAAAATTTTACAAAAATATCTCATAGTTTAATACACTAAAATTATTATGAAGTTTATTTACTTGCAAAAAAATTTTCATTTTACTCGATATATTTTATTTATTTAGAAATTTAGTTCATTAAGTATATTTTATGTTAACTTCATATCTCCATTATTAAAGTATTATTTAATTAAACACATCATAAAGGAAAATTTTTTCTGGGAAGATGGAGAGAAAGCAATACAAAAACGAATCTCCTAATAATATTCTTACGCTGATATATGATCAATATTTATCAATGAACATCATGCAGATATTTTTATTCTTCTTATCTTGTGTGTTTCCTAAAATACATTATATTTCAAGTATGATAAATACTTCAGCATGCAGATTATGTATCAACTAAATATATCAAATAGTATAATTAATCTTATGCACATGACAGGGTTTACAAAAAATATTTTTCAGAAAAATATTTGTGAATACATAAAAATTATATACGTCAGACTGAAGCAAGTTTTTATGTAAAATTTGCCTTTTAAAATAATCGTTTAATCATCTCATAAGTATAAAGCTCCTTATAATTAAAAAATTTCGATTTTGTAATTTTTAGTCTATTTATTACAGTAAAAGTTTTAAATATTTGACTTATATTCAATAAAATATGAAAGGTATTTAATTTCGTAATTAATTTTTAAAAACACTCATTAGCTAAATCAAAAGCTTTTTAATAATTAAATAAATTGTCATTTATATAATTAATTTCACATTTTAGTATATTTACTACTGAATAAATATATGCAGTTAAGAGCTTATAAAATTTGTTTCTTAAATATCTAATTCGTAAAAAAATAAAAATGCTTATAAAAAAAATATTAAAGCCATTGTATATATATAGATGTCTATGTTTTAACAATACATGGTCCCTGAATTTTATTATTTCTATTTAGCATTACAGATCTTTTTTAAACATTATAATTCAAACTAAAACAAACATTTGTACTTTACCTCATTGCACAAAAACATTCCATACTTAAAATGAAATTTTCAAAAGTTATCATCTTTTTATTATTTACTTTCAGCAATTCTCCATATGAGCCTAAAAATGTTTGAGAGATGATGTAGTAAACACAAAAAAAAATTTAATTTCATAATAAATTGATTTAAATTGAAAAAAAGTGACTCATTACTTTTAAGGAAAGGGTTTTAAAAATTTCCCTAATATTAATTAAACTTACTGATCTGCAGTTATCCTAATTATCTGTTGCACCCGTTAAAAATTGAAAAAAAAATATTTAAATATATATTTCTTATACAAATAACATATTCCATCAAAAAACCAAATTATTAAGACATTCAATCAATTTAATGGGAAAAATATATTAACATCAAATGGATAACATAATTTAAAATAGTATATAATATTTAATATTATCTTGAATTTTTTGACAATTATTAATATACTATTTAAGTATAGTGGTAGTCTTATTATTATTAATATAATAAAATTTGTGTCTCTCTCTCTGAAAATTATTATTACACAAACTTAGATTACTATCTCATATTCTTGTATTTAAGGAAAAATATTTCTTACAAATAGAATGCTGTCTGTTTATTATAGTATCAACTGAATTTGTCGGTGAGCAGCTGCAATATCAGTGCCAAATTGTTTATTTATTTACAGCAAATTAATTTTTTTAGTGTATTCAATTAAGTGAAATATGCTTCTTCAGGTATAATTATTTTTGGTTAGATATATTTTTGAAAACTTGTTTTTTTTATACTTTTATAAATTATCACAGTTTATTATCAGAATAGAAAGTTAAGTGTAATACGTTAATTTGTCAATAAAATATTCGGTTGAAAAGGAAACAAACACTAGAAAAAATTGTAGATATAAGAAAATTTTTGCATGATAACGCAGTATTCGAACATATATTAAACCCAAAAATGATTGTGTGATTAAATACAAAAATAAAATCATGAACAGTATTATCTCTTATTGGATAAGTCACTATCAATTAAAAAAAAAGAAATCATTAATGAATTTATAAAGGAAAACTATTTTTATTGCTGACTATCTAAGCAACACTGAAAATTTTAAAATTACCGGTATACAATAACATTTTTCAAAAGAATTACTAATGTTATATAATATTATTAATCGAGGGAACTTTTTCATTTAATATTTAGAAATATTTAATCAGTTTGATTAACAAGAAAGTTCAAGAAAAGATTTATCTAAAATACAAGAAGAGAGAAAGAGCGTTGCTGTTTCAAATAAAAAAAATCTATATCAATGACATCATGACATTTTAATTAAAAATTATTATAATCATAATTTATTGTATAAAATATCATCAATACATGGTGATTTTATTATTTTATACACATAAGATAAATGTAAGGAATAAACATCAGATATAGAGCATGTATATGTAAACTCAATTTTCCTACTGAAAGCATAAATATAATCTAAGCAACTCGAACAATATATCAAACTCAAACAATGTATATAAATTATCACCAAGTCTATGATAAAAATATTTAAAACACTTTTGGAAGAATAAATATTAAATTTACTTTAAAAGTCATTAAATAATTTTATATCCCAGAAACGAAACATATCAATCATAATTTTATGTTCATTAAGCAAACAGCGCAAATCACTTAAATTTAAAAATAAATTATCTATATTATTATTACTAAAATAAGTTACCATATTTTAACTCTTTCCAGTATTCAGGATACGCAAGAGCGTGGCCTATCACAACCCATATGCATAACAGTACTCGAGCGCCATGTAAACAATCTAGAGAAGTTTTTGTCATGCGTATTTCAAACAATTTTTCTGTGTTGGCATATAATGAGAAAGCTTTCAACTGCTGTATAAAGAAATCTAAGAAAAATATCATTCATTACAAAAGAATGAATTTAATCCTTTATGAAATAATAAATTTAAAATGTGAATAATAAGACTTGAATAATCAAACAATCAAATAAGATAAGATCTTTTAAGTACTTTCTGAAATATTGGTGAAGAAGACTATGTGCAATCAAAACAGTTATTTCTTGAAAGGATGCGTTTGAAAAAAAATAATTTAATGAATTTCAAAATAAATGAAATAACTCCACTTATTTGAAATGATGGGTGTGAAATCCTTAGTGATTTCATAAAGAATTATACCATACGTGCCAATGAATAGTCACGAAAATCGCTTTCAATTCATTTGTTATCTATTACGTGATCAACTACATAAAAATAAGAAAACTTCAACATAATTGTGTAAAACATGAATTTTTTAAGCAGTCTTTAGCAATGTCAAAGCTTTATTACAATATTTTCAGATAATATACAAATACATCTATCTCTTTCTTCATTTTTTTTTCTTGCATATTTTGTAATTTTAACGAGAAAATTTTTGTTAAAATTTCTTTCATCTTAAATGCTACAGTAAAGAAACATTTTTAGATTTATGTTTTTTTTTTTTTTTTTACTTTTGTTTTATCATAATTTTCTGATTAAAAAATTTCATAACAAATAATAATTAAATCTTTTGAGAACATATAAATATATTTATACATTAGATAAACAATTTTTTAGAAATTAAGAAAAAATGCTCATAAAATAGGTTGGAAATTTGTTATGTGTCATGAAAATAATAAAAATACAAGCTTCTTAAATTATTCAATAGAAATTTTAAAAAAATGAGCCTTCCATTACGGTAAGATCGACATGTGCAATTAATATTATGTTAAATTTACATGTATACATTAAAACAATCACATGTTTGAGAAAGCAGAATTTTGAGTAGGAAATATTGGGTGGAAAACTAATTTTGAAAATAATTATTTTAATTTTAATTAAAAGAAATAACAGATGTATAGGAGAAAAACAACTTATTCAAATCAGTTTCAAAATTAACAATGGAAACCACTTTAATTTCAATATTTAAACCCAATTCTGAAATATAAATGCAACAAAATCGATGTTTCAAAAATGTATTAATAAAACTTACTTTCACTGATTTCTTTTTCAGTGGAAGATTTTCTTCTCCTTATGTCAAATATAGTGCCAAGAGTACATATTGCACATAAGACTAACAGAAAACAGCTAATGGAACAAGCACATTCATTAATATAATACTACAAGTTATTACGAAATATTTTTATATTTAAGAATTAATCTTCTGGTCATAAAGAAAAATTTAGGAATTTGAAATTATTTCTTCAAAACTAATTAAGTTCTTAAATTTTGAATATTCAAGAATTCAAAATTTTGCAAAAGGAATTATTATTTTTGTTAATTTATAAGAAATTCTTAACAATATCAATACAGTTTAAAACTGTAAAGATATTATAATAGAAACAAATAATATAAATTGCATTGTAAATTTTAATTACATTTAACTGTAAAATTACAAATGTAATATCTAAAATATATATTTGGAATACCTATATCTTACAATAGAGGTTAAGGGAAAAGTACTATAATAATAAAAGGAATTGAAATTAATATTTTTGGAAATAATTTTAAAATACTAATCTATATTTATCTATAAAAACATTTTTGTTTGCAACTAAATTTTATATTTTTTTACAATGATGACGCCCATCAAATTATAAATTCTATAACCCAAAATTATAATTTTACTATTCCATTAAATAATAGTAGGAAAATTATTTATAAACATATTATAATTAGAAGGCAAACTTTGATTTAAAATGCACACAAGAATCATACATCTGATTTATTATTATTTGATTAAAAGTAAAGTCAAAGCATAAATTTATTGCTTGGAATCAATCTTAGTTTCATGTTAAACACCAGTAAATTTTTCCGAAAATAATAATGGAGTTATGGTTGTCTTGTTTGTTTCATTTTTTTTAACGAAAAATAGAAGTCAGTATAGTAAAATATCCTTAATTGTAAATGATGTCTTGAACACATCAACATCAATCATTTTCTACTTGCATTTCTTAACAAGATATTTTAAACACAAGTTCAATCAGGTCAAAAGTATCTAATTAAGGTAAGCGAATCAGTTAAATTAATCGAGTAATATACAAAATAAATTAAATTTATTATATAAAATTCTGTTTATTTTTAATTACTTAACGAGCTCAAAAATTGAATAGGAAAATCTGCCTTCTGCTAAAACAGAATAGCAATTTCTAATCCATTTAAAAACGAGGTTCTATTTGAATGTTTTTAACCATGCACTATGTTCATATGGGATCCTAAGCTTTCATTTCAATTCACTTAACCTTGAATAACTTACATCATTTAACTGATCGCATTTTTAAAAAATCACTTAACGAAGTTCTTTAATTGCATATTGTTTCTTCACAGTTGTTTGTTTCAAAATTAAAATTCATGATTTGCTTTCCATATATTTCACAGCCTTTATTTATGGAGTTGTGAATTTATGTATATATATATATATTTATTTATTTATATATATATATATCTTTCTTTTTAAAATTTTATATTTATTTTATTTTCTTTATTATTAATTTTATATCAAAGCTTACAATTATCATTCATAATTAAAAAATATATCTATTATCAAAAAATAAATCACAGGAACAATGAGAGAATTAAGGTTTTGAAAAAAAAATAACTCAAAATATCTTATAAATCTTATCACTTAATATATCCAACTATTTCATTAATTTAAACTCAGAAAAAATAAAATTCTGATTCTTGAGCAAATTGTATAAAGCTCCTATATTTTAAAATGAATTTCCTCTCTCTCTCTCTGCTAGTTTATATTTCACACATTATCTATTAAAATTCCATTGAAAAATTTGTCTAACATAAAATTATTTCGAAGTATGTAGGAGACAACTGTTTTCCTAGATATTTTCTTAAAATGTGATTCATTCCTTTTAGTTCACTCCAATTATCGTCCAAATATATGACAAATGTTTCATTTGTCAGATATTCCACTCTCTGAAAACTGAATTCCTGTAGTTAAAATCCTCAAAAGAAAATGAAGTTCCCAACAGAAGTATGTTATGAGTAAAAAATATTGCATTAAATATCAGTCAACAATAAAGAAATGAAAATTTTCTTTAATCATATAAAAATTAAATATATGTTATTGTTACTCATCACACTTGGACATACCAAGCTTGGTCGCCATGTCGTTGCCAATACGAGTTTAAGCCAGATGAGAGCATCTTTTATTTTTTAACCAGAGCAATGTGAAGATAAAAGTACGACTTTGCTTTAAGCTCCTTTGATAGATGGCACCACCAGAGGATCCACTCTCTCAGTTTTGATATTGATGTGAAGGGGGAGGAAATTTTCTCTAGACCATTACACGAGATAACTGCTTAACGACTGATCACTGGACATCCGATTCTACAGATTTAACGAGCACGTATATATCGCATGTACTCGATTGCTCTTTGGGGGCATTGGGAATCGAATTCTACCCTTCAGGACAGAAGGTTCATGCCCTATCCACAAGGCTACCATGGCCTCATAGGAAAAATATTTTTCATTTAAATGAATTTTTATAAAATGAAAATTTTTTTCACTTTATGGAAGTAAATAATTTTTTTAGTTAATATTTTTCCCAACAGCGGGCACTTCGATGACAAACCCTATGCCACAACAAGGCCAGAAACTGCTACTCATTTGTCGTTACCCAGCGGGTACCTGTGAACCAAGTCACGGAGGCGAGAATCGCGCCATACCACCACAAACCTGTTTATAGTGTGGGCCATCATACATCATCACAGAAGAAAGGACATAGAAAACAAAGAAAGAACTAACATCCGTGCCCGGAGCGTGATTCGTGCCTGGAACCCAGAGGTCAGGAGTCAGGAAAGCTAACCACTCAGCCATCGTCGACATTGCTAATATAATTTCCTCAAATAACTTTGATCCATGAAGCGAATAACCTAACAATACAAGTTTGTTCTAAGTATTGGACAACAGCAGTGGAAAACGTTATGGGAGGACTTTTCATCGACAGTGACAAGGATTTTGAGTCACAAAGGAGAAAACATGGAAATACTCAGCCTTTACCTTGGCAGATTAGCATGCAGAAAAAGGAAACGCAGATATAGTAAAATCTGGGAAACATGCCAGATGCAGTAGCTGAAGCATTTATAATAAAATGTGATCTAAGCTACAATTTCATGCGCTTTAACTTAGTTATTCCATAGAAATGATAAGTATAAATCAACGTGATAATAACGAATAACTCATTGATGACTCACTAATCTCCCTTTCACAGATTGAGATGAATAAAGGATTCAAGATTTCATTTTCACAATTTCAATGGATATGAATGAAAGTTTTATGCTTTCTTTTAAATTAACCAAAAATAATTTTTTTTTAATTTAAAAAAAGAAATGATATCATGATAACCTTGTAAAACTTCCGGTACTGGGTTTTAAATATGCGTAGCTATTTATGCAAGGAAGAGTAAAACTTAACAGATGCGATGCGTCTATTGATAATTTATTAATTTTCATTTTATTATAAATAGGTATTGATTTTACCCATATAATTTCTGCATATACACACCATATGATTTATTATATATACGGTTGTATGAAAACAATTGTCTATTAGTTATCATTGTCAAAAGTAACAAATTTAGAGTGTGGTAGTGTATTATACAGAATCATTATCATTCTGAATGTGTAAACTGTAAAGTCCTGCATTCGAAGTAATTGAGGAAAGCAACAGAAATATTCATGTACCGTTACACTGCAGTCGCTGCGATTGAATTGCTGACCTTATATTCCAAGCAAAATGTACCTACCACTGGAACACAATAAGACCAATTTATATTATTTATTTAAGTACAATCTTTTCATGAATATTTTAAACTTGAACAGAAGAAACTTATTCATTTGGTAATTCCTTAAAGAAATTTCCATTTGATGTTTAGTATTGTATTCATTTATTCAAATAGCTTTAGCCATATAATATTATACGTACAGTATTGACTATGTCATTTATTTTCCTTACTCAGAAGCAATGAATATTCCCTTTTCTATTGGGTTGTTGATGAATTATGGTTGTTTATTTGCAAATTTCTCAATAAAGTAACAGTAGCGTAGGGTATTTATGTTGTACAAAATTATTTTTTTTATCCCAGAATTTGCGCATTTTTGTTTAAGATCATCCTCAAAAATTTTGTATAAATAGTTTAATTAAAGACAAATTTTTTGTTAAATAATAAAGTGTTAAGCAAACTAGATTTTCTGTATTTTTCTGATTCTTGTTAACACGAGAAGTTAAATTTCTAATTTTAAAAATGACTGAATCTTTCATGTACTTTCTTTGTCTCTTAATGATGTGATAGAGAGAGAGAATTCTGTTGAAAAAAATTTTTTAAATAACACGTTTTTGTGTAAAAATGTTATTTGAGAATTCATCTTTTTTTTCTTAGTAATTTTAAATTACATCACTGCATTTTTAAGTTGAATTGTTAATGTTCTCATAAGCGAAATTATCCCCGAAGTATCAATGAAACATTATAGATTTGCTGGAAAAGCGAAGCTTAGAATGTTAAACAGGAATCGGGAGTTGGAAATTATAGTGATTAATTTAAGCTTTCTACAAATAGTAGCTATGGATGTGTGTGTGACTACTGTTATTTTTTATTTAAAAGAATTTTATACCGAAAATCAAATACGGTGCACACACAACATGTTTTTATATATTTTCCAAATACAACACTACACATTAAGGAGTTTTACATATTTTTAACTGTTTGAAAATGCATAATTTCTAGAAGAATAATATAGTTTAGAAACTTTTAAAAAAGCATTATTGAAGATTATATATTATTGGTCATTATTACTAAATATATTTAATTTACACAAGAAGAAATTTGTAAATTCCCATGTTTAGTTAGAGTTTTGCAATTTAATAAATTATGCAAATTAAAGTAATCTGAAAAGATTTTACCACCTAAATATTTTTCCACAAAAATTATCGTTTTATAAATCTTATCCATTTTATGTCTAATAATTTTTAAAATCTTATATATTAAGGATTTGAACTACAAAATCGAAAATTACCAAGCAATTTTAGCAGATGATGGGAATTCTTTTGGGCTATCCACTTGGCAGTCAGTTACAGATACCAAAGATGCATATGGTTTTGAAACTATAAGAAATTAAAAAAGTATAGTAAAATGTATTAAATATCGTGTATTATATAAAAATTTACTCAAAAACATTTAGGAAATATAGTTTATCTATATAAAATTTTTGACATCCTAAATTCAATCCCCATATTTCACAGTGATTTGAACCAAGAGTATTATTATAAGTAGTACTTTTCTTTTTAAATTATGTTATACATATCAGCAATTAAAAATAAAACAACCTTTTCAATGAAACTGAAATTATAATTAATATTTGTGTTTGCACAATCCTAATGCGTAGTTTCACAGTTTACAGTTAAAAAACTTAAATTACATTATAAAACTGTGAAATAGTCTAAGTAGCAGCTGTAATTTTCAGCATGATTTTACTTTACACTTGAATCGCCTTAAGTCTCAGAGCAATAACCACGCGAAATCTAGCAAATGAATTTTTCATGAGGTTATCCATGCAGTGTACTACAAAATTATAATAGCATACTTCAGATATATATATATATAGATATTAAAAATAAATTTAAGTGATCATAATGATAAAACATGCGTAATTTATTTCAGTTATATATAAATACAATGACAGGAAAAACTTTGTGAATGTTTATCAAAATTTTCAAAATTTTTATAATTGAAATACTTTCTACAAATTTAAAGAATAATTAGCTAAACTTATTTTTCCCAAAATTAAAAACATGATATATCAATAGAAATAAACAGACGGACTCCCTCGCCATGGAGGCTAGAAATATCAATCCACCTCCCAGGACTACCACTTGCTTCGATGCAAACGCCGTTGCAAGCCATAAGCTCTTCGGGGGACTAAGGAAAAAATGGTGCCAACCGGAACTTAATCCTGACCGTGGAGTCACGTCTACCATCAGCAGAATGCGGACTGAGCACATGAGGGGTATAAAAACCATGCCTGACGGATCTAGAACATACGCAGAATGCAGGCACTGCTCAAGAGTTCTATTGGATCCGAGGCATCTCTTCCATTGCATCTCTGTTGCCTCGACCCTCTTCAGCATCGATCCCAACTATTGCCATACACCTCTATACTGAAAAAGCTGAAGATGTGGTCAGGGCAATGCTCCATGCCTTTGGTCCCATATGACTTATCTTTTTTTTTTTTTTTCTCTCTCTCTCTCTCTCTCTCTCTCTCTTTGCATTTGTCACATGACAACAAAAACATGATATACCATTTTTCTGAATAACTTCAAATGTACTATTTTCAATGAATTAATCATATTTCTGAATAAAGATTTCGGAATTTTGCCCCATTCCTCTAATTTAATTACTTAAAGTTCATATATAAATTTATGTTGACAATATTCTGCAAACCCTTGAGAAGCCATTTGATCAAACAGGCTTTCTGTTGAGAATTACATCAGAATTTCATCCTCTTTATATTTGTAAGTTGCGAATGGCAACGGTAATTTTTTTTTTTTTTTTTTTTTTTTGTGACCGTGCTTCCGTGTGGGAATGGGAGAAATATGATTGCTTCCTTTTTGAGCTGATGTTAACTTTACGCATTTAAATGCTACTGAGAATGAGAATAATTGCTACGAGTAAAAATTGAAACAACTTATGTAAATAGTCGTGTATATAGATTGTGAAAATATAAATAAAAGATCTCGTTCGAGTAATGCTGTTCTCAATTGTATTTAAACCAAAAGAAAATTTGCACGAATTCTGATTTCGATATCATAAAAGTGGTGGCTTAATGCCACATCTGGCGTTCGTGAGCTTATTTTGAATTATTTGTTTAATTTTGAAGTAATATGGATCCTTTAAAGAAAGCGAGAACGCAGTACTGAAGGTTATTTTCAAAAGCATATAAAGATTTTGATAATGGGGAAAAAGAAATTGATAATGATACTAAGTTAAATAAACTAAAGTTAATCAAGGAGAAGGCTATATTAATGATTAATTCTGAGGATAGTTTTAAAGAAATGCTTTTTAAAGAGTGTGTTAATGAAAAGGAAATAGATGATTCGGAAACTTACTTAGATCGATGGCGTTTGCTAGAGCAGAAATTAGAACTACTTTCGCTTTCGGATAAAGAAGATTCGGTTTTAAGTTCTAGTACTTCTATGCAAAATTCTTTATTGCACTATCCAAAAATACAATTGCTTACGTTTAATGGTGATATTAGAAATTGGTTATGTTTTTGGGGCCATATTCAGAAAATTGATAAGGACTAATCTCGATCTTCATGATAAATTTGCGTATTTATCCCAAGCAATGGAAAGGGTAGTGTAGCGGAAGAGTTAATGCGAAATTTTTCCCCGGGGTTGGTAGTTACGAAAAAGCTCTAGAACAATTAAAATCGCCTTTTGGAAGGGGCGAATTATTAATTCAAGTGTATGTAAAGGATCTGCTTTCAATAGTGTTGCAAAAACGAAACACGCCAAGGAAATCCTTACGGAAATTATTTGACCAACTTGAAAATAAATTACGCGTTTTAGAAATGTTAGGAGTCACTAGCGACAAATATGATTCTATGCTATTTCCTCTCGTGGAATCAGCTATTCCAGAAGAGACTTTGCGAGCCTGAGAACGTTATAGATCTTCGGGTCGCAGAGGACTGGAAGAAGAGGGGAATAATAATACTGAAAACAATGATCTGGATTTGATTTTGGCCTTCTTATAGGTTGAGGTGGAGGCTGAAGAGAGAATTATCCTGGCCTCACAAACCTTCGACTATCCCAAACCGAAAAATAATGAGAAATATGACGCAAAGTCCTATAATGAGAAGAGAATTGTTAAGAATAAGGCTCCATTTGGGAATCGTACAGAAATACCTAGTTAAATCCGAAACATTTCGACGAGAAATCTGATTATTGGAAAGTCAGGGATTTTGAACTAAATATTTGGAAAAAGTATATAGCTCATTGTTAATTGTACTACCAGTTAGCCTAGATGAAGAAAAAGCGTTTTCAACAGCTAGTAATTCTGGCAAAAAATATCGTTCCATTCTTAATGCCTGTAAGATTGTTGGATCACATTTCTTAAAGTGACATTTCAAAAATTCGTAATAGTACCAATAGACTACATAACAATATTGCAGTTTTTGTAATTCAAAATACAAATGTTTTTTACTGTTTACGTTTTTTTGTTTCTTTATATACTGTTGTAATTTATAAGATACAAATGATATTTTTTAGATATCTGTGTTAATAAAACTTGGAGATAAAATATAGAAACATGAAGTAGAAATTTTAGGAAAATAAAAACGCACATTTGTTAATTCCAGTATTCCGTTATTAAGATCTGAAAATTACCGAATATTGGTATTGAATTTTTGCTACGATATTTACACACATTCCCTAGTTATAATAACACACACACACACACAGAGCAATACTATTTATTTGTAATTTCTTTCACATACAATACACTGGAAAATATAATAAGTAACAAAATATTTTCTGAATAATTATATTCTCCATAAACTAGATGCAGAGGAAAAAAATCAGTTGCTTTCGGCACCCTGCAATATTTTCATGTACATCGTTCAGATCAAATTAAGAATCTAGAATTCATCAACACCCGCCTGACAATCACACTGAAACCATCAACAGAGACTACTACCCAACCTGTGACCTTTGAAGATTGCCGTTCTATTCTTAAGCTACCCATTTCAAAACTCTATTTAAAACAAAAGAAAATGATGGTGAAGCACTTTTGATATTTATTTATTGCAGAACGTTAGTGGATCTCTTCTCAGAAGATAGGTTTGAATTCAGTGCGACGTTAGGCAATCACCTCAATTGTGTCTGTCTTAACTCAAATGATGAAATAGGAATTATTCAGCCTCACGAAATCGAAAAGGAGGACTAAAATTAACCTTTTTCAGTTTTGCAGGACATATTAATAATAATTGAATCACGAATTATGTGATAAAAAATATGTTATATATAAGAAGCATACTGTTAGTAAAAGGCAACGTGTCGCAAGAAAAGAAAAAAAATACTAAGAAAATTCAATCGATGGCGATAAAAACAAGGTCTCAAAGAGCTCCTTTATATATAGAAATTTCCCCTATAGTATAAACACAGTGATCTGATACATTAAATAAAATTTCCCTCATCCACACACACCCTGAAAAGAAATTGCCACTTTAAACTTGAAACTGAATAAGGGATACGCAAAAAGGCTTTCCCATGGTTGAACATGAAAAAGAAGATTCTACCATTCAACCCGGTTACGACTACATTGACCAAAAGGAGAAGTAAACTTCCGGAAATATTTTGCAATGATGTCTCTATAGCTAATTTTAAGAGGCACTAAACGCATATCAATCACTTCCCAGAATTACTTTATATTCACTGAAAAGCACCTTTGTTGCTCCAGAGGCAAATGAGCCGGTAAGAGGCGAGATGTTAGGCTTGTTGAAGTTTGCTCATCACTCAACAGTGACTTTTCCACAGAAGAGAGCTAATAGACTGAGACTTACATTCTAACCTGGATTTCGAACTACATAGACATACACGACGGAACACCTGGTCTATACCTTAGATTATCAGATATAGCTCCAACACGTAAAACATCTGTTTCTGATAGAATTATCAAGAAATTTGAAAACAAAATTGAATTGCAATAGATCTCTAAGCCTTGAAATTAAGAATTGGACAAAAATATAATATCAACAACAAAACATTAACGAAATTTCAAAGCATGAGGTTAATATTGCAGTAAAATTGTAAAAATAGAATATTTAACACTCTATGATTTTAACCTTGGTAATGAAACTACAAATAGCTATCTTGATCGTGATCCTAATAGACGATATAAGTAGTTTATAACACATATATGCGAGTAATATAATTAAGTTTTAACAGCAGAGTGTATAAAATTGAATAAATAACTGTGTGGGGGCAGATTTTCAATCAGTATAAGTAACTCTCTCATGCTTTAACTGCGTTTCTCATACTTTAATTACGTCCTTCAATGTAGCATAGCATTTTTCGCAGTACCAATGGACTGCATTGTCTACACGTAGATAATTAATTTTAAATATGCTTGAATGGCATCCTATTGAGCAATATAACATTTGCTGAAGGTGATAGACTGCAAAATTATTGAACAAGAATTTAAAACAATAAATCTGCTTCAAAAAACTTTAAAAAAAACAACAGACATCTAGGTTGTAAAAAGGATTCGAACCCATCAACTGTTGAAACGAAATCCAGAACCCTACCCGTTTAGCTGTCAGCTCGTCCTTTTGAAGAAGGAGGAGGGTAAATCTACTAAAGTTAGACGAAATCGAACTTCACTGCTGGCTACACACTTTGAAATGGAATGATTTTAATTCTGAGGACATGAAAAAGATTTCCCTTAATCCGGGTGCTCTAAGATATTTTGAATCGAAGAAGGCTTAATTTTTAGCAAAAAGCTTTTCTAATAAAAACTCATCAAGCTTGCAGAAAATTAAAAGGATTTTTTTTTTTTTTTTTTTTTTTTTTTTACTTGTCATTATTTGTTTTTAATGTGTGATTTTAATTCCAACAAAAAAATTCAAATCCTACTTTATCGAGGATGAAAAAAATAGTGTCACGATTGACTCGATAATTTTACGATTGCACGTGCTGTTTCATTTTCCAAGAAAACAATATTTATATTCAAACTTTTCAAGAATGGAACGGATCAGATTACAGTATCGAGGGGAGTAATGTGGATAGGTCAATACAATGTTCCTATCAAATTTGTAATGCAGTTTCAGTTTTAATAATGCTTTAAACTTGAAAAACTATTCACATTAATAAAGGATGTAAGCAACCCATGTTATGACAAGTTTATTGTTACGTTTTTGTAAAGTTAAGTAAATCGATAAGTTTAGAGCCTATATACTCAATCTGCGGCCCGCGGAGGCTTTTTGGTTGACCCAATTATTAAACTAGGTAGTTAAAACTTATTTGTAAACAACTTCAAATTTCGCGCCCTTCAAAGAGTTGGTAATTGAACGGGAAGTATAGGAATGTGAGCGATATCAATAATTTGCTTAAATTGGAAACGCAAACTATCCTAATATATGGTTGCGCAAACGATACGGAATAAGCGGCGTCGGGAATCCCCTTAAAGGTCTGGTCACGCGCAAACGCGGACGGCGGGGCGACTTGCGAAGCTAAACATTGCTTGTCATGTGTAATGAGACGTGTGTTTTACTAATTGGCAAGTCACCCCGACGCTCGTGTTTGCGCGTGGCCAGACCGTAAGATCCATGGACCTAAGTGCGTGTCGCTTTGATTGTCGATCAAAACTAATCTTGTTATAAATTTAATCTAAATTATTAAACTAAATTTGTGTACGTACCCGCATCCTCTGCCAAATAATAGTTTTGTTTTGTAAATTAAGTATACCTATTATTTTCAAAATAATGTCAGAAGTGTCGTCAAAGTATAAAAGAAAAATATCAAGTGAAAATAGATTGTTTCAAGATGAGTGAGAATCTGATTATTTTGTTGTGCCAAATAAAAACAACGCAGCTACTTGTTTGATATGTCGGGAAAGTATCATATTGAAGAAATACAATATTTCTCGTCATTTCACTTCAAAACATAAAGATTTTGACGAAACGTTTCCTCCCGGATCGTTTTTAAGAAATGAGAAATTGAGTTTTTTTTTTAAAGGATCATTGCATGAGCAACAAAATGTTACGCTCGCGGCATTATCACAAGACTCGGCGGTAACAAAGCATCATATGAAATTTCTTGCATTCTTGGTAAGCATATGAAACTATTTACCGATGTGGAAATTGTAAAGGAATGCTTTATTAGTGTTGCTAATATACTTTTTGATAAATACAGTAACAAAAAACAAATAGTATCTGATACAAAAAAATACATCTTTCGGATTCAACCTGCACCAGGCGTATTGAAGACATTTCTAAATTTATTTCCGATGATATATTAAAAAACCTAAGAAGATGCAAGTTTTTCAGTTTAGCATTTGTTGCCAGCACTGATATTTCAGCAACATCGCAGTGCTGGGTGTTTTCTAGATATTGTACAGAAAACAATGAAATTAATGAAAACTTTTTAAAATTACTGCCAATGAAAAGTCAAACCCGAGGCACGGATTACCTTGATACTATTTGTAATTTTTTAGAACATCATAAAATTGATGTGCAAAATATCGTGTGTTTGTGTACAGATCGTTGTTCTTCAATGACTGGATCCGAAAATGGCTTCATTTCATTATTTAAGAAAAAAAATAATTGCAGCAATTTAATAACATTCCATTGTATTATCCATCAAGAAAACTTGGCGGCCCGTGCTATACAACCAGAAATTGAAGCTGTAATGAAAACAGTTATCAATATTGTCAACTATATACGAGCAAAAGAACTGAACCACAGAAAATTTAAAACCCTTCTTGAAGAACTGGGAAGTGAGCACAGCGACGTTCTTTTGCATACCTCGGTGCGATGGCTTAGTAGAGGAAAAGTTTTGGAAATGTTTTTTTCATTACGTCATGAAATAATCCTATTTTTAGAGCAAAATAATAAAGGGTACCCAGAATTACAAAACGATGAATGGTGTACGGAAAAACTGAACAATCTCAATCAGAGTCTACAAGGCGAAAATAACATAGTGTCCAATATGGCAAATAAAGTGTTTGCATTTGAGGAAAAGCTAAGTATTTATTATAATGAAATACAGAAGAAACAGCTACACAATTTTCCAACTATTATAAAAACCAGTGAGGACGGTATTAACATTTCAGAAGAAAACTGCTCCAAAATTTCAAATTTTATAACTGCACTATTAAACGAATTTCAAAAAAGGTTTCAAGATCTTAGAAAAATAAAAAATTGTTTGTTACTTGTAGAAAATCCATGGCATTTAAAGACACCAACTATTTCTGAGTAGGCTTCAGTTTTAAATTGTAATTACTTGGAGTTGTTTGATAAATTTATTGATTTTATAAATGACACCAACCTGGAAGTAATTTTCAAAGAAAAAAGGGAAAAATGGGAATATGTGGAATTTTGGAGCATTGTTCCCCAAAAATATAAAAGCGTGCAAAGAAGTGCCCAAATAATGCTAACATTTTTTGGGTCAACGTATGTGTGCGAATCATCTTTTCCAAAGATGAAATACACAAAGAGTGTATATAGAAATAAATTGACAGATTCCCATTTGGATGATATAATAAGAGTAGCATGCAACAACAAGCCAGATATTGATAAAGTTTTAAAAAAATGCTCTCAGCTCCAAAAGTCTCATTAGATATACATATACGTAAGTAAGCATCTTTGTTAAAAGTTCTTTTTTACATTAAACTAAATAATTCATTAGGTTGATATTACTTTTTCATTTATGCACCTAATTATTTTTTACTTGCGGCTCGGGCTACCGTGACTGAAACATGTTTGTGGCCCCTATTTAAAAAAGGTTGAGTATGGATGGTTTAGAGCATCAAGTTTTTAATAGTAGAATGTCCATTTTGAGACACAGCGTTTAGTAACAAATTTGAAATCGAAATTTGAAGGAGTAATGCGCAATGAATTCTTCTAATTTTTCTTTGAAGTCACGTGATTACTTCAGCGTATGTAGTTTTTATATTGCCTCTGACAGAAATACCCAAATTGTAATTTTATAAACTCCATATTGTCCACGAAATTTAATTTTACGGCGTCAACTTTATAAGGTATGCAGATATTGCGTATAAAAGCAGAATGAAGAGAATACTTATTCTCAGACCATTACTTATAAGCCATTTGCTACTTCAACTGAACTAAAGGGGTAAAAACAAGGGATAAATGTAAGTTGAAGTTTATAATTGAAAAGAAGTGATCACAAAATCGCCGATGAGAGAAAGAGTTCGAGTCAGAGCTTCAGGAACTTCTGCAGCTCTTGTTTATTGCTCAATGGTTAATATTTCCATAAATGGGCTAAAAAGACTAGCACGTTCAATTTAGAATGAGGATTCTAAAAACGGACATCTAGCCACAAAATGGAAATTGAATCTAAGAATTATTAAATTGAAGGCTAGATCGCTAACCAACCATTTGGTTGGAAAATCGACAACTTCAAAAAATAACTATGATTGAATTATTTTGAACTTTTTTTCTAGGAACGTTAAACTTTTATTGATTTCCTTATAGAAAATGTTCAAATAATTAAATTTAATTTCTTATATTTATTTTCGATATGTTTCATCGTTAATTTAACATTATTTATGTACGTAAGTATTTAATGTTTGTTTGCATGCGAGGAGTTCAATGTTTAAGGATTCTTTGTTACATCTCTCGATAATTTTATGCATGCTTTACTGCATAATTTTATGCGTATATAATATTTAATACTTTCGCATTTATGAAATTGTTTTATCAAGAATAGAAATTTTATATAACATTTAGAATTCTATCAAATTTAGGTCTTCAGCCAAATGTAATAGTCTAGCTTATTGTTATTTCAACAGTCTACAATTTAATCATAGTTCAATTTGCATTTATCGTTCTTAAAAGAAGAACACTAAATTTATTGCATCAAAATAATTTATGTACAAATTTTAGATAAGAAACATACGGTAATAGAAGACATCTGCACTAGTATGTTTTAATGAATGCGACAAATATCCAATACTTTACATCTTTTCACATACAAATTTCACGTGAATGGCTTGATTACATAGTTTAGCAATGTAAGGCTTGCTAATATATATATATAGAAGGGAAACTTTTCACAAAAAATTATTTTGAACAAAAGGAGGTCACTGATAATTTTAAATGAATCCAATATTTTTGAAATAAAGTGCTTTTTCTCAATCTTTCTAGTGTGTTTTAAATGAATTTAATATTTATGAAAAGAAGCTTTCATTATTTAATTTTTCTTGTTTCTTTTATGGAATTGTAAAACCAACCAGATGAGTGAAAGAACTGAATGAAATATTGGATTCATGAACAAAATTAGACTTCGAAATTAAGCTGATTAAGAACAGATAAAATATTCATACAGCTACTCGAAATAACGAAAGAAAGGGAAATTGCATAGAATCTGTATCAAAATTAATTACAAATTATGGTATACCTCACTCATAATTTAGATTATTGATTAAACGAGATTTGTCCAAAGACTAATTTTCCAATGATTACATTTGATCAAAGAATGGTTAACCAATCAAATTAAAAGCACTAACTCAATCTTATTTGTTGTGTTTTTAAACATCTATTATATATTTCATTATTTGGATATTTTCTATCAATATCAGATAAAAGGATGTTCCTATAATGAAAAGATACAAGTTATGTTTTTTTTTATTTATATGAGAATGCGCGTTTTCCATTCAACAGTGCATGTTACTGTAATATGTAGCATAAATATTTAATTTATCTTTTTTCCACTTCAAAAAAAAAAACCTATTGATAAAATTCTCCTGTTAACTACGTAATATAGATACCTTGCTTTGTTTGTTTCTAAGGTCATTAGCAAATATCTACTTACTGTAAATATGAACAAAAATAATTTTGAAGCTTTTTTCTGTTCTCAAAAGCCAATTCATTTATCTTTCATCAAAAAGAAAGAGCTCATGACACCTTGAATGAAAAATTATCTCCTGTTAGTCATTGACTGGAAGGAGAAGGCTTCATAGCGTGACGAACTAGAAACAACACTATAAATTCTTACAACATGGTGGCACTTTTTAACTCTCATAATAAAAATCTTAAATTATTTATAAACTTACATTAAAACAACTCCAATTTACTAAGCAATTTGTTGTACAAACTGTTTCATACAAGATTTGCAAAAGTAGATTGAATTGAATGTGGAAATTACAAAAAAATAATGTTATTTAGAATTCGTTTTGTTAAATATAATTAATCATTTTTACTTACTTTAAGGGATTGTATCTTTAAACAACCAAATCATTCTATGAGATGAAACATTATAGACTTGCTTAACGGAAGCAATATTTGATAGCAGCATGTAAAAAGAACTGTACTACAAGCCTAGACAATTAAAAAAAGTAAAAATTAACTTTTATGTCTATTAAAATAAAAATTAAAACAACACTATATGTACATTTATTACTTTTAAATTGAAACTAAACTGTTTTAGGTTAAAGCAATTCCTTAAAAAAAATTTGAAGTAAAAGCAAATAATATTGTTATAAATATTATTCAAGAAAGCAAATTTCTATTAAAAAATTTATATAATTAATTTCTTAATTACTCTCTACATATCTTACGATGTATTTAAAAAATTTGAAGAACTTTACGTTTGTAACGTATATTTAATGATACTTGGAAGTCGCCGATATTTTTCCATAACGATTCAAAGTATAAAAAATTATCAGTGGATGAAATTTATTAGATAATGATAAAGATCTCAATCAGCTAATGTTCTAACCACAAACATTATTAGTAAGGAACATTTTAAAATGTTTACTGCGAGTTTCATACTTATAAGATATTTTTATTAAGTTACTGCAAAAAAATAAATGTAAAAACTCAAAAAATGTAAAAATTAAATACCATTGAAATTTTATGTTTAAATTACACAATGCAAATATTATTATACTATTTCTTATTAAGAATACTATTATTTTCTATTAAAGACACAGTAAGTTTGTATTTTCGTACATAAAAACTAAGAACTTAAAAACATGAATGACAAAAAATGTAATTTCATCTATTCTGAGGTTTTTATATTCAATGTTTAACATAAGAAATTTTTTGTTTTCTTAAAAAGGCTCAAAAATTATAACTTTTAGCTCATGAATTCTTATTCCTAGGATGCTTGCATAAGAAAATATTTCTGAAATTGGTAGTAAGTTTTGGCAAATTAAATGAGCCAAGATTTCTCAGAAACTTGGTTAAACAATGAATATGATATACGTAAACCAATCTAATGTGTCAAAATTTAACATCTTAATGTCATATGTAATATAGCAGAAACAATATTTTATTAATTAAATTTTTTGACAAAATAATTTAACAATAAAATTTTGCAAAATAGTACACAAGTAATCTGAAGATTTTATTTATATTTTACACCTGTTACAATATAAGATCTGCATCCTTCTGCAAAAATGGATCTGTCAATGATACTGTTCCTATTTTTGAGATGCGGCTAGGTTACACGTGCTCTACATTGCATTCGTTCGATTTGATTCCGACGTAGATTTCAAGTATAGAAAAGCATTTAGTTTCATTTAATTAAATATTCCTGACAAGATCTTTCTCGTATTTTAATAATGTTAAAAAGATTTAATTCTGGAGGTTAGAGAATATCACTAAAATGGGATATAGCAAGATATTTTAATCCAGAGACAAGAATGAAGGAAAGCGAAGTCTTCTACTTAAGTGAAATATATAATATCAACCATATAGTAAATATTGTTTAGTTTCCAAGCCGATTGTAAGAAGATTGAACTGATCTTTCTATTAAAACGAAGTACTGCAAAATGATAAGATTTACTTCGTTTTTCGTCATTTATGATAAGTGATTCTTTATATATACCAACTGTCATAAATGTAAGAAGACGAACCACAAACTAATTAAAAAATATTTTTTAGTCACTCAATCTAGTCACTAGTAGAAAAAGAATTGTTTGGTGTATTAGTGTGCCACTGTAAGCAAGCAAATCAGCTTTGTTTCAATAATGTGCTGTAACATTCATGGGTATTAATTATCTTTTACTTGGAACATAAGATATGCTGCTGCTAAATACGAACTTTAAAAGACGAGAGTGTTGTCAACTAGTCGACTAGTGCGAAAATGAAATAGGGTACATTAGTTGAATTAAACAGTTTTATAAACTAAGACTAAATGTATTTGCATATAGATATTATTAGCACAATTATAAATTTGATTTAGATTTTATTTTATTTGAAATTGATATCGTTTAGTATACAGAACAAAGACTTAATGCGTTCGTACGACATTTTATTTCTGCCTAGGAGGAATTTTCAAAGATACGAGAAACGTGTCAGAAAGGAGATACCGTAAAAATACAAAAGAACCCACTTCCCACTTTGAAGGAATTGCATGCAGAAACAGAAACGATTTCGAAACGAATTTTCCATTGCTCGACACTGACTGAGATCAAACCCAGAATTTTTCTCTGACGACTGCTGACCAACCGCAAAATTGTAATGAGCTCTTTTTTATTCAATTTGATATTTATCAACCTTTAATGTAAAATTCAAGCCTTAAATTTATCTTTGATTCAAAATGCTTCTGGGGGGGGGGTACTTTTCATGATACAAAAATAATAATGCAATCAATTTAAAATAGAATATCCCAGGATCATCCAACAAACAAAATAAAATTTATAAGACTTAATCATAATGTTAGAAAATATTTAGCGCTTAATATTGGGTCATTTTATAGTTATTGAGCAGCAATGACAAAGAAAATTTCACCGGATTGTCCTACAAACCACAATAATGATGAACCCTCAAACATTCTTCGAATGGCAAGTAAAATACTCCAGACACTCTATAAAAAGCAGAGATCTATTTAAAAAAATTATTGAAGGCCTTGATGGAATAGCGACACATGAGCATCAGGATACAGCACGAGTTACATCTCTGGCATTACAAAATGTGGTCGTTACAAATGCAGGTTAATCGACCATATTCATTAATCATAAGTGGTACAGTAGCGAAGATTAATAGACTTCTAGAAGTTTTTTTTTCTTTTTTTTTGTAGATTTACAACTTTAATGTGTGTTGTTCAGCTTACTGCATTAAGGCATCCAATATGTCAAAATGAATAATGGGCTAGTCTTGAACATATGTCAAGGCATTTGTTTCACAAATTCAGGTAAGAAGAGAGTTCGGAGGTAAACTCTCAGCAGCAAGATGGGCAACTGCTCCACATTTGGCTGCAACGAGCTTGGTTGATTGGTTTTTATGGCGCAAGGTCCAGATAAGGACAAGCTGCGCCAATCACAAGATATTATACACCAGTTTTTTTCTACAAATTAAAAGTATAAAATAGTAATATAGTTAAAATGTACATTAAAAGTATAAAATAGAAATATAGTTAAAATGTATATTAAAGATATAAAATAGAAATATAGTTAAAATGTATATTAAAAGTTTGTAAACATACAATATACACATGTATAAAATTAAAAACTTGATATTTAAATAAAATATTTCTAAATCAGATAAAATTCATAAATCCTATGTCTTTTAAAAAGGCAAATAGATTGCGATGGGGTGGTTCCCCAAGCAGATCTTCCAATGTTAAAATATTATTATTAAAATATCTAAAACGCTGATGGTTAAAATCTGGACACACAATTAAAATATGATATACTGTAAATGGTTCATCACACTTTTCACACCATGGTTGGAGATCACTTAAGATCAAATGTTTGTGGGTGAAACGCGTGTGACCAATTCGAAGGCGAGTCAGCCTGACATCTGCGCTTCGAGGAGATAAAACCGATAATGGAATGATGTATGAAAATATGGAATGGAGTTTGTTGCTAACTTGCAGGTTCCAGGATTAATGCCAAAGTGAATATATGAAATGTTTGAATCCTTTTCTCATGTCCATTGATGGTATTGACGGCAAAATTGAAGTAGCTGCAGATTTAGCGGCAGCATCAGCTTTCTCATTGCCATCTATTCCTATGTGGCTTGGTACCCAACAAAACAGTATTTCAAATCCCTTTTTAGTAAAAAAATCAATTAATTTGAATATCTTAGACACAACTGGATGGCAATTATAGTTGTTATTCCTCAAAGCTTCTAATACACTCATACCGTCAGTGTACACACAGAATTTACGTTCATTTTTAGTTTGTAGCAGCTGAAGTGTTCTGTATAAAGACGTAGCCTCAGCGGTGAAGATGGAGCAGGATTTATGAAGGCTATAACTGTAGGAGGTATCATCAAGATACACTCCACAACCAACTGATCCTGGACATTTGGATCCATCGGTAAATACTGGAGTGTACATAGTATACTGACAGCGATGGAGAATGAATAAAACTATTGAAGAATAGCAGTATTTGTGTCTGATTTTTTATTACTTCCAAAGGGATTCAGCACAATAATGTATGGATCATACCAAGGGGGATGTGCGAAAAGGTCGGTAGACTCGATTCGGACATCACATAGGTCAGAAAGCAAAATAATGGATTTAATACGAGAGAGAAAAGGTTGAATGCATGATGGTCTAGCATTATATAATCTCTTAAGAGCAGCACTTGGAATCGTGGAACGCAAGGGATGATGAGTTGAGGACATGATTTTTGAATAATAATTAAGAGATAGCTGCATCCGCCGCAGGTCTAATGGCAACTGTTGGCAGATAACATATAGACTCTGGACAGGTGATGTGCGTAAAGCTCCACAGCATATCCTGAAAACAGTGTGGTGAACAGTGTCCAATCTGCGTAAGATGGAGAGTCTAGCTGATCCATAAGCAACACAGCCATAGTCAATTCGAGATAAAATTATAGACTGATAAATTCTTAAGAATGATGTTCGATCTGCACCCCAAGAGGTATTCGAAAGCACTCTCAGGATGTTGAGCAAGCGCTCACATTTCTTCCGCAGATGTAACACATGCGGAAGGAAAGTTAACTTTTTGTCAAAAATCACGCCAAGGAATTTTATCTCACTGACTACAGGAATGGGTCTATTACTTATGTGAAGCACAGGATCATTATGGAAACTAGTTTTCCTACAGAAATGGACACAACAGCTTTTACTAGGAGATATACAAAGGCCATTCCTTTCACACCAAGTAGTTACCTTATTTACAGCTATTTGCAATTGTCTCTCAATTATATTCATGTTTGAACCCTGATATGAGATTTGTAAGTCATCAACATATAAATTACTATGAATAGAAGATGGTATCTGATGAAGTATGTTATTGATGAAAAGGTTAAAAAGGGTTACGCTTAAAACGCTACCTTGAGGGACACCCTCAGCTTGAGTAAATGTATTGGAAACTGTAGTTCCAACACGTACTTTAATAAGCCTGGTGGCTAGGAAATTCTTTATAAATATTGGAAGATTACCCTTAAACCCAAGATTATGCATATTACGGAGAACGCCATAACGCCACGTACGATCGTAAGCTTTCTCAATATCGAAGAAGATTGCAACAAGATGGTTTCTCCTCACGAAAGCATTTCGAATTTGGGATTCCAGATCTACTATGTTATCAATAGTGGAACGTCCTCTTCGAAATCCGCTTTGGTGAAGGGGTGTGCAATTATTCTTCTCTAAGACGTAAATGAGTCTAGCATTGACCATACGCTCAAACGTTTTGCACAAGCAACTCGTAAGAGCTATTGGGCGATAACTCAGAGGGTCAGTTGAATCTTTGCCAGGTTTCAATATTGGAATCACTATCGCTTCTCTCCATGATGTAGGATAAGCATGCTCAGTCCAGATTCTATTAAACAATGAAAGTATGTTTCATAAAGAATCATGATTTAAATGACGGAGCATTTGATACGAGATTCCATCTGGTCCTGGGCTAGTGTCGTTTGCTTTAGATAAAGCAGACTTAAATTCTGACAGTTCAAAATCACAATTATAGGGTAGAATATGTCGATCATGAAAGCTTAGAGGTGTCCGCTCAGCGATTCTTTTAATCCTTAGAAAAGTAGGATTATACGAATCAGAGCTGGAAACACTAGCAAAGGTTTCACCGATGACATTAGCAATATCTACCGCTGAGGAGTGTATTGCAGCTCCAGTTTTTAATACAGGAATGGAATAATCCTGATAAATACCATTGGCTGCTTTAACTTTCCTCCATAATTGTTTACTTGATGTCGATGAATTGATTGACGACACGTAGCGAATCCAAGATTCTCTTTGACTCTGACATCTAACTCTTCGAGCTTGAGGTTTGGCTTTTTTAAAAGCAACAAGATTCTCCGTAGTAGGATATCTTCGAAATATATTCCATTGCTTCCTTTGTTTCTTATAAGAGATTTGGCACTTTTCATTCCACCAAGGTTTCCTGTGTTTATGTGGAATGATGGAATTTTTAGGGATAGTAACATCCGCAGCTCGGATAACTGTGTCGGTAACATATTTAACGGCACCATCTATCACATCTGTCTTAACTCTTGTTTCGCTAATCACAGCCAATTGCGTGAAAAGTGTCCAATCGGCTCGACTGTGTACACATAATTAGGTGGTCTGTGACGCACACTATTACTTCCAGCCTGAGACACGATTAGAGGGAAATGATCACTATTGTGGAGGTCATTTCCGACAGCAAAATTCAGCAATGGCAGGAGTGATGGAGAACAAATAGCTAAGTCAAGAGAGTGAAATGTCCGTGATGGTTCGTGGAAATAAGTTTTCTCATCGGTATTCAGCAGACAGAGGCAATTGTCAGATATGAACGGCTCTATCTGATGACCGCGAGAATTAGTATCTTCACTACCCCACAGAGTATTATGGCCAGTAAAATCACCGAGAAGTACAAATGGAGCTGGGAGTTGGTCAATTAAATTATCTAGTTCCTCTGAAATTACGACGTCTTGTGGTGGTAAATACAGGCTGCAAACCGTGATAAGACATGTTACGTGAATTTTCACTGCTACAGCTTGTAGTGTAGTTCTTAGTGGATGTTCTGTACTAGAATATGAGTTTGATGTGAATATACAAACTCCTCCAGATACAAACGCATCACCACCATTATCCTTTCTAAAGCATTGAAACCCACGCAGTTTGGTGTTAACAGTGGGCTTCAGGAATGTTTCCTGGAGAGCCACACATGTGGGGTTATATCGAGAGATAACAGATTTGACGTCATCAATTCGAGAACGAAAACCTCGACAATTCCATGAAACAAAGGAAGTCATTAATGGGATGAATGTTATTCACCAGCAGTGCTCATCTGAGTCTCTGATGAATCCTCCAAACTATCAGCATCTGAGGGATACAGTTTTACGGTATCTTCATCCAATGTAAGCCTGGCTTTCCTTTCTGTCAAGGAAGACTTACGAGCGCCTTCTTTTGCAAGTTTTAATTTCTTTGTTTGGGATGCCCTTGATTTGGCAAAAGTTAGTTTAGGCATAACGGTTGAAGATTTTGTTTCTTTTGGTTTGGGAGATGGCGTAGTTGAAGGCTGCGAAATAGCATCAGTTTGCATGCAGCAAGATCTGGTGAATTTCTTAGCGGCAATTGCATAGCTAATACCTAGCTGTGGTGTACGTGAGGCGACAATTCGTCGAGCCTCTGGATACGACACATTATTTTTTATTTTAACGGTAGAAATTTCTTTTTTCCAACTGCCATGCTGAGCAAAGTCGTGAGTAAGCAGGATGGTCGCCTTTGCAGTTGACACATACCTCCTTAGCATTGCAGGCAACACTATCGTGGCCAACGTCAGAGCATCAAGCGCACGTTAGTTTATTTCTGCAAGCTATTTTCGAATGGCCAAAGCGTTGGCATTGAAAGCAGCGCAGCGGATTCGGTATATACGCTCTACAGAACATTTCATATATGCAACTTTTATGTGTTCTGGCAAGTCTGGAGTTGAAAAACTCAAAATGAGATGTTTCGTGTTGATTGAAACACCATCTCGTTTAAGAGTTATTAGTTTGACAGCACAGACTTTTTGAGATTTTAAATTCTCAAGAATTTCATCTGTAGATGTGTATATATCAAATCTGCCGCAGAAATTACTCCCTTAGAGAAGTTTAATGTCATATGAGGCTGCACGATAACGTCAACATTGCCAATTTTTTTAAGTGTTTGTATCAAAATTGCTTGTCTTTCATTAGCAATCTCAACCAATATATCTCCAGATCGTATACTTCGTATGTTTTTTACTTCTCCCAGATAAGAGGAAATACTCTTCTCAATGAGAAATGGTGAAACAAATTGAAAAGAGGCTCCCTCAGTTCTTTTCACAATAAAATACTTTGCATTATTCATTTGTAACTGTTACTCCCTTGGGAGAGAAGAATTTATTTTGTTATCCATATAGTTTGTCAGAAAATTCGGCGACTAGACGGCATCACCCACCACGGAGCCCTACAAGGGGATGCAGCATATCAACTGCAACAATGCTAGTCAGTCCCTATACGCTCACGGTACATCCTTGAAATGGTCTCCACCCTTAACGAGTCACCCAGTATCCTCCTTTCCAGGGACACGGGTCTCCACGCACGGCAAACACTTGGGTGATTTAGTCCTCAAGAGCAGCTAATAGCAACAGAGCGGCGAAAGCTACTCAAGGGTAGCCATCAACCTCTTTCGAGGCAACCACAACGAGGGAGAAGGGGAAGAAAAAGCAGAAGAGTAGAGGAGAGAAGAAAAGAAAGATGAAAGATCACTAGGGTACCTCGGGATTGTGACATCCGTGTTTACCTAAAGAAGGTAAACCCCCTGAGGGGACTATCATGGTTGAAAAGCTCGTAACATGGTAATAATAAGACCTAATGAAGGAGCAACTTCAACGACACTTGGAGACCTGTAGTTCTCTTCGGGAGTATGAGGTTGGAGATTCATTTTGGCTCCATGTTCTGACTGTGGATGGAAAAGGGGTTCTGCACGATAATTCGCAGTAAGCTTAAAACACAGTATCTGCAAACAAGCAAATTTGCGAAACTGAATGCCAAACCAAACCTGCATCCACGTGCTTTCGCCTATATTTTGAAGAAAATTAAATCCGTAATGGATTTTGATTTCTTCTTCTTGTGTGGCCATACATTAACGCCAACTTGTACCGTCAACAAACAAATGAATGCCCCAAAATATTTAGTATCAAACAGCTAGTTATCATCAATAGGTTGTCTCATACTTTTGCAAAACGTTGCACACACACGTCTCACTATCTAGACAAAATACCAGGAGTTCGGGTATGAGCTTCAATCACACCACCCTTATTCATCAGACTAGGCAGCAATTGATAACATATTTCGCCATTTGGACAGGTTACAAAAGGGTAAATTGTTCTCTAACTAAATTGCTTTGCTGCTGGGGTATCGTGACTCCTTCGATCAATGTGATGGTACCTTTTGACACAGAGGATTAAATATTTTCCAACTGGCTCGGCGAAGTGTATTTCGCCCGACTGGGGGATGCTCATGGATTAAATCTAATTATAACATAGTAAACACGTTCTTTACGTTTCTTTCTTGTCTTTGAATGTAGTGCTAATAAGTATGCAAACTAGAGTATGACGGGGTTGAGACACTGGACAATCGAGTGTAGAAATATCAGTCGTTACAAAAGCAAGTTCATTGTTCACATTCATCAACAGTAACACGTACAATATTGAAGATAAACAGACGTTTTCAAGGATTCCGATCCTGAATGTGGTATTACCAATGGGATAAACAATCACTGTGAACTTGTATTCGCTTTAATTAGAACTTGTATAACAGGCATTGCAACAGAAATAAGTAGCATTGCTTTATCGTAAGGATGTTCACGAGGCCGTATTTCACGCAATTGGAAAGGAATATCATACAGTGACTTCATTGGGAGATTTTGTACCCTCCTCTTTACTTACTCGACCTTGTACAATCAGATCACCACCTCTTGTTAATCCTGAACAATCATTTTTGCCAAAATGCTTTCATCTATAAAGTCTATTTGTGCCAAGACTCACGGACATTGCGTCTAACCCCTTCCCCCAGTTTTACAGAAAGTGTGTTATTATGCACCGTGGAGAATTTTGTCAGAAGATGCTGAATGTCAATGGTGATTACTTCAAAGATTAACAATAGATTACTACTTCTAAAGTATATGTTCTTTTGCGTCATTAAAAATGGCAAGATCTTTCTTGATTACTTTGTATTTCTTTAACTCCTGGTCATTTTTTTGTGTTATTGTCAGTCATACTATTACAGAACGGCACTAAAGAATCAACTACATAATCATTCACAGAATATCAAGACTTATATACTAGCCTAAATGGATAAAGGAAATTAGTGTTAATAAAAAATTGATACGAAAATTTATATATTTTAAGGCATTTCTTCATGAAGGTATTTTAACAATATATTGGCTGAATTATTGTGGTTGTTTCAAATATAAATTTACAGACTATAGTTTGTACCGTGAAAATGAAATAAATAGGAAATCAATTTAATAGTGTGGATTCCGAGAATTAACTTTTTTTTTGCAAAAGGAATAATTTATTTAAAAATCTAGTAAATACTTGCTTCTAGATCCTTATTTCAAAACCTTCTTTCGGATCTGAAATTCCGTATTATAATTTTGACTAACTTATAGTTACCATTTTCTTAATCGAAATTATGAATCCTAATCCTAATCCTTCTAGTTTCACTTCCTTTTAATTTTTGTTCGCATATTTAGAAAAAGGAAAGCGTATTTCATTTAAGTGTTTTATCATTCTAGTTAATCCAGGGGAAAATTCTCCGTAATTGTAAAGATGATTTATTAAAACTTTTTGCCATAGCATGTAAGTCTGTAAAATATATAAAAAATGCCATTAGTGTGAATTCAGCCATTTGGATATTGATGTTCATACATTAGAAAATATCATATTGTACTAGATGCATCATTTACAATTATTAATTATAACACATACGGAGCTGGCAACCGAATTGTTAACAATCTAGCCTTTGATTTACATTTCCTTTATGTTTTCAGCTGTGAGCTGGGAGGTTAGGTAGTAATTCTCGTTATCGGAAGGTAGTGAGTTTGAATCCCTTCTTAACCGATGATCCATCGTATTCAATGAAAGCTATTACGTTAAATAGGTTGCGGTCGCAATTCTCTCCAAATGAAATGATACCATCTGGTGTTTTCTACCTAATCTTTGCTTCTAAATTAGGAAGACATCCATCAGGATGCTTACACTAATTGTTAAAGTCCGACTAAGAATACAAAAAAGTACGGTGGTGCAACAACAATTCATAAAGTTGATTTTCATCTTGGGCACGTTTGCATGTGTAGCGTGGCTTTCAAACAAATTACCATTAAATAAAAAATGGCTAAGGGAGGTAGTTTCGTGTTTAAATATTTGAACTTAAAATTATACATTTTACACTAACAGAAGGTAGAACCAGTCTTCTTTTAGAGCCCAAGGAATTTGCAGATATGTAGTTTTCCTATGATATTAGGCAACAAATAATTTATCGCAACGAAGGAAACCTCTCAAACACCTACCAGAGTTGTGTTATAAGGGTGCAGGTCACTTTAATAAGATATCATAATTCACATCCAGCATGCTCGATAAATAGCTTATGTGCTCCAAGTCCATTCGGTTGATTTTTAATGAGATGAATGCCACTTGCATTACGCATTTTGACAGTTTGGTTTAATTTGGTTTGTTTGTCGCTCAACGGTCATTTTTTGCAAACGAATGCTAATTAGACAGGGACCTACGATTTAAAGTGGATTCCGAACCACTACAAACATCTATGCCCAATGTTGGATTCGAACCCACGAACTGTTGAATTGAACCTTTTGGCAAAGAATAGAGCTGTGAACAACTTGGAATCATACCTGCAAACATGACATTAACTCCTGAAATTCTCTCATAATCATCAGGTCAGATCACGATTCAAGAAGCGAAAGAATTGCAATAAATGAATAGCAAGGTGTATCACGAATCTATATGGCGACGCTCATTAACGTCACACACAGCATACAAAAATTTTATCATTATATTATAACGGTAGAGATGTGAATATAATAAGTAAAGTTTATCGACAACGTCGTATCTGCGTACATTGTTACTTAAGAGGATAAGGATTATTTATCCTGAAAAAAAAATATCGTTCACTGTAGTTTGATGATGATGCCTATATTTTTTAACACTCTTTAACGGTTATAACGAACAGCGTAAAACGTGCTGAACTAGTTTAGAGTTCTAACATTTATTAAAAAAAACACAAATGTAATTGTTTTTCTGAACTTCGTTAGAATCGTTTGTGTACAGGCTTATAGTGAGTAACCATTAACAACGCATGCGCACAAATATATTTTGTTGATAACGGCATACGATTTATTAGGGACAACAAAAGTCAACTCGAAAGACATTTAATTGACTTAAGCATGTCTTAGAAAGCAAATTATCCGATATCAAAAATATATAACTTTTAATGTGGTCGCAACGAAAGGAACAGTAATACAGTTTTCGACTGAAAAAAAGACACCGATAATTGTTTTGAACTATTGCAAGAAATTTAAGGATCGATAATAAATACCGATAAATTTTTATCATCTATTAAAAATTTGTGATAAACTTCTTGAAAATATTTTTATAACTTTTTACTGAATGATAGACGGTACCTTGGGATAAGAATCGTGAATTTTTATGCATTGGAGCAGGGTTCATTAAAGTGATGGTCCACGAGAAAATTTTGCTGATCCTCAGAAAAATGGGAAATATATTTACTCATTACGTTATATTTTAGGGTGCATTGGAACACAATTTATTTCATAATAATACTTCAAAAAATATAACACGCCACTTCATAGAATAATTCTATGTTAAATATGTCTTACTCATACTGCAGCAGTGTTTCTAATACATGTTTTGTCACGTCTCGTTTTTGCGCTTTTGTAATGTTTCACTCACTTCTATGTCACATAGGAATATCAGTTGAAGCATTTAAAGTTGGGCTTACGGACATATTAAGTTAAATTTAAAATCTATTCACACAGTAATTTAGCTGGATGATAAAGAATGTTTTTGCGTATTTTCTTTTGTAAATTGGTGTTTCCTTTTAAGCAGGTATGTTCTCCAATCTTAATTATGTACACATTTTCTCTTATTTGATCTTTATCGGGATAAAATTAGTTTGACTATTCTAAATTTCCTCACTTTTTATTTTATAATCAAATACATTAAACTCATAATGAGTGGAAAAATGCATTTATTTAGTAATTCAAGAAGTATTGAGAACGGTAATAATAACATTTATAGCATTTCACTTGATTGTGAAATGATCAATAAGTAAGACACTAGACAATCTTCATCAGGCACCATTTGGAAGAACGTTGAACAAGAAGTGGAGTAAATAAAAAATGTAGAGTATCAAAAAATATCACTCTTATAAATTGAAGTTTAGATACAATAAAGAACATGACAGCGAACACGATCCACGGACTCCGGAAGTTCTGAAAGCTTATATAATGAGGCTTTAAAACCTACCAAACGTGAAGGCAAATTGAATTCAAAACATCTGGATTTAGCAAAAAACCTATAGAATATTTGGAAAGAATGCATTAAATTATGAAAAAGCAATATTTTTAAGAGAAATGACAATGTAAGATAATTTATAATAAAATATGATCGCCAAAAATTAAAAATAAAATATGATCGCGAAATGCAAAAAGCTATACATGAGTGAAGAAGAATGAATTAAGTCTTTCATAGTCAGTGAACCAATTTTGGGAATGCAGGCTGCAAGAAATAAAAAAGAATTCTTGTGTTTTCTGATCCAACCGCAAAATAGAAGATATGGTCGAAGACATGGAAAATGAAGTAATAAAAAATGTTGAAAAATTCATCAACTTATTTAGTACAACTCGACGGTGCTTTGTTATTTAGGTTTTTGTTAACTCAATATGGTTAATAGTATATGAAGCTTTTATAATTTGTTTATAACTAATAGTTTCATTTTATTAACGAGATACAATTCATATGTTCCTAAATCTTAATTATATTTAACACTAAGGAAAATCTTGTTAGTGGGATTTAAATAAAGTATTTACTGGTCAGTGAGTTTAAAAAGTTAAGCGATTATTGATTTGGAGTATTTACAAACAACTTCTGAATATCTGCTGATGTTTCCGTTTGTTTTCATTATTAATATGATGCAAAGAAAATGTAAAAAAATCCTTAAGTGTTATGAAGTGGATCGAGAAAGTACAAGATGAATTCATTAAAGTTTAAAAATAAAGAATCACACAAATTTATTAAAGATGAAAGAATCTATTTACAATGAAAATACAAATTTAAATACAGTTTTTAAGTCCAAGCCATAGCAACTTAAGATTTAAAAAAAAAAAAGAAAAAAGAAATAATTTCTACAAAATAAGCAAATGACAGCATTAGAGATTACGTTTTCGAGTGTTTTGCAAATCTTTTGAATAAAAAAATTCCCTATTCACGAGTGGTTTTAAAAATACACGAACAATAATTTACCACTATAAGAAGAACAATTATAAACTACGTTAGCCACTTCCAAATTCTTTGAAACAAAAGTTAATATCAGTTAAAAGTAAATGTTGGAAAATTTTAGCGCTACATTCAATGGATTGGCAAGTATAAAAATAGCCTATTTAAATGTAAGTACTCGTTCAGAAAGAATTTTTTGGATTATACGCCTTAAAATGTCTTGGAAAGTATACTAGCCAAAGCAAGTACACAAGTGCTTAAATCTAAGTAAGGCAAACTTGGATTATCCCTACAAGAACATATTTTACGCATAATGACTGATGGAGCAACGGTTATTAAAAAAACAGAAACGTGTTGATTGGAGCAAATCAGAAATTTTGGTGAGTTAATTGTATTCAATTAGGAATAAAATATGAATAATATCAAAAACACAGAGCAGAAGAAACTAAAAACTGTGGATATAGACAAATCTGATTCCTACTTTGAAGAAAGTAAAACTGATAACGAAGATAATGACAATATATCAGATTGGGGAATAAGTTCGTATCATTTTTATTAAAGACTTATTTAAGCAAAAAACAATTATTATATCACGTTAATCAATTATATATTTGCCGTTGCTCTTTCCAAATTCTTACCACCTCTCGAATAATTTGCACGTTCCGCCAAAAAGCGCCTGGTCTTGTGTCAAAGAAATTGTTGAGCCAGTTTTTAAGGACATCTTGGTGCACTGTGAGATAATGGAAGAGACTGCCACAGTCAAGAAGGAGCTCTACATTGTTCAGTTACACCACGTGAATGAGGCTACTCGATTGAAAACAACTGATCGACATGGCCAAACCATACTGCTTCACAACAACGCCAGGTCCCATATTGCACAAGTCTTTAGAACCGCTCTCCAAGAACTCGAATGGGAGTTCCCCCAGAATACGCCGTACTCTCCGGACCTTGCACCAAACGATTATCATCTTTTCCGTTCCATGTAAAACCATGTGAAGGGTAATATCTTCGATAACAAAGAAGTTCTTAAAAAATGGCTCGACTTTTTTGACACGAAACTAGGTGACTTCTGCCAGAACGGCGTCAACAAATTGGTCGAGGGGAGGGAAAAGATTGTAAACAGCAACGGTGAGTACTTAATTTATTAACATATTCATATAATTATTGTATTTTATTTAAACAAAAGTCTGCTAAATACGCTACGAACTTATTCCCCAACTTAATACTTGTTGAAAAAGACATTGTTAATTAGGACCCAATATTAGCTCCAGAATTGCTTCTTATAATTAATAAAGCTTGAAAAATTGTTAAAACTTTTAAAATTTTCCTTACAAAATAGTTTCATATCCCTGACAATAATTAAATTGGAACATATATTAACATTTGATTGTATAAAGCAACGATGGAAAGAAAAACCAAAACTGTAAAACGAAGTCCAAAAATCAACATTAAGTTTAAAAATTCAAATTAATTTTTTCCAATATTGAATTCGACTTAATATCCAGAACTGTATCAGATGTACTTCCAATAAAACTGGCCGCGCAGGCTTTTTGTGATCCTAATTTATTAATAGCGAATGCAACAATCATCTTCATCTTGCCTCACCATCTGAATTAAATATTGCATTGAAAAATCATACAGAAGACATATCGAATTAGAAAATGTCCTATGGTCTTTTCATAATTATAATGATTTGAAGTGAAAATAAAAAGGAAGAAATGTTATTAACAATTCAAATTTAAAAATGTTTTACACACAAGCCTATTCACATTAAGAGAAATTTCATACAGTTTTCATTTAATGTCAAAAGAGAAAAGAACAAAAATTATCTGTGACAATCTGTTGAACAAAAATTAGAATTAACGATAACTAAAAAATGTCAACATAATTACAATGCAGAAATCAGTTATATCCGAAACCATTCGACGAGAAATCTGCGTATTTGAAAGTGAGGGATTTAGAAGTGAATACTTGTAAAAAGTATATGACGCATTGCTGATATTACTACCAGTTAGCCTAGATGAAGAAAAAGCGTTTTCAACAGCTAGTAATTCTGGGAAAAAATTTCATTCCATTCTTAAGGCCAGCAAGATTGTTGTTTTACATTTCTTAAAGTGACATTTCAAAAATTCGTAATAGTACCAATAGACTACATAATGATATTGCAGTTTTTGTAATTAAAATAGCATATATTTTTTACGGTTTACCTTTTTTTGTTTCTTTATATACTGTTGTAATTTATAAGCCGCAAATGATATTTTTTTAGATATTTGTTTTTAAAATAAAACTGGGAGGTAAAATAAAAAGACGTGTGCGTTTTTCTTTTTCTAAAATTCCTACTACATCTATTAATTCCAGTATTCCGTTATTAAGATCTAAAAATTACCGAATATTAGCATTGAATTTTTGGTTTAAATTCGAGTGCGACGTTACTCAATCACCTCTATCGTGTCTCCCTTAACTCAAATGATGAAATAGGAATTATTCAGCCTCACGAAATCGAAAAGGAGGACTAAAATTAACCTTTTTCAGTTTTGCAGGACATATTAATAATCCGAATCACGAATTATGTGATAAAAAATATGTTATATATAAGAAGCATACTGTTAGTAAAAGGCAACGTGTCGCAAGAAAAGAAAAAAATACTAAAAAAATTCAATCGTTGCCGATAAAAACAAGATCTCAAAGAAATCCTTTATGTATAGAAATTTCCCCTATAGTATTAACACTGCTCTGTACCTGTACCTAAACGGAACACCTGGTCTGTACTTTAGATTATCAGGTGTAACTCCAACACGTAATACATCTGTTTTTGATAGAATTATCAAGAAATTTGAAAACAAAATTGAATTGCAATAGATCTCTAAGCCTTGAAATTAAGAATTTGACAGAAGTATAACATCAACAACAAAACATTTACAAAATTTCCTAGCATGAGGTAAATATTGCAGTAAAATTGCAAAAATAGATTATTCTATCGTTCCATGCATAACATTGGTAAGGAAAATACAAATAGCTATCTTGATCATGATCCTAATAGACGATATAAGCAGTTTATAACACATATATGCGAGTAATATAATTAGTTTTCGTAGCAGAGCGTATAAAATTGTGTAAATAATTGTGTGGGACAGATTTTCAATCAGTATAAGTAACTCTCTCATGCTTTAACTGCGTTTCTCATACTTTAATAATGTCCTTCAATGTAGCATTGCATTTTTCGCAGTACCAATGGACTGCATTGTCTACACGTAGACAATTAATTTTAAATATGCTTGAATGGCATCCTATTGAGCAATATAACATTTGCTTTAGGTAATAGACTGCAAAATTATTGAACAGGAATTTAAAACAATAAATAATAAATCTGCTTCAAAAAACTTTAGAAAAATAACAGACATCTAGGTTGTAGGTGAGACTCGAACCCATCAACTGTTGAAAAGAAATCCAGAACCCAACCCGTTCAGCTGTAAGCTCGTCCTTTTGAAGAAGGAGGAGTGTAAATTTACTAAAGTTAGACGATATCAAACTTCACTGCTGGTTACACACTATAAAATGGAATGATTTTAATTCTGAGGACATGAAAAAGATTTCCCTGAATCCGGTTGCTCTAATATATTTTGAATCGAAGAGGACCTAATTTTTAACAATACGTTTTTCTAATAAAAAAGCTCATCAAGTTTGCAGAAAATTACAACGATTCTCCTTTTTTTTTTCTCCGTTTGATTGCTTTGCTCGTCATTACTTGTTTTTAATGTATGATTTTAATTCCTTCAAAAAAATTAAAATCCTACTTTATCGAGGATGAAAATAACAGTGTCACAATTGACTCGATAATTTTACGATTTCACATGCTGTTTCATTTTCCATGAAGACAATATTTATATTCAAACTTTTCAAGAATGGAACGGATCAGCGTCTGCGATACTTTGCAAAATTCTTTTCTTACCTTATCTCTGACATATTCTATGTTTAAACTTCGGTTCACTCCCCATGTTTCGAATTAATGATCATAATATGGTTTTCAGCTGTTAATTCGATTATAGTATCGAGTGGAGCAAATTCGATCGGTAAATATAATGTTCCTATCAAATTTGTAATGCTATTTATGATTTTTTTATTTATATGATAATTCACGTTTTCAATGTAACAGTGTAACAGTATTTACTGTAATATGTACCATAAATATTTAATTTATCTTTTCCACTTCAAAAAACCCTTATTGATCAAATCATCCCGTTAACTACTTAAATAGATACCTTGCTTTGTTTGTAAGGTCATAGCTAATATCTACTTACTGTACGGATGAACAAAAATAATTTTGAAACTTTTTCTGTTCTTAAAAGCTAATTTATTTAACTTTCATCAAAAAGAAAGAGCTCATGACACCTTGAATGAAAAATTATCTCCAGTTACTCATTGTCTGGAAGGAGAACTCTTCCTAGCGAGACCAACTAGAAACAACACTATAAACTCTTACAACATGGTCGCACTTTCATATCATAATAAAAATCTTAAATTATTTATAAGCTTTCAAAAAAAAAAAAAAAAACTCCAGTTACTAAGCAGAAATATTGTTGTACAAACTGTTTCTTACAAGTTTGCAAAAGTAGATTGAATTGAATGTGGAAATTACAAAAAAATAATGTTATTTAGAATTCGTTTTGTTAAATATAATTAATCATTTATACTTACTTTAATGGATTGTATCTTTAAAAAACCAAATCATTCTATGAGATGAAACATTATAGACTTGCTTAACGGAAGCAATATTTGATAGCAGCATGTAAAAAGCCCTGTACTACAAGCCTAGACAATAAAAAAAAGTAAAAATTAACTTTTTATGTCTATTAAAATAAAAATTAACACAACACTATATGTACATTTAACAATTTTAAATAGAAACTTAACAGTTTTAGGTTAAAGAATTCCTTAAAAAATTTTTGAAGTAAAAGCAAATAATATTGTTATAAATATTATTCAAGAAAGCATATTTCTCTTAAAAAATATATATAATTAATTTCTTAATTACTCTCTACATATCTTACGATGTATTTAAGTAATTTGAAGAAATTTACGTTTGTAACGTATATTTAATGATACTTGGAAGTCGCCGATATTTTTCCATAACGATTCAAAGTATAAAAAATTATCAGTGGATGAAATTTATTAGATAATGATAAAGATCTCAATCAGCTAATGTTCTAACCACAAACATTATTAGTAAGGAACATTTTAAAATATTTATTGGGAGTTTCATACTTATCAGATATTTTTATTAAGTTACTGCAAAAAAATAAATGTAAACACTCGAAAAATGTAAAAATTAAATACAATTGAAGTTTTATGTTTAAATTACATAATGCAAATATTATTATACTATTTCTTATTAAGAATACTATTATTTTCTATTAAAGACACAAGTAAGTTTGTATTTTCGTACATAAAAACTAAGAACTTAAGAACATGAATGACAAAAAATGTAATTTCTTCTATTCTGAGGTTTTTATATTCAACGTTTTACATAAGAAATTTTTTAATGTTTTAGAAAAGCTCAAAAATTATAACTTTTAGCTCCTAAATTCTTATTCCTAGGATGCTTGCATAAGAAAATATTTCTGAAATTGCTAGTAAGTGTTTGCAAATTAAATGAGCCAAGATTTCTTACAAACTTGGTTAAACAATGAATATGATATACGTAAACCAATCTAATATGTCAAAATTTAACATCTTAATGTCATATGTAATATAGCAGAAACAATATTTTATTAATTAAATTTTTATCACAAAATAATTTAACAATAAAATTTTGCAAAATAGTACACATGTAATCTGAAGATTTTATTTATATTTTACACCTGTTACAATATAAGATCTGCATCTTTCTGCAAAAATGGATCTGTCAATGATATTGTTTCTATTTTTGAGATGCGGCTAGGTTACACGTGTTCTATATTGTATTCGTTCGATTTGTTTCCGACAAAGATTTCAAGTACAGAAAACATTTTAGTTTTACTTAATTAAATATTCCTAACAAGATCTTTCTTGTATTTTATAAATGTTAGAAAGATTTAATTCTGGAGGTTAAAGAATATCACTAAAATAGGAGGTAGCAATATACAGAAAGATATTTTAATCCAGAGACAAGAATGACGGAAAGCGGAGTCTTCTACTTAAGTGAAATAAATAGCATCAACCATATAGTAAATATTGTTAAATTTCCGAGCCGATTGTAAAACGGTGGAACTCATCTTTCTATTAAAACTAAGTACTGCAAAATGATAAGATTTACTTACAGTGATTCTTTATACATACCAACTTTCATAAATGTAAGAAGACGAACTGTAAACCAATTAAAAATATTTTTAGTCATTAAATCTAGTCACTAGTAGAAAAAGGATTGTTTGGTGTATTAGTGTGCCACTGTAAGCAAGCAAATCAGCTTTGTTTAAATAATGTGCGGTAACATTCATGGGTATTAATTTTCGTTTACTTGGAACGTAAGATATGCTGCTGCTAAATACGAACTTTAAAAGACGAAAGTGTTTTCAAAAATTTATGCAGCTTGAATGAGCCGGTGTAATTGGGGTACAAGAAAGTTCACTGCATGGCAAAGCAGAAAGATTGAATAGGATTGTATCTATAGTGTATGATTTAGTGGAAAAAGTGGTCAAGAAGGATAATACTGCTACAATAAATTGTACGAGCGGCATCAAAATATGTTATGAGAGAAAACCCATAGAATAACTGTTATGAGAGAGCGAAGTGTGCTGTCAATGAGTTAGTGAAGTATGATTGGACATGAGTCTTCAGTAGAATTTCTAGCTGCAATAGACACAAACAACTTTTAATTATCACTTACTTTACACATTTTCGAAACAGACGTCATGCAGCGTGGCTGCCACCATCCTAAAGGACAGTTACAGTACTTCTAATTTTGATGTGAGTAGTGTCAACCAATAGCTGACTGGATTGCTAGCTGTTGCTTTAGCAAAATTCCTGTATCTCTCTTACAATTCTATCAGGTATACGGAAGCAACCAAGTGGGAGTCTTAGAAATTTAGATACAGAGACTAAGCAGAAGGCCTTTAATTGTATTCGAAATTTCGATAGAGAAACAAAGAAGGAGACCTCCTATAATTGATTTGCTCATTCAGAGGTATTATTTTACTTGGAAGATACTGCAAGCATGACGTTTTAACATGCCCTCCACCTCCGAAACTTCAGTAAAACCTAACCTTCTTATGCTAAATCGGTATTTGAACTCACTTCTTATCCATAATGAGAACAACGATCTAAATAACCAAGCCACTGCGGCCTGATGAAGGATTTGCATAATTGTATTTAACATTCTGGTTGGGATACATTATTTATAGATGTACAAGCATTTTACAAGTGTATTGAATCTGATTCCACCAATATCAGAAGTGAGATTTTAAGTCTAATAATTACATTAGAATAGACATGTAAATTACGAGTCAAATATTAACATTACAAAAATTACATTACTAGACAAATAATTTACCTAGACAATATGGGTGCAATTTATGTCTCTACTTTCTTGATGTTATCGGTGTTAAAATTTTATCCCACCAGTGAATTTAAAAACAAATTTTAATTAATAAATAAAATCGTTTTTTAAAATTCAAATTCCCTTAATAATGAAATAAATTAGTATGAAAAGATAATCTCGTAAAATTTTGCATTTCATTAATATTCGTTTCTCTAAAATTATCATTTTATTTAAAGTTAAAAATTAGAATAAAATTTTATTTGCAGTAATTACAAAGAAATAGTAATTTTATTGATAATTTGTTTTTCAATTATGGAGAACGTAAACACAATTTATTCTTCCTTTTCACAAGTTAATATCTGAAAGTGTAGAAATAACTGGAAATTTATTATATATATATATAATTTTATATATATATATATATATATAATTTTATATATATATATATATATATGATTTTATATATATATATATTAAAATTTATATGAAAAACTCAGTCATTCTAAATTCAATATATTCAAATCAAAGAATTACGAAGAATTTATACTATTAAATGAACAATTTCTGAGAAAACACTATACTATATAGTTAATTTAAATTCCAAAAAATTCTAGTTAATCCATTCTACCTTTTTTCTGTACTATTGAGAGGTCTGAAAGTCTTTCTTTTAAATTTTTTGTCACCATTAGATGTAAATTATTATTACTTAAAGTAATTGCAAACAATGAATTATCGTATTCTAACTACCTCAGAAAAAGGTAAATTTTAAATTACAATTACTGTCATACTTTTTTAAAAAAGATAATCAATATTCATAATAGCTTAAAATCTTATCGAAAAAATGATTTTGGGTAGAGGCTTTATTTACGAATGGACATCGGATATTGTAACAGCGTATTATATCGTTATATAAGAAAGAAATTAAACATTTCGGCTTGAAGAGAACACTGAAACGCATCTACTTTATCAGCTGTTGTTAGAGCAGCATGCTTACCTTTTACCTAACACTGAAATGGCTCTTCCATCAAGAGAAACACATTCAGATGGAGTATTCTTAATTTTGAATAAGTGACCAAGCAGAAGACCTCAAATATTTGGTCTGCTCTCAAAGAAATATCATTTCACATTGAGACCACGAAGTATTTAATTTGCCTCAGTCGTCGTTATTGAACACAATAGTTCTTCGGTTAAACCAGGAATCGAACTCATTACTTTCCAATTATAGGAATGATACCCTAACCAACCAGGCCTCCCCTACCTTTGATATCAACAGTGACGAACTTGCAAAGAGAAGTGAGACTGGAAGACGAACTTTAATTTTGGTGCTGGATCAAAGCACAAATAAAGGAAATTGATGAACAAAGCATCCTTATAAATTAACGGACATTTTTCTACTAATGATAAATTACTCAGCCTACAGTCAGTGGAATCTATCATTCGATAAGACTTGCTTGAATGGGGCGTAAATTGAATCGAAAAAAATAGCTTGCCTCGCATTAAAATATCAGGTATTAAAATTGTTCGAGGCTGAGAAAAGAAAATAGTAAAGGTATGGTTATGCTATAAAAAACGCGAAAAACAAACGAAGAAAACTTATCTTTTATTGCATTTTGATTCAGGGGAGACTTTGAGAAGGTGTACTAAATTAAAAATATGCTGTATATGCTAGTGTGATTAATATAATAAAATTAATGACGCTATAGCCCCTGTCGACTTTCTGTGGATGTGCAGGCACATGAAGACGTAATTAATTATAGTAGTTTTCGGTGCTTAAACGTAGACAGTGCGATTAGAGTTTAATCATTGAAGAAGGAAAATTTATTTCAATGGACTAAGGTAATATTTCATGATTTTGTTACTAATATAAAATAGGAAGTTGAGAGGTACGTAATGCAGCTAATGTATTTCAAAAACTAAATGAACTGAAAGTCATAAGGAAAAAGATTGTTTATTCAAGAAATACGGAGATTAAATTATAATTTGATGCAAAACTTTCAAACATAACAAGTAGACATATTCTTGGGATATTCGTTTGTTAGGAAATAGTCTGAAATATAACTGTTGGGACTTGAGATTATTTGTAGTTTGGAGGACGGAATCTCTTGAATATTTCCAGATTTAAAAATGAATCTCCATAAACCAAATTTGCTTTTTTATTCGATATTTTTGCTGATATTGATACATCCCTTAGCAGTTGTAGAATGTTCTTATTGACTAGCAATGAGGTTTGTTTATTTATTTCTCTATTCTACAGTTAAATTTTGCACAAGGTTAATTATACCAGAACCGATAGTTTAAAGCAGATTCAGATTCAGTAAACAACGAAATAAGAAGATGGAAATGGGATTTCGAGGAACTGCACAGACCTGCAGACTACTAACTCTTCAATGATCATTTTGGTTGATGTAAAATAAGATTACAGGGTAGGATTGCAGAAAAAGTTTAACACCATGACATCATCACTTTTTAAATACTTTTATTTGGTGAAAATGCTTTATGTATGAAGAAATTTGTTGGGAATGTTATCTATATTTGAGTATAGACAAATATTTGCGATTAAACATTTTCTTGCATGATAGTTGACGAAAGTTAATATAGATAAACGTTGTTTATCAACTAACTTGCATGCTGTGTGTTAAAAAAATCAACTACTGCGAAAATGAAATAGCGTACATTAGTTGAATTAAACAGTTTTATAAACAAAGACTAAATGTATTTGCATATAGATAATATTAGCACTATCATAAATTTGGTTTAGATTTTATTTTATTTGAATTTGATATCGTTTAGTAGACAGAACAAAGAATTAATGCGTTCGTACGAAATTTTATTTCTGCCTACGAGGACTTTTCAAGGATACGAGAAACGTGTCAGAAAGGAGATACCGTAAAAATACAAAAGAGCCAACTTTGAAGGAATTGCATGCAGAAACCGAAACACATTCGAAACGAATTTCCCATTGTTCGACATTGACTGAGATCAAACCCAGAATTTTTCTCAGACGATTGCTGACCAACCACAAAATTGTAGTGAACTCTATTATTAACTTTAATATTTATCAAACTTTAATGTAAAATTTAAGCCTTAATTTTATCTTTGGTTCAAAATGCTTCTTCGGGTGCACTTTTCATGATGCAAAAATAATAATGCAATCAATTTAAAATGGAATATCCCAACAGCATCCAACAAACAAAATGAAATTTGTAAGACTTAATCATAAGGTTAGAAAATATTTAGCTTAATATTGTGTCATCTTATAATTATTGTGGACAGCAATGACAAAGGAAATTTCACCGGATTGTCCTACAAACCTTCCTCGAATGGCAAGTATAATACTCCAGACACTCTATAAAAAGTGGAGATCGACGTAACAAAACTATTCAAGACCTTGATGGAATAATAAGACATGAGCATCACGATATAGCACGAGTTCCAACTTGGGTATTATAAAACGTGGTCGTTAAAAATGCAGGTTCATCGCGCATACTCATGCGAATTTTAAAGTGTGGTATTCAGCTTCTGCATCAAGGCATCGAATATGTCAAGATGGATAATGGACTAGTCCTGAACATATGGCAAGGCATTTGTTTCACAAATTCAGGTAAGAAGAGAGTTCGGAGGTAAACTCTCAACAGCAAGATGGGCAACTTCTCCACATTTGGCTGCAACGAGCATGGTTGAAAATCTGTAACATGGTAATCATAAGACTTAATGGAGGAGCAACTTCAACGACACTTGGAGACCTGTAGTTCTCTTCGAGAGTACGAGGTTGGACATTCATTTTAGCTCCATGTTCTGACTGTGGATGGAAAAGGAGTTCCGCACGATAATCGCAAGCTCAAAACACAGTATCTGCAAAGAAGCAAATCTGCGAAACTGAATGCCAAACCAAACCTGCATCCACATGCTTTCGCCTATATTTTGTAGAAAAATAAAACCGTTATGGATTTTGATTTCTTCTTGTGTGGACGTACATTAACGCCAACATGTACCGTCAACAATCATATGAATGCCCCACAATATTTAGTATCAAACAGCTAGTTGTCATCAATAGGTTGTCTCTTACTTTTGCAAAATGGTGCACAAACACGTCTCATTATCTAGACGACAAGGTTCCAGGAGTTCGGGTATGAGCTTCAATCACACCACCCTTATTCATCAGATTGGGCTCCAATTGATTACATATTTCGCCATTTGAACAGGTTACTAAAGGGTAAATTGTTCTCTAACCAAGTTGCTTTGTTGCTGGGGGTTCGTGACTTCTTCGATCATTGTGATGATACTTTTTGACACAGAGGATTAAATCTCTTCCAACTTGTTCGGCGAAGTGTACTTCGCGGGACTGGGGGTTGTTCACGGATTAAATCTAATTATTATATGGTAAACAAGTTCTTTACGTTTCCTCCTTGCCTTTGAATGAAGTGCTAATAAGTATGCAAACTAGAATATGATGGGGTTGAGGCACTGGATAATCGAGTGTAGAAATATCAGTCGTTTCAAAAGCAAGTTCACCGTTCACATTCATCAATAGTATCTCGTTCAATAGTGAAGATAAACAGTCGATTTGACGGCGTTCGTTCAATGTTTTAGCTTTTCGACTTCAAAGTGATTTATTCAGTTACTGCACTAAGACGCCTAATATGTCATATCACAATACTCTCTCGCATAGAGCAAGACCAATTATGCACTTAGGCTAGATTACGCTTTGGTCTGGTGGACTAGTCCTCCATTGATTCAGTATGTGGTATTACCAATGGGATAAACGATCACTGTAAACTCGTACTCGCAACAATTTGAACGTGTATAACAGGCATTGCAACAGAAATAGACAGCATTGATTTATCGCCAGGATGTTCGCGAGGCCACATTTCATGCAACTGGCCAGGAATATCATACAGCTACTTCATTGGGAGATTTTGTACCATCCTCTTTACTTACTCGACCTTGTACAATCAGATCACCTCTTATTAATCCTGAACAATCATTTTCGCCAAAATTCTTTTATCTATATAGCCTATTTGTGGCAAGACTCACGGACTTTGCGTCTAACCCCTTTCCCCAATTTTACAGAAAGTGTTTTATTATGCACAATGGAGAATTGTTGTCAGAAGATGCTGAATGTCGATAGCATCAGCATCTTCTGACCCCAATTTTACAGAAAGTGTTTTATTATGCAGAATGGAGAATTGTTGTCAGAAGATGCTGAATGTCGATAGTGATTACTTCAAAGACTAACATCAGGTTACTACTTCTGAAGTATGTTCTTTTGCGTCATTAAAAATGGCAAGATCTTTCTTGATTACTTTGTATTTCTGTAACTCCTGGTCATTTTTTTTGTGTTATTGTCAGTTATACTATTACAGAACGGCACTAAAGAATCAACTACATAATCAATCACAGAATATAAAGACTTTTATGCTACCCTAATGAATGAAGGGAATTAAAGTTAATAAAAAATTGAAGCGAAAATTTATATATTTTCAACGCACTTCCCCATGAAGGTATTTTAGCAATATATTGGCTGAATTATTGTGGTTGCTTCAAATATAAATTTCAAGACACTAGTAATTACCGTGAAAATGAAATAATCAAGAAATCAACTTTAATAGTGTGGATACAGAGTATAAACTTTTGTTTGCAAAAGGAATAATTTATATTAAAATCTAGTAATACTTGCTTCCAGATCCTTATTTCAAAGCAAAAATTCGGATCTGAAAGTCCGTATTCTAATTCTGACTAACTTATAGTTACCATTTTCTTCATCGAAAGTATGAATCCCAATCCTTCTAGATTCGTTTCCTATTCATTTTTATTCACATATTTAGAAAAAGGTAAGCGTATTTCATTTAAGTGTTTTATCATTCTAGTTAATATAGGGGAAAATACTCCGTAATTGTAAAGATGATTTATTAAAACTTTTTGTCATAGCATGTAAGTCTGTAAAATATATAAAAAATGCCATTAGTGTGAATTCAGCCATTTGGATATTGATGTTCATATATTAGAAAATATCATATTGTACCTGATGCATCATTTACAATTATTAATTATATCACATACGGAGCTGGCAACCGAATGGTTAACATTCTACCCTTTGATTTACATTTCCTTTATGTCTTCAGCTGGGAGCTGGGAGGTTAGGCAGTCATTCTCGTTATCGGAAGGTTGTGAGTTTGAATCCCTTCTTAACCGATGATCCATGGTATTCAATAAAAGCTATTGATTTACGTTAAAAAGGTAGCGGTCGCAATACTCTCCAAATGAAATGCTACCATCTAGCGTCTTCTGCCTAATCTTTGCTTCTAAATTACGAAAGACATCCTTCCGGATGCTTCTACTAATTGGTAGAGCACGTCTACGGATGCAAAGAATTATGGTGGTGCAACAACAATTCATAGCGTTCATTCCAATTTCGGACACCTATGCGTGTGTAGTGTTGCTTTCAAAAAATTCACCATTGAATAAAAAAAAATGAACCAAGGAGGTAGTTTTTGTCTCAATTTTTAAACATAAACTTATATACTTTACACAAAATATGGATCTAGTATTTTCTAGAAATGAAAGAGTTTGCTTATTCGCACTATGTACTTGAAATTGCATAACAAATAACTGATAGTAACAAAGGAAGCCTTTCAAGCACCTTTCAGAGTTGTGATATAAAAAGCAATTGCTTTTCAAAATTTGTTGGAATCAAATATGAAAACATTTGTTCTGTAAGGGTACAGGGTATAGAGCTACAAAGAACCTGAAATCATACCTGCAAACGTGAAAAAATCTGAATCCACTTTTTGCTGGAAAATCTTCATGTAAATATTAAAATTATACTTATAAAATTATTATTTATGTAACTTTTTTAAAATATGAAATGCATTGAAAAATTACTGTGATAGCTTTATAGCTTACAAGAATTCTATAATTTACAATGTCCTCATTTTAATGAAAACATTTAAATGTTAACCCGAAAATAAATGTTATTTTAATAGTAAATTTTGCAAGTATTTCTCTATAAAATACACTCAATAGTCAGAAAATAATGGAGAAAAAAGCTAGATGTAACAATTATAAGACGGGTTCATTAGATTAAAAATGACAAAAATATTACATGGAAATAATTTGCATGCACAAAACAACATTATAGGATGCGATTGGATCCTATAATGTTAACTATCCTATAACCCTTAACTTATCCTACCTAATTCTATATCCCTTATCTTATCCTACCTTATACTATAATCCAACAACAAGGATCACATAACACATGTGCTATCAATGCATATTCCGAAGAGATAGCAGTTTCGATAGTTCCAAGTGTGTTAGAATTGGACATCATCCTATTAGGAGTAGATAATTTTTACATAGATAAGAATTCATGCAATAAATCTATAAACTTTAGATTAATATCTGAAAACAGAACGAAACATGAAATTGTTTCCAATGCTAAAAAAAATCAATTCTATAAATAGTTTCTATTTCATCAGTGAAGAAACACGTTATAATTAATCCTGCATTCATTTAATTTATATGTAAAGGATAAGTATAAATATTTGTTAAGGTGTCAAAGTATTTTTTTTGTATCAGATATCAATACATGGTGATATGATTCAAACTACCTTATCACAGAGAGCATCATAACTCATTACACTGTGGCTGCCATAGGGCTTTTAAAAGTTGAAAATATTCAGTATAAAAATTTAAATACAATGTTTCCAAACTAGATATCGTCATTTTTTACTACTAAAATTGATGTTACTGGCGGAAAGCTCTATGAGATATCAGTGGCACTTTGACAATTTCAGAATGGGTAAAAGCTCTAAATACGGAGACTTTACACTTGAAACTTGTTTTATATCGGACCTAATGGTAGAGATACATCAGCGTTTTCAGTTGATTTCTTAAACTTTCCTTCAATAAAATTTTTTGTATTCATTATTTGGATAATTTTATCTTTTTATACATTTTTTACAATCACACATCTTCTAATTGTTTTGGTCATGTAAAATATTTCTGCGTGATACAAAACTTGAAAATGTAATGAATATTCTTATTTAAATTTTTAAAAAAAATCTATAAATACATAATTGTTACCTCCATTTCCAGTCATACAACAGTACAACATCCACAAAACAGGAATGGCAAAAAAGAAGTTTCTCATTGATATGTAGTAAGCAGTAATTTGAAAATCAGTTATTGGAAGTCTTATGAAGATTATTTTATTCCAAGAGATAAAGTAATAGATAGAATCCATCCAAAGGCAAGAATTTTCTGTAAAACATGAAAAAACCTAACATTTAATATCAAACGAAATGTTACCCCTTACACGCACACACAATCATTAAATATTCAATCATATTATAATATTTGTATATAAAATAATTATCAATCTTGTTACTTAAGAAAAGAATTAAGAAAGTGTTATTTGTAATATACATAGAAAAACTTATTTTACAAAAAAAAATAAATAAAAAATAAAAAAAAATTATCAATTGGAGCAATATAAGATCTATAAATACTTAATATTCATTAACTGTGATGATTGCATTGATTAATAATCTTTTTTTATTCAAGAAAAGAGAACACACTGAACAACATCAACAATACCTAAATATATGAGATAGGAATTCCTTAAATATATCACATACTTTTTTATTAAAAATTATAATGTTAAAAAATATCTAACTTTTGAAATATTTATAAATAGCTTAACAATGTAAAAAAATATGCACTGTGATTTTTTTAAGTAATAAAAGAATAAAGCAAGTATCTCTTTTGAAAGATTGAAAGCTAAAGTTCTCTCTCATCAAAAGAAGATCAACTATCTAACGTAATTTTAATAAATGATATCTTTTTATTTGGCAGAATTAGTAATTCAGTTAACAGAAAGATCATCATGGGGAAAGCAAATAGGTTTAAAATAAGGCTTTCTAATTAAATAATTAACAATGCTTTGGTAAAGAATGAGATTGAATACATATAAAAACCAAAAATAATATAAATAGTTTTTAATATAAGAGAAAAATGATCAATTTCATATGAAAATGCTGTTTTTATGACTTAGATTAAATTTATGACATTAAAATACAGGATTTTGAAGTGAAGTAAAATCTTTTAGAACATTTTTTGTAACTTAGCTTGTTTGGTTTTAAAATATTTTGTAATTTGACTTTCGTTTCTGTTAATAAAAAAGGAAGTCAAAGGGCCTTACATCTAAAAACGGAAATTCATAAAATTGTAAGTTATCAGAAAAATGTGAATTTACCTTAGCACGCTTTCGGTTAGAGGATTAAATACAATAAGCATAAAAAGGATAAATAGAATATACTTAAAATAGAAATTTAATGGAATAGAATTGTGAATACTAATAGAATTTTACAATTCTATTCCATTGAATTTCTATTTGAAGCATTTTCCATTCTTTTAATTTCCAAGTTATTTTTAGAAGCAGATTTGAGTTAAACAGCTGAACTCAGATAAAACATAACTTTCTGTAACCCTATAACAGAAATTAAGTCAGAAAAAAATAACTACATCGGATAAATTTTTCATATTTTTAAAATTTTAAGTAAATATAAAAACTAAGTTGTGAATTTAAAAGTTTTAAGTTCAGTAATGCAGATTACCACAATGAAACTGTTAGGAATATTAAATAAAATTATTACAACTAATTACAATAATTAACATTATGAATGTTATTTAGCATAAGAAAATACTGTCAGATATATGTCCTTTAAAAACAAGAACTACAATATAAATATTCTGAAGGGATAATTTGAGTTTTTGGAACAAAATCATTGGTAGATGTTTCATAAAAATTAAATTTCCTTTATAATTATTGTAAAAACCGTTTATTATGATATTAAATCTTACACGGAAGCCCAGTGGATTAATGGAACCGCTTCGCGCTCACAATTCACAGATCCTAGTTTGGATTCTTGGGCTAATAATGTTGACTCAGCCTTTCATCCCTTTAAATCGTCAATAATCCTTAGTATCAAGCATGTTTGGGAACTAAACACTGGAGGTTTCGTGTAATCCAAACCAGGATGTAGGCTTCGCACCCTATAGCTTCTAGTCATGAAAATAGATATAGGCAAATTGAGCCTTGGCGCCATTATAATCTGTTGTGCTACTCAGTTTATCTTAGTAAAGTTCACATTCATTCATTTAAAGTTATTGCTAAAGCAATTAAGAATCAATGTACATGTATGTCAAAGAGTCAATTTCGAGAACAAAATTTGGCACAGGTGCCGTATAATCCATGATGCCAAATTCAGAGATTAACGGTTTTTTGGTGGATTTTCTTATGTATCTCACAACCTCGTTTTTGATACGAATACATATATGAACACCTATAAGAATTATGCAGAAAATTCTATTTTGGTAACCTTAATATTTATGTAATCGCGCTCCTCACGATACGTCATCTTAGCAACATTTGTGCATCGCCAAAAAAAAATCAGAATTTGTAATCATGGATTATATTGCATATGTGCCCCAAATTGTTAACAAGTAAATCAACATTGTAAAGTCACAAACTTTAAATCACTTGCTTATTCTGTAAAAATAATTTATGGCGATAAAATTTACTGTAGCTGTTCTTATCATAATTATTGAGAGTCATAAGATGTCTGTCCCAAATAATTTAGATACTCACAGCAGAAGAAGCTCCCCTGATACAATAACTTAACTAATTACAATAGCTTTTGATCCAGAAGCACATCTAATTCTGGATCAGAAATCTTATTAACAGATTGTTAGTTTTTTCCTTCTCGGAATCAAAAATAATGATTCAAAAGAAAGAAGGAATATTTCTAGATATGCTTTACCAACTGTTTTATGAAACTACGAAGAGCATAACAAAAAGATTACTGATTTTTATGCAGTTGAAAAACCTCAAAATGTAAAAATACAGGTACAATTTTCTCAAAATATTAAGTGTGTGTAAATGCTTTGGAATAGTCTAAAAAAAGTATATTACTTTGTTCTTCTTGTCTCTTGATTCTGTATAAAATTATTTTTATTTATCCTACAGAAATAGAGACGAATTTCGAATTAAAAACCAAAATGCATTGTACCTAATTATTTTACTATATTTTGATGATTATGAAATAAAATACTGGAAAATTTTTATAAGAAAATTAATGATATAAATAACATATTTATTGTAAGTTTTTCAATACAAGGAAAGCAGTTTTAAAGTATTAAGTTTAAAAGATTTAAATGGATTTCTAAACTCATTTCAACGATGAGAATATATGTGATTGTATTTTGTGAAATTCAAATAGTGGAAAGGTTACCCCAATGGCGTTGAATAGGTTACTGACAATGATTTTGGAATTAATTAATTGAAAAATTTGTTGTCGTTTGCAATAATTTTGTTAAAGTTCGCAATGTAATTTTATCATTTCAGCTCATGGAACAACTGAAACAAACTAATAATTAAGTATCTTTTAAAAGTCTAATTTTAGAAGGCAATGTGATTTTAAGTATAATTTATTAACAGATCTGCCTCATTAAAACTGAGGACTAGAAAATACTGTACATGATTGAAATTCTAGCACAATCTTAACTATATTTTTCATAAAATTTGATTGAAAAAGATGAAATTAGAATAATATAACCAACATTTCACATTCTGAGCTACAATGATATAAACACCAGGAAATAATATATTACACTAATATAGGCATATTTTCAAGGGCATAATATGTCATATTACACTAAAAATTTTATTTATTCATTAGTTACTTTATTCAATATTTACAATTACATTTGCTTTAAGTTATAATTTTGCATACAAATTTAAAAATCTAATATTTACTTTTATTTTAGAGAAAAATTTAAACTCATTCTTCATTTTTATTTATTGCATTCACTGTTTTACGTTTTTTGTTCTTTCTAATACCAGGTGACAAATAGGGAATTTCGCCCTTCTCAATCTATGATGGATTTTCTGCACAGCAAGGGATAGAATTAACTTGCATAGGGGTATAACACTTTGCCCGAAGGTGGTTAGAGTCTTCGTAAAATGGAAACAGAGACCGGCCGCCAAGTCATCTAGCTCTGGCCTATCTCCCCTACAAATATCATTTCAAATGGAATATATTGCGATCATTACCTAAATTTATTAGTAAGCAGGATGACAATTCAGTTACACAAGGAATAGAAATTTTTAATTTCTGGTAATAAGAATGACATTTTTCCCAATTAGGCTAGGCTACGCGATTGTTTTGTTACACAAAAATGAAAATAAACAAATAACAGAAAAATTAGTATTTGACAAATATTGTTGTCTTGGGCCAACTAGGCGGGCATTATAGGATGCGCTGCTCTACTTTTCAACTGAACCATATTTTGGTTGGAACCTACGGCATGTGTGTGCGATTTCCTCAACACACACATGCCTTAGGTTCCCCTTTACAGGGTAGTCAACTATTCACAACACATTCATACAAAGAAGGGATAAAGATAGGATAGACAGAGAGAGAAAATACATCCATGCCCGAACTGGTATTCGACCCAGAACCTGTCTATCGACAGTCTGACCACTAGACAAGGTGGGCGGCAATACTGACAAATTTATTTAGTAATTTTAACAACATAATAATTATTTGTTAGTCTTCGATCTTAAATGGTTATTTTATTGTTATCAGCGATTTTCTTGAAGATATTTCTTTTCATTTAAAAATAATACCGAAAAAATTGCACAAGAACAGCATCAGCGTAAATTCAGTAAATAAGTCAAATTACACTAGCAATACCTGATAAATGTGGAAAAAAGAAGTGGAAAATATATTTATTATTCACGTGGATTGATTTTTCTTCCTCTAAGAAGTCAATAAACATTATTGTCAAATATTATATCAATTTAATTTTCATTATAGAGATACTATAAAATATCGGGTTAAAATAACCTGAGTAATCCTGTATCAAATTTTGCATTCATGTCTTCCAATAAAAATATTTACAATAAGCTGTAAATTAAATAGTTTTCAAAATCTGATTATTCATTACATAAATTGAGATTACTAAAAATATTGATTTAATTTATGATCAAAGAAACCAATGTGAACTAGGTCTCTAGATTACAAATTCTGGCTATACAATCATATTTAGGTACATGAATTTAGGAACAGTCGGAATGCTATTAGAGTGAAGAAATAATGGAAAAAAAATTAATTACAAGGGAGGGAGAGAAAGTTAATCAAATGAAGTTATTTACAGTTTTCAAAGTGTAGATTATATTTTTGCATTTTTTATTTGTATTATTATATAAAAGGTGAATGCAAAACATAAATTACTGCATTAAGCTTATAAACATTACTTTAAAAAGTAATGTTGCAGACATTTAGAAAAATTAGAAATTTTGATATTTTGGATACATAAAAATCATTAATTTATGACATTTTCTCCAGTTTCTTAGAATTTCTAATTTTTGTATCCTCGACAAATTATTTTCTTAGTGTACATGAATACTTCATTTAAAGTATTTCCATACTGCTGAAAAATTTAACGCTTATACACCCAAACATTGTGGCATTTCTTATGAAAATCATAATCAAAAGTTAACTTCATATTCATAAATTTCTTATGACGACAAAGATTCTTTTTGCGAAATGTATATTTTGCAAATTAAGATTAAACTGAAAAGAATTTTTGCGGAAATTTGAGTGTTGTTTAAGTAATAAAAAAAAATACAATCATGTCATTAACGAGACTATAAACTCAATCTGCAGTAAAATACATCAGAATTATTTCATGTCTAATTACTTAGAGCATTAATATTCCATTTTTAAGAATTGTAGGAAGAGAAATTAGTGAACTGCAATATTACCTTTGAAAGCTTAAAGTCTTTATGTTTCTGAAGTACCCAACCAAGAGCCATTCCCAGAATGAAAGAAGCAGTGTGATGAAATGTTTGCAGGTAAACGCTACCAAAATATATACGTATATCTCTGGAAAATATCGAATGTGAAATGATTATTTTATATTAAAATAATCTAGGTATTCAAATTTAGTAAATTTTATGCTTATTTATATTTTTGTAAATAAGTACATTTACTGATACATAAATAAGTTCTGAAATGTTTCATCAAAATAAAATATAGTTTAAATTACAATTTTGAGATTAGACTTCAGAATATTAACTTTACAGTAAAAATATATATGCTTATAAAAAGTTTTAGAAGATTTAAGTTCTAATATTAATTTTGCCAAATAAATTTAAGTATTTTAAAAATTAGAAAAAAAAATTAATAGCGATTATTACTAAATTATATCGCTATTAAAAAAGTAATCATATAAATAGGGAATTAAATTCTTTAGTTGTTGCATCCATTCTAAAAATTATAAGTTTATTTCCGTCAACATAATGTTTGCTCAAAAAAAAAGGTTCATTTTTATAAAATTTAATTTCATACTTATTCTTTAAAAGAATTAAAAATTGTCTATCAAAGATTTCATCAGATGTTAATATATAAGTATAAGAATATTAATATGCATATACTTCGAATTTGGTTTCGTACATTTTCAAATGAAAGATGTCGAGTACGATGTTACGCTAAACATGGCTTTATTCTAACTGATTATATATACATATTTACATTATCTCTTTTACTAAGGCGGCATAGCGCCATCTGATGACAAGATTCTTAAGTTTCTACACACACTCCCCACCTAAACTTTGAGGAGTTCACGATCAATATCAAATTAATTAAATAAAAGAATCAAATTCATAACTTACCGCTATAATTCTTCAAATTTAAATGTAATATCTAAATAAGAACACAATAATAAAAAACACAAATATAAACTAAACTAATTGAGCAAATTAAATTTAAGCTTGTAGGATATAGGATCAAATACAAAAAAAAAGTAGAATTTTAGAGTTCTAAGATATTTTTAAAAATAGTATAGTTCTAAAGGATATAAATGCTGGATAGATCTTTTAAAAAGACCCCCCTGTTGACGTTTTGATTTCATACGAACGAACGTTATTATCATGTCCATGAATAGCTCTCTCGATTTTTCCAAGTTTCCAGAGCAGCTTATTTTTAGAATGTTCTTGCGTTAAAACATCTCCTGCTTTCAATTCTGCTTGCCAATTTGGATTTTTTAAAGTATGCGCAGTTCGAAGATCTAATAAGTAATGTCTTTTCCATTTGAGCCAAATTTGTTTCAACAGGGATTGATATTTCTTTCTTTTAAGGAGAGAAGATCTGTTCGATCTGTGTTTTATTAATTCTGCGACATTGATAGGAAGGAAAATATGGTTATTTGCCGAAATTCAAAAAATGCATAGGTGTGAGGGGCAATGATTTATTGTTTTCACTGTAAACGAAAGTTAAAGGTCTCACATTCAGGACGGCTTCTACCTCTACAATTAAGGTTGATATTTCCTCGAAATTCAGTATAGATTTTCCGGTAATCTTTCTCAAACAGTCTTTTGTGGATTTTATTAAGCGTTCGTAGAACCCTCCCCACCATGCAGCTCGCTCTACTATATTTTTCCAAACAATTCTGTCGTTAGTGAAAAATTCTGAAATCAATTTATCTGATAATATCTTCGAAAGGTCTTCAATTTACCTTTTAGCTTTTTTGAAGGTTTTCGCGTTATCTGAGTAAATAACTTTGCAGTTTCCTCGTCTGCCTAAGAATCTTCGAAGTGCAAGTAGAAAGGAATTTGTTGTCATATCACTTTCAAGTTCAAGATGTATGGATCTAGTTACGGCGCATGTAAGTATAACTATATAGGATTTCAATTCTTTAACATTTTTCACGTAGATAGGTCCGGCGAAATCAAGTCCACAAACTGAAAATGGTGACGTGGAATTAATTCTGTCTTCTGGAAAAGGTGCAGTAAATTGATTAGCAGATTTTGCAAGATATTTTTGACGTATTTGAATTATGACGCTCTTCACTAACTGACGTCCTTTGGGAATCCAAAAATGCTGTGGAATTCTGGCCATTGTGTAAACTGTTCCACTGCGTATCACGTTATTGAGTTCTATACGAACAAATAAAGTGGTCAGCCAGGAATGTTTCAGAAGAAAAATAGGATGCTTCTCTTCCTTTGATAAATCACTGAACTCTAACCTAATCGTATGATATCTTAGGTAAGGACTAGGTTTAATTCCAAATAAAACACGCGTAAAATTTAACACTACAGTCTTGTCTGAATTCAAATCTTCTGTCCAATAAAATCTGGTGAAACGTCAGTCTTCTGCATCTATTGAAATTTGCAGAAATGCTTGCCGAATGTCAGCTATGTATGCTATATAATTTCCTTTAAATTTAATCAAAAGCTCAAATAAATTCGGATACAGGTTTTTTAGTGTTTGGAGATTGTCATTCAATGAATATTGTCCTTCTGCATGAGCTTCTCCGTCAAACACTATTCTTAGACAACTGCTGACTTTGTCTTTACGAAGGACAGCATGGTTGGGCACATAAAATGAAGACTCATCAGCTAACCCCTCCGACTAAGTCTCAACTATTCCTGCCTTCAGATAACCATCAACAACCTCGCGATACTCTTCATACAATTCCGGATCTCTTTTAAACAACTTGACCAAACCCTTAAAAAGCCCCAATGTCACTTCCTTATTATTCCCTAAATTCTCTCGCATATCTTCCTTCCAAGGCAACTTAATATCTATTTTTAACAAACTGAATCGATTCATTAAACTCTTTCAAAACTTCTCGTTCACTCACACCAGTGTCTATATCGTCACCCCTAATACCTAAACTTTCCAATTCCCAAAAGCGTCTCATTTCCGCAGATACCGATTCCTTTTCACTAAAAACGAAATTCACTAACGTGCACTCAGTCAACTCATCACATCTACCTTGAAGCGACCAACCAAACGCACTTTCTAAAGCCACAATTGACGAATTCAAACGCTGAAATCCTTTCACCAAATCAGTAATAATCAGTTCCATTAACAATGAAATCTGATAATTGCTAGGCAACTCACTAAAATCAAAATTCAAAGCAAATCCCCAAACTTCCATTTCAGCACACATATCCCGATCTGAAATTGGAATCAACGCTTTCCATATTTCATCAATTTCCAACGCTTTTGTATGATCACCTCATTTCCCTCAAAAATATTTCGCACTTTTCCTTCTACCTTACGACAAACCTGCAACTTGGGTTTTTTAGCTCCAAAGGAATAAATATTCAATTTTTCCGATCCAACAACCTTTAATGCTAAATTCTCAGAAATACTCTTCTTGACAAACGTGCGTTCACTACCCTTATCGAACAATGAAAATATACAATCCGATAATTTAGGTCCGATCATTTCTACCTTTACTCATTGCAATAAAACACCCTTCTTATCGTTTACCATATAATTAACAGTAGTAGCTACGATTTCATTAGATTTTTTCTCATGGTCATTTTTTCCTTTCTGAGATTTTGAATCTTCTAATTTAAAACAAACAGCCCTTGCATGTAATCCATTACAAAACGGGCAAACCGGTCCGTTGTATTTCTTAATAAAGCAATTTAGATTACAACACATCAGGCATCTTCTATCTCGCAAAAGTTTTTCCCTCTTTTTTTTAGTATTCGAATTCTCGTAAAAAAGCGATGGTTGAGCTTGAAGCGCAGAATAAGCAATCACTGGGAGCTGCATTAGTCATAAATACACTAGTCGATGATACTAATTTATTGCGATTAACAGCACCAAAGTGTCGAACTGTTTGCTTAGATTGAAAGCTCGCGCCGTGAAGAGGGGGGGGAGGAGAGTACATTCTTCCAATGGATCTTTCACGCGCACTGATAGAATTGTGTAAAATCATCATGAATTCTTCAAGATTATGATTAGAACTAGAAATTTGAGGTTTACTAAATTCTAATGCAAGATCGCTAGGAAATAGTTTCAAAATAATTGCACTAAGCAATATGCTATAAGTTTCTGATTTCACGCCCAAACTATCCAAAAAACAAAATTGTGCTTGACATTTAAAATATAAATTTCTTAATTCCTGCAAATTAGAACTAGTCTTCACTGGGTTCATATTTAATAATTTCGATACATGGGCATTAATCAGCACATCACTTTCGCCAAATGTATCGTTTAGTAACCTAATGGCTGATTTAAAATTATCATCGAATAATGCAAACCCTTTTATACAAGAAAGCGCCTCTCCTCCTAGGCAGCTAAATAAATACGAAATTTCTTCCGCTTCTGCAGGCGATGTGTTTTTATCCACAGCGTTCTCAAATTGGTTCCTAAAATTCAAATATTCCGATGGGATCTCCATGATAAGTCTGAATTTTTAATTTAGATAATTTCGCATTTGAATTTCTGGTATGATTTCATGAATTTTGCCGAATACTATCACTGCTTAACTGTTCCGTCACGGACTGTAAGGATTTAATTTTGTTCTTAAGTTTTACCGAGTTAAAAACAATCTCACTGTACTCATATTTTTTTTCTATTTCCACCACGAGATCCAAAGCAATTTCAATTTTACTGTCTACGGCTTTCAGCTGTTCGTCTTCAGTTTGTAACTGAATCAAAAGATCTTCCAACTCATCAATTTCAACATCTGGGCTAGTCGAACGTGTGTCTATTTTAGAAATTAATTTTGTAACCTGCCTCCTATGAGAGGAACGTTTTTTAAAATTCTCTAAATTCTTTTTCTCAGCCATTATTCCTTTTACAATACAATACTTCTACATAAGTTTACAGTAACAAATTCTACATAACTTCAAATTAATAGAACTCTTAAGATCATGAAATCAACAAACCGTAAATGAATAAATACTTCAATTCAAATTTACAATAAATTCTAAATTACTTCAAATAATACAAATCAAAATTCAACGAAACAATAATCAAATATACTACGACTGAAATTTTACTTCAACAATACAAATCAAAACTTTCAATTTCTAATTCTATACGAAATTCAAGCTAAAGAAAACCGATACGATTTACTATAAACAGAAACGAAACTCCGCTTACCCCACCAATGCTACGACGTTCGACTTATTAGCAATATCGTGGTTCAGCAAGAAATCAACTATAGTTCGATTCAACAAATTACAGTTCATACAATATTTCCTGGCCGATGCACCATTGTGCATACTTTGAATTTGATTTCGTACATTTTCAAACGAAAAAACTCGACTATGATGATACGCTAAACATGGCTTCATTCTAACTGATTATATATACATATTCACATTAACTCTTTTACTAAGGTGGCGTAGCGCCATCTGATGATAAGATTCAGAAGTTTCTCCACAATACTTTATTAATATTCCTTAATAATTCATTAATATTTTCCAATGATAAGAAAATTTTCCTAGTACTTATACAAAAGCATTGTGAAACTTAATCAAAAAGTTACAACAGAAAATTAATTGTATTAGAAACATAAAACATCTATATATATATATATATATATATATATATATATATATATATATATATATATATATATATATATATATATAGGGCTTGCATTCAGAAAGTAAGTTACACCTGTTCGGCCAGAGGAGACATTGCTAAAACTTGAAAAGATGACAACTGAGTTCCATGGTATCGAACTTTTGCAATATCTTTCTGATTGTTTGAAGCATTGCTACATAGTACGAGAAAAAATTAGCACCACAGATAGAATATTACTCCAACCTAAAAATTCGTGGCACTGTACAATTTCTGTTGGTAAAACATTTAAGGAGTATGTGTATTTGTCGTAAAATATCGGCACTGTATGGAACACACGAAATGTCAAACCCAGCAATTGTGAAATGGTGCAAGCAATTCGAAGACAGTCGCGCCGACATAACCAAAGGTGAAAGAGCAAGAAGGACAACAAAGGTGAACACATTGTACATAGAGGAGAGGGTGAAAGGCACTATTCCTACAAATCGCAGAATGAAGTCGCACACATTATTCAACAGTAGGAGAAATTTTTGTTGTCAATTCCCGTTCCATCATCTATTACAGGATTTTCACAAATGGTTCACGATGGGTTCCTTATTCTTTAAGTTCCGAACAATAAAGAACAAAACTTTGCAGCTTCCCTGGAATAGTTTCAACGTTATTCCGAAGAAGGCAATCATCTCTTAACCCGCATTTTTACGGGGCGTGAGATATGAGAGCATCACTTCAATCAAGAAGAGAAAGAAGTGTTGATGGAATGGAGATACTTATCATCGCCTGTGAGTACCAAATCAGAATTTATGCCATCAGAGGGGTTAGGACATCGCTACAGTTTCTTTTCAGTTTGTAAAAGAATTATCTAAAGCGATTTTATGCGGAAAGGCACGACCATTGATGCAAAGTCAATATACGAAAGACTAAGAGGTTTGCACAAATATGTGAAAAATAAGCCTAGAGAAAAGTTAAGTAAACGCGTTGTCACCTTGCCCGAAAATGCAAGACCTCACAAGGCACATACAGCACAATATGTGCTTCGGAAGTTTTAAATAGAAGTTCTGAAAGTATCAACCTTGCAATCTCGATATGACAACCTGAAATTTTCATGTCTTCGACAAGCTCAAAGAACATTTAAGAAGACAATTTTTCAAAAAATGACGGTTTTCCGACAGCTGTTCTAAGCTGGCTCATATAGCAAGAAGCGATTTTCTATCGTCAGCGTATCGATCGATTGGTTTTATGTTCAGACAAATGCCTGCTGAGACTGAGAAATTATGTATAGAGAAAGTATGTTGCATGTGAGTCATGTTGTATTACAACGCAATTCTCAGTTGAATGGTTTTTTGTTTTAGACTTTCTTTTTAAAGTAAATTACTTTATATATATATATATATATATATATATATATATATATATATATATATATATATATATATATATATATATATATATATATATATATATATATATATATATATATATATATATTTATATATATATATATATATATATATATATATATATATATATATATATATATATATATATATATATATATATATATATATATATATATATATATATATATATATATCCATGAATGAGTCAATCAAACATTTAGTAGCAAACAGTTTAAAAATGCTAGATATTGCGTAAAGTGTAATTCATCTATATTGAATGTGTGGATCAATGTCTTTAAACAATTTCAGAGAAATAATTCTGAATCTACTATGTTACAATTTTTGTGAAAAATTTGTTCTGTACAATAAATGCCAACATTTGGTAAAAGTATTATTAATCAATATATATAAGCGGTATAATATGAATCTATTTTAAATAATTAGATTGTTAATTGTTTACTTAGAAGTAAAGAATTAGATTATTATATTTGTTAGATGCAGCTTTTATCTTATATAAAAACACTCTAGTTTATTCTTGCCATTAGTTCTTCTAATCTCGTATCATTAGTGGTTCTCAATAATTGCGCCAACTCTTATCTTCATAGAAGAGACTTTGTTTTATCAGAAAAAAAAAACATACGTTTTGTAATGAAATAGTTCTGAGACTAAAATTCAGACATTCTCTGAGACGCTGCTTCTTTTGGCTACAACTGTATAATCAAGTTTGTTTTCAATTTTGATATATAGCTCAATATCTTCTTTTTAATGTAGTTGCTTGAAATAAATTTCCAAAATATCTCCGAAAATTATACATGTTTTCATATTGTTTAGTGACTTCTAAATGTAACAAACTTATTTTAATATCTTATTATCTTTAATTTTTGTAAAAGATGAAACTTGTCTAATAATGAATTAGTTTCCAATAGAAGACCTCAAATATTTTATTTGGGTTACTTTTTAATGTACATTTTATAATATTACACATGTTTGCATATAAAGTATAGCATCCAAAAGAAATGTTAGTTTACAATGTGGATATCTGTTTAAATTTAAACAGTGCCTTTTATAATTTTAATACCTGGTAATATAGATAAACTAAGCTCTGCACAGTTCTCAAAGATATACAAATGTAATTTTTTATGTTAAGATATGAATTTATTAAAAATAAAATAGCATGGATGCACAGTCTAAGCTTCAAATTTTTTATTATCTTTCCTCTTAAAAATCTTAATATTATGAATAAATTATAGTAAAAAATAAATAATCAAAAATAAAATAATTCGAGTATAATATTTCAGTAGGCAACAAATTCTACCGTAAATATAACTTTTCTAAGATACAAGCAATATTCTAATATTTAAGGAAAATTTGTAAAAACGGCGCAACAGTCAATTTTTTTTTTATTCTTGTAAGAAAAAATGTTAATGCAAGTAATTGAAAAGGATATTTTAACACAGAGTTTGTTTTTTTAATTGATGCATAATTATATATTTAAAAGGATTAAAGACAATCTCTGAAATATATATATATATATATATGTGTGTGATATGATGTAATTATTCACCGTGTGAATATTCAGAAGTGAATTTTATATTTACCTAAAATCTTTTGCATAGTTGATTGATAGACTTGGAATTTCATAAAATAACGACTTCCTATAATCTATATAAGAGGAGAGTGAAATAGTTGACACTCCTAATAAAACTCCCAATTTCGGATACCTGTTAATTTAAAAAATTTCTAAATAGTAAAATATTATATTAATAAAGAAAATACATACTTTTCAAAAAATTATAATATTAATAATAAATATATTTTAATTTACAAATAAAAATTGTTGTTATTGTGTCTTTTTACTAAATTCATATTCTTTATTGAAACAATAATGTAATCCTACGGATACCTTTAAACACATTAATATAATATGATATACTTTTATTTAATTTCGATGCATATTAGAGTTTTTGTCCCTCATATAAATTATAAGAAACCTGTTCAAAGGAAAATAACTGCGCGAGTTACATTTTTAATTAGTATAATAATTATTTTAATAAAAATATTTGTTTTTAATAACATTAAGCACAATTTAAAAATGTTTATCAAAGAAACAATTTAATCTTGAGAAATCAAATTTAATTCATAAAAAGTGAAAATTTCATACATATATTTACATACAGATTTCTATTTAATTAAAATACCATATCAACACTCAATGCAATAATTTCAAATATTATTGAATATTTAAACATGAAAAGCATATTTTAATTGTTTTGTGTTACAATACTTGAATCTTAAGCGTTTTTCAATGCTGTGAAAATAAGAGATAAGCATAAAAATAGAGAATACATACAGTAAACAAGAAACATTAATACGGAAGAATTTTTCAAAATTATTTTCATGTGCATAAATATTTCAGGTATTTAATTTTTCACATAACACGTTGCATTATAAATTTAATCTAGTGGCACGGCAGCCCAATCGGGGCAAAGGCTAATATCTATTTTCCTGACTGAGGACCCCAGAATGCGTAGTATATGTCGCGGTAACACTAATGCAAAAACCCCAGTGTTTAGTTCCCAAGCAGGCTTGCTATTCGGTTTATCGCCCCGTTGAAAAAATCAAATTATGAGTTGGTCCTGTCCAGCCCGAGTTTTGATTCTCGGACCTTGGCTTAGAAGCGTGAAAGGCTACACAAAGCCACCGATGATATTATAATTTATAATATACGTATAATGAATTATATGGCAGGAGTTGGTGTTTATTGCGAACATTTCTCTCATTATCTTTTTTAGGAATAATCAAGACAGGATTTGATGGTGAAGTTTAGGCAAATAGAGAGGCTATAGTTCATGTATATGCTCCTCATTAGATTTCCAACCAGGCTATCTCTGTCTCAGATTTCCAAGCTACAATTCTGACTATTGTCAACTGTTCTCGAGATCATAGCTCTATATCAGTAATACAATGCAGGTCCTTAATAGGAGAGATACATAACAATTATAGAATAATTAGTTTTACAGTGGATATCATACAACTGTGTTACAAATGGGAACGAAAACGGATAAGTTGGAAAAAGGTTGTTTTAATAAATAGGTTTCGTTTAACGTAATTAATTATAAATCCGCCTCTTCAATGATCAATCAAGTATTTGAGACATCACAAATGTGTGTACTAAAGGCAGTCACGAAAAAAAATCATGGAAAAGTCCATTCTTAATCTGTCCCCGATTGTTCGAGAAGTTATGCTATTGCTGCCTTTTCTCTCGCGACTGATAATAACTACTGATACGCTCATCTCTTCAAAATTAGGATAGAGGGTGGTGGAATTAGGATTCAAAATTAGAATAGCCTGTCCCCTTTGCTGCAGTGGTGCAGCGATGATCATTCCGAATGTTATGCATTTACAAAGAAGGCATCTATTCTCAATACTGAGAAGCCAAAGACTCTTCGAAGAATTTATCTTCCTAATTTGTGATGTTTCGTTATATATATATATAATTCTTAACTCTTATACAATGATAACACATGAGAAGTTGAATACAAAACACCATATTAAGCATGTAGATTTTTTTATAAAAGGAAAAGTATCGTATTAACTTTTTATTGTTTATGCATATTGGAATATTGTGGGTAAATTATTTTTATTATTCTTTTCATCGAAATCACTTTAGTAATTTCATATTTTTTAATCAGAACCAAAATTTTAAAAATCTCTTGTTTTCAGATTATTTTAGATTCCTTTTTTGGTCCAACAATTCATAAATTCTAATTTCACCTTTGCCACAGATATTTGTAGTTGTTTCAATTCCACTTTAAGTCCTAAGTCCCTGTCTAATTAGTCCTCGTGTGAAAGACAAATATTTTTGAGCGAAACCAAACCAAAACAACTTGGGTTCATTTATATGTTCGTCATTTAAACTTACTTATAATTCTTTCTATAATAAAAAAATACTGATAAAGATGCATTATACCATTTGAAATTAGAAATAAAAAAATTTTTCTCTGGAGTAAGGAAACACTTTTATTTTGTATTTGAAATTTTTTCTCACACATAAAAGAAAAAATGTATATATTTTCTTCAGAAATACAAAAAATATTTCAGATTATTTTTACGTAAAATGCAAAAAATTATAATTTTCTTTCATTCAATTTAAATGAATAATGTACCTGTATGTCAAAATCATTAGAAGAATTCCAAACATTTGGAGTTGCATCGTAAGACTGACGAACCAAGTATGGCGAAAACACTGCCAAATATTCAAACTTAAATTAAGATATAAAATAAACGAAAAATAACTCACATGTAGCTAATTTCTATTTAAAAATTTTTTTTTGTATACAGATATTATAATATAATAAACTGATACTATAGATACATTAATGAAATAATAAAATAATATTTTCCATATATTGTTACCTGTAAAAAAAATATGTAAGTAGTACTGTAATTATATAGTATCATATAAAGAATATCCTCATATAATCAGTCTTTAAAATTGAATAGGATGCCATTAATTATTGAGAACAAATTATTGTATTACAGGAAATTATACAGCAAATTATTGAAATTTAAATTAAAAAATGAATATAAATTACGAATAATATACATTTTAATATATTTTATATAGAGAAAAAGTAAAATAATATTACATATTCACTGTGTGATGATGTTAATAAAAATAACATAATCAGAAAAATGCCAGCAATTTTCCATAAAAAGTTTCCGTAAAAGAATTTTCTTTACAGCAACATAAATAATTAAAATTTTAATTTAGTAAAAATTGTTACTACATTCAGTTTCTTGCTGTAGTATTTTTTATTTTGATGAAATATCTCTCCCATCAGTTTCATTTATTATTCAAAATGTAATTTGTATAAATCTAACTTTTACAGGTTATTAGAGAAAATTAAAAATGTTTCTCTAAATTTTGCATGGAATTTGTGAACTCATGTTAAATTTTGGATGCTATCTGCATTCTGCTATTTATTCTTTTCTGTTACTTTGCTTTAAAATACAATTAAAAACATATATGAATAATATTCATTAATATAATAAATAAAATAGTAATTTTATGGTTAAGGAACAGATATTGGTATTTTTTAATGTAAACTACGAAACTCTTTTTTATGAAGTACGAGGTGGAAAATTTGTGTATGTTACGTACTTCTGATCATGTGTTTTTAATGGTAAAAATATTACCATTAAATTAGGAATAGTACCGGAACTGGTAACTGAAGATTCAGAATTAAACCAAACAGGATTTTTTCATAAAGTTTATGTATTAAACGAAGGAGAAAGAACAAAAACGTTCGCATAAGTAGGATACTGGGCAAACAAAAACTACAGCTCCCTGTATCACTAATGCCATAACTATACAATGGGAGGAATACAAACTAATGCAAATAAACCGTTCAACAACTCAGCTGTACGTTGTTATGATAATTAATACGTTTTATGTCTCTCATATGAATATATTCAGTTCATACAACACAGCAGCATGCTGAGTATCACATTAACGAGCTGCATTTGGAGCAGAGACTATATTGGAGCACAACTATTCAAGCATTGCTTTCCGAAGTTCCGGTAAAAATGCAGCAAGTTGTTGACAGGCTGTGGATCATCGGACATGTATGTCCCGCATCCGTTCTATGAGATTTAAGTTAGGTGAAAATGCTCGCCATACCATACGGGTGATATTTTCCGATTGAAAGCAATCGTTGACGATGTATGAAAGGTGAGGATGAGCGTTGTCACCTATAAACACAAATTCAGTTACCACGTTACGCAAACGGACATGTTATTCCAAAGTGATGTCCTCATAAATTTGGCTTATCATGGTTGCAATTTGAATAAGCAGATATGTTTTTGAGGTTAGTATAATGCCTCCCCAAAGCAGCAGTCCTGAAGCTCGGTAAAACTGGCGTTCAATGATGTACTGGAGGTACTGGGTACCTGGTATATATATATATATTCTTCATATGAATGTCTTATGTGAAGCGGACTGTTTTCCAAACTTCAGCTCGTTGGGAAACATAACATAAACCCATTGTGACAGTGTCCACATTTCATGTTTTCTATTACAATGTAACTGCTGGCGACAATAATAAGACGTAAGGGAAACATGTTTGTCATCCCTGCGAATATGTACACACGGTTTGAATTGAAACGGTTGTGTATGAAACCAGTTTACCTATCTTACGAAAATGAAAGCTCATCATTTAGCAGCAAAAAGTTTATTTTCAGAGTATTCCATCGCATGAATCCATTAACGGAATTGAATTGACTAACACTTTTGCAAAGAGAGGATAGACCACTCTACACCTTCCACCACACAGCTCATATATTTAAAGCTATTCTTGAAGCAAAAAGCCCAAAATAAAGAATATATGTTTATACCTCTGCCTCACATGTGGTATAAAGCTTTAAAAAAAAACAAAAAACAAGACTTTTCCTAATTTTTTTTGAGACAGGCAGGTCAACATATGTCTTTCCCAACTTGCCAGTGGGCTTTAAAAAATTCTCACATATTCTAGGTTAGCAAGAGGTTTTCTCCTTGCCCTAAATGACAGCAAGAACAATCATTTCCTCAACACATCTTCGACTACCTTGGACGGGACTTGGAGGACATCCATAATGGATTAATTCTTCTACCTAAATTCCAATATGTACGCGCTTTTATTAATTTGCTTTGACGGAGTCAAATCAGTTTGAAAATTTGAAACAACAATAATAAAATATTATTTATTGTTTGTTAATGACAGTTGATATCTTCATTACTATACATTATTATTCACATGAAAACGTTGCTTCTAAAACAATAATTTATAGTACTTTTATTTTAAATTCACGCCATACCAAAATTTAGTTTCTTGTTAAAAATGTCTAGTAATTTTATTTTAAGCGTCATTGATTTTATCACTTACGCAATGTTTAAAAGGTCTAAGTATGACCGTGCTACTTAAACATTCATGTAAGAGAAGGGTACATTATATACACAGTGCAACATCTGGTTATCCTCTTAAAGAGACAATTATGTATAACAATACTATGAGTTCAATAATCCTTTATTTTTTATTCCATTTTCTATAGATTATATTCGCCGGCCAACCTGACTAGTGGTCAGCGTGCATGATTACAGATAGGGAGGTCCTGGGTTCAAATCCCGGTTCAGGCATGGATGTACTGTCACCCTCTCTCTATCCTGTCTTTGATTTTTCTGCGTATGAATGAGATGTGAATGGTGTCCTACCCTATAAACGGGGCCCTGTGGCATGTGTGTGTACTGAAGAAGTCAGATTCCACACCAAATACGGTTCTATTGGAAAAGTGGAGCAGTGCACCCCAATTTGCCAGCCTAACTGGCACACGAGAACAACAACAACATGCATTAGTTTCATTTTTGTGTAACTCTGCTTTTGTCATTGCTTCAGAACAATATTCAGTCTCTCATTTCGGAATTTCATAGGTTTCATATGATTTCTCATGGAGTTATGAGAGAAAAAGAAAAGAAAAGAAAAAAAAAAACGTGTATATTGTTTGGCTGTTCGAAACTGTGTAATATATTGTCTACACACACACGTGTTTGGAATCAATCAACAAATTTTTTGCATTTAAAAGTATTAGATAAAAAGCACTTCTATTTTAATAAATCATATTAATATTAATTTTGTAATGATTTCATTTCATGTAATAGGAAAATTGTAATTTAATTTATGAGAATTGCGTTATAGTAATATATATGAAATTACTCAAAAAACAAAATAAGGGACTTACAATATAATCCAAATGAGAAAAGTTATTAATTAAAAGCAAATTTTTCCACCAATTTTGTCTGCAATTTTCTTGTTCAAATCCCCAGGTTGAATTCCAAACAGGTCCAGAACCGGTAACTGGTAAAATATATAATAGCATAAGGACGTACATAATTCCAGGAAAAAACCTGTAATTTTTACGAAATAATCAATACACGAAACATACTATATAAATTTATATACTAGGCTAACGCAAATGATTCATGCATTTTGAAAAAGTTATATTTCAACTGTATTATTCGTACACATAAATATCAGATATGCGGAAAGAAACACTAACTTATGAAGTTCGTCTTTCGTATTTTTGGTAGTAGAATGAATTCCGACCAGCTGAGGCAATATGAGGCCTGTTGAAAAAATGAGGGAAAAGCAAGAAAAAGGTCTTAAGTCTTTCAATATGGAAGTTGTTTGCATGTTACAGCAGTAAAATGCGATTTCAGAAGACGATAAGAAAAAAATCACTATGTATGCAAAATGATTTTGCAGGGATATCAAATATTCAAATATTCTTGTTATTAAATAAAATGCGTTCGATTATCGTCTAGGTTTATACATTGACATCAAAGAGAAATAACGAACATTTGTAGAGGTCAATGAAATATTTTTTTCATGTGTTTATGAATAATATCTCCGTATTGATTACTTATTTCCATGTTTATTAATAAATTTATGTGTTTATTAATAATATACAAAAGAATTATAAAAACGAACTCTACATAGGATGGATGTACTTTCTCTACCTATCCTGTCTTTGTCCTTTCCTTGTATGAATGGGTTGTGAATGGGGTTTCCTACCCTATAAACGGGTTCCTATGGCATGTGTGTATTGAGGAAGTCAGACTCCACACCAAAATAGGATTCAGTTGGAAAAGTGGAGCAGCACACTCCAGATTGCCAGCCTAGCTGACCACGACAACAACAGTAGAAATAAATTAATTATATCACTTATTGTATACATGCAGCCTCTCACGTTCTATGCTAAATACCATACTTAAAAAAAGATTAATTTGGTTTTTATTTCGAAATATAATGATAAAACGAAAATTACGCTCTTAGTTTATTATATTATTCATAGGCAAATATTATATGCATTTATATCTACTTAGTATTAATAGAAAAAATAAGTATTGTGTTGTAGTCATTTATTTTTGTATTTTGACTATGCGAACCATAAAACAATGTCTATTATACTAAAATATTTAATTATTTATTGAAAATATACTGCATTTAAATATGAATATATTTATAATAAATGTTGCAAATTAATCAGATAAATTAAACATGCTGATTTGATATTAACATAATACGACTTTCATATTTGATGTTTTAAGAATTCTTTCACTGTTATATTTTGCGTTTGGATCAAAAGAATGAATGCATTAGCAGCTCATATTGTGATCATTTACTTCAAAAGATAAAAAGAACTATATAGATATACAACCTCTCAATAAAAGCTCTTAAATATGAATCTAAAACATTTATCTAAAAATAATAGCAAAAGTAAAATTACCTAAAATATTTATGGAAGAAAAATTTTATAAGTTCAACTTTTCCATCATCTCTCTCAAGTTTCCTCATGATCAAAAACGACAGCAAAAAACCACTATAAAAAAATAAATTTTGCAAGATATTTATTTGCTAAGCTATTTCTTGGAAGACATACATATGTGTATATATATATATATATATATATATAATATATATATATATATATATATATATATATATATATATATATAGTAATAATGTTTATGTGAATACTATTCCTGTTGTGATCATTTCCTTTGCACGACGAGTCACAAAATTTCATTTCATATCTTAAAAATAGTTATCATTATATATGATATTATTTAAGCACAGCAAAAAATACAGTAAAGGTTACTCGGAAATCGAAATCAAATATTTAGAGTTGAGTAATAGCTTGGAAACAAGATTAAGCTTAAAATTTTACAAAAATATCTCACAGTTTAATACAGTAAAAATATTATGAAATTTATTTACTTGCAAAAAAATTTTCATTTTACTCGATATATTTTATTCATTTGGAAATTTAGTTCATTAAGTATATTTTATGTTAACTTCATATCTCCATAATTGAAGTATTATTTAATTAAACACATCATAAAGGAAATTTTTTTCTGGAAAGATGGAGAGAAAGCAATACAAAAACGAATCTCCTAATAATATTCTTACGCTGATATATGATGAATATTTACAATGAACATCACGCAGATATTTTTATTCTTCTTATCTTGTGTGTTTCCATAAAATAATTAATATTTCAAGTATGATAAATACTTCAGCATGCAGATTATGTATCCACTAAATATATCAAATAGTATAATTAATCTTATGTACATGACAGGGTTTACAAAAAATATTTTGTCAGAAAAATATTTGTGAATAAATAAAAATTATGTACGTCAGACTGAAGCAAGTTTGTATGTAAAATTTGCCTTTTAAAATAACCGTTTAATCATCTAATAAGTATAAAGCTCCTTATAATTCAAAAATTTCGATTTTGTAATTTTTAGTCTATTTATTACAGTAAAAGTTTTAAATATTTGACTTATATTCAATAAAATATGAAACATATTTAATTTCGTAATTAATTTTTAAAAACACTCTAAATCAAAATCGCTAAATCAAAAGCTTTTTAATAATTAAATAAATTGTCATTTATATAATTAATTTCACATTTTAGTATATTTACTACTGAATAAATATATGCAGTTAAGAGCTTATAAAATTTGTTTCGTAAATATCTAATTCGTAAAAAAATAAAAATGCTTATAAAAAAATATTAAAGCCATTGTATATATATATATGTCTATCTTTTAACAATATATTTTCCCTGAATTTTATTATTTCTATTTAGCATAACAGATCTTTTTTAAACATTATAATTCAAACTAAAACAAACATTTGTACTTTACCTCATTGCACAAAAACATTCCATACTTAAAATGAAATTTTCAAAAATTATCATCTTTTTATTATTTACTTTCAGCAATTCTCCATATGAGCCTAAAAATGTTTGAGAGATGATGTAGTAAACACAAAAAAAAATTTAATTTCATAATAAATTGATTTAAATTGAAAAAAAGTGACTCATCACTTTTAAGGAAAGGGTTTTAAAAATTTCCCTAATATTAATTAAACTTACTGATCTGCAGTTATCCTAATTATCTGTTGCACCCGTTAAAAATTGAAAAAAAATATTTAAATATATATTTCTTATACAAATAACATATTCCATCAAAAAACCAAATTATTAAGACATTCAATCAATTTAATGGGAAAAATATATTAACATCAAATGGATAACATAATTTAAAATAGTATATAATAATATTGTCTTGAATTTTTTGACAATTATTAATATACTATTTAAGTATAGTGATGGTCTTATTATTATTAATATAATAAAATTTGTGTCTCTCTCTCTGAAAATTATTATTACACAAACTTAGATTACTATCTCACATTCTTGTATTTAAAGAAAAATATTTCTTACAAATAGAATGCTGTCTGTTTATTATAGTATCAACTGAATTTGTCGGTGAGCAGCTGCAATATCAGTGCCAAATTGTTTATTTATTTACAGCAAATTAATTTTTTTAATGTATTCAATTAAGTGAAATTTGCTTCTTCAGGTATAATTATTTTTGGTTAGATATATTTTTGAAAACTTGTTTTTTTATACTTTTATAAATAATCACAATTCATTATCAGAATCGAAAGTTAAGTGTAATACGTTAATTTGTCAATAAAATATTCGGTTGAAAAGGAAACAAACACTTAGAAAAAATTGTAGATATAAGAAAATTTTTGCATGATAACGCAGTATTCGAACATATATTAAACCCAAAAATGATTGTGTGATTAAATACAAAAATAAAACCATGAACAGTATTATCTCTTATTGGATGAGTCACTATCAATTAAAAAAAGTAATCATTAATGACTTTTAAAAGGAAAACTATTTTATTGCTGACTATCTACGCAACACTGAAAATTTTAAAATTACCGGTATACAATAATATTTTTCAAAAGAATTACTAATGTTAAATAATATTATCAATCGAGGGAACTTTTAATATTTTATATTTAGAAATATTTAATCAGTCATTTAATATTTAGAAATATTTAATCAGTTTAATTAACAAAAAAGTTCAAGAAAAGATTTATCTAAAATACAAGAAGAGATAAAGAGCGTTGCTGTTTCAAATAAAAAAATCTATATCAATGACATCATGACATTTTAATTAAAAATTATTATAATCATAATTTATTGTATAAAATATCATCAATACATGGTGATTTTATTATTTTATACACATAAGATAAATGTAAGGAGTAAACATCAGATATAGAGCATGTATATGTAAACTCAATTTTCCTACTGAAAGCATAAATATAATCTAAGCAACTCGAACAATATATCAAACTCAAACAATGTATATAAATTATCACCAAGTCTATGATAAAAATATTTAAAACACTTTTGGAAGAATAAATATTAAATTTACTTTAAAAGTGATTAAAAATTTATATATCGCAGAAACGAAACATATCAATCATGATTTTATGTTCATTAAGCAAACAGCGCAAATCACTAAAATTTAAAAATGAATTATCTGTATTATTATTACTAAAATAAGTTACCATATTTTAACTCTTTCCAGTATTCAGGATACGCCAGAGCGTGGCCTATCACAACCCATATGCATAACAGTACTCGAGCGCCATGTAAACAATCTAGAGAAGTTTTTGTCATGCGTATTTCAAACAATTTTTCTGTGTTGGCATATAATGAGAAAGCTTTCAACTGCTGTATAAAGAAATCTAAGAAAAATATCATTCATTACAAAAGAATGAATTTAATCCTTTATGAAATAATAAATTTAAAATGTGAATAATAAGATTTGAATAATCAAACAATCAAATAAGCTAAGATCTTTTAAGTACTTTCTGAAATATTGTTGAAGAAGACTATGTGCAATCAAAACAGTTATTTCTTGAAAGGATGCCTTTGAAAAAAAATAATTGAATGAATTTCAAAATAAATGAAATAACTCCACTTATTTGAAATGATGTGTGTGAAATCCTTAGTGATTTCATAAAGAATTATACCATACGTGCCAATGAATAGTCACGAAAATCGCTTTCAATTCATTTGTTATCTATTACGTGATCAACTACATAAAAATAAGAAAACTTCAACATAATTGTGTAAAACATGATTTTTTTAAGCAGTCTTTAGCAATGTCTAAGCTTTATTACAATATTTTCAGATAATATACAAATACATCTATCTCTTTCTTCATTTTTTTTCTTGCATATTTTGAAATTTTAACGAGAAAATTTTTGTTAAAATTTCTTTCATCCTAAATGCTACAATAGAGAAACATTTTTAGATTTATGTTTTTTTTTTTTTTTTCACTTTTGTTTTATCATAATTTTCTGATTAAAAAATTTCATAACAAATAATAATTAAATCTTTTGAGAACATATAAATATATTTATACATCAGATAAACAATATTTTAGAAATTAAGAAAAAATGCTCATAAAATAGTTTGGAAATTTGTTATGTGTCATGAAAATAATAAAAATACAAGCATCTTAAATTATTCAATAGAAATTTTAAAAAACTATAAATATAAAAATGCTAATATAAATTAATATATTTATTTCATGAAGCTGCATGAAGAAATGGAAGAGATTAAATTCTAAAATGGCTCATACTCTCCTTAAAAAATTTTTAAAATTGTTAGAGAAACATGTGTTTTGTCAAAGAAAGCCTTTTTTTGAGTACACGTAAAATGGCCCTGATTATTAAGATAGCGCGTTCTTGAGCCTTCCATTACAGTAAGACTGACATGTGCAATTTATATTATGTTAAATTTACATGTATACATTAAAACAATCACATGTTTGAGAAAGCAGAATTTTGAGTAGGAAGTATTGGGTGGAAAGCTAATTTTGAAAATAATTATATTAATTTTAATTAAAAGAAATAACAGATGTATAGGAGACAAACAACTTATTTAAATCAGATTCAAAATGAAAAATGAAAACCACGTTAATTTCAATATTTATACCTAATTCTGAAATATAAATGTGAAGAAATCGATGTTTTAAAAATGTATTAATAAAACTTACTTTCACAGATTTCTTTTTCAGTGGAAGAATTTCTGCTCCTTATGTCAAATATAGTGCCAAGAGTACATATTGCACATAAGACTAACAGAAAACAGCTAATGGAACAAGCACATTCATTAATAAAATACTACAAGTTATTACGAAATATTTTTATATTTAAGAATTAATCTTCTGGTCATAAAGAAAAATTTAGGAATTTGAAATTATTTCTTCAAATCTAATTAAGTTCTTAAATTCTGAATATTCAAGAATTCAAAATTTTGCAAAAGGAATTATTATTTTTGTTAATTTATAAGAAATTCTTAACAAATATCAATACAATTTAAAACTGAAAAGATATTATAATTGAAACAAATAATATAAATTGCATTGTAAATTTTAATTACATTTAACTGTAAAATTACAAATGTGTAATATCTAAAATATATATTTGGAATACCTATATCTTACAATAGAGGTTAAGGGAAAAGTACTATAATAATAAAAGGAGTTGAAATTAATATTTTTTGGAAATAATTTTAAAATACTAACCTATATGTATCTATAAAATCGTTTTTGTTTGCAACTAAATTTTATATTTTTTTACAATGATGACGCCCATCAAATTACAAATTCTATGATCCTGCTTCCAAAATTATAATTTTACTATTCCATTAAATAATAGTAGGAAAATTATTTATAAATATATTATGATAAGAAGGCAAACTTTGATTTAAAATACACACAAGAATCATACATCTGATTTATTATTATTTGATTAAAAGTAAAGTCAAAGCATAAATTTATTGCTTGGAATCAATCTTAGTTTCATGTTAAACACCAGTAAATTTTTCCGAAAATAATAATGGAGTTATGGTTGTCTTGTTTGTTTCATTTTTTTTAACGAAAAATAGAAGTCAGTATAGTAAAATATCCTTAATTATAAATGATGTCTTGAACACATCAACATCAATCATTTTCTACTTGAATTTCTTAACAAGATATTTTAAACACAAGTTCAATCAGGTCAAAAGTATCTAATTAAGGTAAGCGAATCAGTTAAATTAATCGAGTAATATACAAAATAAATTAAATTTATTATATAAAATTCTGTTTAGTTTTAACTACTTAACGAGCTCAAAAATTGAATAGGAAAATCTGCCTTCTGCTATAACAGAATAGCAATTTCTAATCCATTTAAAAACGAGGTTCTATTTGAATGTTTTTAACCATGCACTATGTTCATATGGGATCCTAAGCTTTCATTTCAATTCACTTAACCATGAAAAACTTACATCATTTAACTGATCGCATTTTTAAAAAATCACTTAACGATGTTCTTCAGTTGCATATTGTTTCTTCACAGTTGTTTGTTTCAAAATTAAAATTCATGATTTGCTTTCCATATATTTCGCAGCCTTTATTTATGGTGTTGTGAATTTATGTATATATATATATATATATATATATATATATATATATATATATATATATATATATATATCTTTATATACATATATATATCTTTCTTTTTAAAATTTTATATTTATTTTACTTTATTTATTATTAATTTTATATCAAAGCTTACAATTATCATTCATAATTAAAAATATCTATTATCAAAAAATAAATCACAGGAACAATGAGAGAATTAAGGTTTTGAAAAAAAAAATAACTCAAAATATCTTATAAATCTTATCATTTAATATATCCAACTATTTCATTAATTTAAACTCAGAAAAAATAAAATTCTGATTCTTGAGCAAATTGTACAAAGCTCCTATATTTTAAAATGAATTTCCTGCTAGTTTATATTTCACACATTATCTATTAAAATTCCATTGAAAAATTTGTCTAACATAAAATTATTTCGAAGTATGTAGGAGACAACTGTTTTCCTAGATATTTTCTTAAAATGTGATTCATTCCTTTTAGTTCACTCCAATTATCGTCCAAATATATGACAAATGTTTCATTTGTCAGATATTCCACTCTCTGAAAACTGAATTCCTGTAGTTAAAATCCTCAAAAGAAAATGAAGTTCCCAACAGAAGTATGTTATGAGTAAAAAATATTGCATTAAATATCAGTCAACAATAAAGAAATGAAAATTTTCTTTAATCATATAAAAATTAAATATATGTTATTGTTACTCATCACACTTGGACATACCAAGCTTGGTCGCCATGTCGTTGCCAATACGAGTTTAAGCCAGATGAGAGCATCTTTTATTTTTTAACCAGAGCAATGTGAAGATAAAAAAACGACTTTGCTTTAAGCTCCTTTGATAGATGGCACCACCAGAGGATCCACTGTCTCAGTTTTGATATTGATGTGAAGGGGGAGGAAATTTTCTCTAGACCATTACACGAGATAACTGTTTAACGACTGATCACTGGACATCCGATTCTACAGATTTAACGAGCACGTATATATCGCATGTACTCGATTGCTCTTTGGGGGCATTGGGAATCGAATTCTACCCTTTAGGACAGAAGGTTCATGCCCTATCCACAAGGCTACCATGGCCTCATAGGAAAAATATTTTTCATTTAAATGAATTTTTATAAAATGAAAATTTTTTTCACTTTATGGAAGTAAATAATTTTTTTAGTTAATATTTTTCCCAACAGCGGGCACTTCGATGACGAACCCTATGCCACAACAAGGCCAGAAACTGCTACTCATTTGTCGTTACCCAGCGGGAACCTGTGAACCAAGTCACGGAGGCGAGAATCGCGCCATACCTCCACAAACCTGTTTATAGGGTGGGCCATCATACATCATCACAGAAGAAAGGACATAGAAAACAAAGAAAGAACTAACATCCGTGCCCGGAGCGGGATTCGTGCCTGGAACCCAGAGCTCAGGAGTCAGGAAAGCTAACCACTCAGCCATCGTCGACATTGCTAATATAATTTCCTCAAATAACTTTGATCCATGAAGCGAATAACCTAACAATACAAGTTTGTTCTAAAGTATTGGACAACAGCAGTGGAAAACGTTATGGGAGGACTTTTCATCGACAGTGAAAAGGGTTTTGAGTCACAAAGGAGAAAACATGGAAATACTCAGCCTTTACCTTGGCAGATTAGCATGCAGAAAAAGGAAACGCAGGTATAGTAAAATCTGGGAAACATGCCAGATGCAGTAGCTGAAGCATTTATAATAAAATGTGATCTAAGCTACAATTTCATGCGCTTTAACTTAGTTATTCCATAGAAATGATAAGTATAAATCAACGTGATAATAACGAATAACTCATTGATGACTCACTAATCTCCCTTTCACAGATTGAGATTATTATAAAGCATTTATAATAAAATGTGATCTAAGCTACAATTTCATGCGCTTTAACTTAGTTATTCCACAGAAATGATAAGTATAAATCAACGTGATAATAACGAATAACTCATTGATGACTCACTAATCTCCCTTTCACAGATTGAGATGAATAAAGGATGCAAGATTTCATTTTCACAATTTCAATGGATATGAATGAAAGTTTTATGCTTTATTTTAAATTTACCAAAAATAAATTTTTTTTAATTTAAAAAAAGAAATGATATTATGATAACCTTGTAAAACTTCCGGTACTGGGTTTTAAATATGCGTAGCTATTTATGCAAAGAAGAGTAAAACTTAACAGATGCGATGCGTCTATTGATAATTTATTAATTTTCATTTTATTATAAATAGGTATTGATTTTACCCATATAATTTCTGCATATACACACCATATGATTTATTATATATACGGTTGTATAATAACAATTGTCTATTAGTTATCATTGTCAAAACTAACAAATTTAGAGTGTGGTAGTGTATTATACAGAATCATTATCATTCTGAATGTCTAAACTGTAAAGTCCTGCATTCGAAGTAATTGAGGAAAGCAACAGAAATATTCATGTACCGTTACACTGCAGTCGCTGCGATTGAATTGCTGACCTTATATTCCAAGCAAAATGTACCTACCACTGGAACACAATAAGACCAATTTATATTATTTATTTAAGTACAATCTTTTCATGAATATTTTAAACTTGAACAGAAGAAACTTATTCATTTGGTAATTCCTTAAAGAAATTTCCATTTGATGTTTAGTATTGTATTCATTTATTCATATAGCTTTCGCCATATAATATTATACGTACAGTATTGACTATGTCATTTATTTTCCTTACTCAGAAGCAATGAATATTCCCTTTTCTATTGGGTTGTTCGTAAAAAAATTTCGTTTTTCCAACATGGATTAGCTTTTTGCTAGTAAAAACAAACCACTTTATGACTGTAGAATCGTGCTACTACAAGAAAGATGGTAAAAGCTATTGGACAAGAATAAACAATGTGCAACGCAACACAATATGTGTTTGCTGCACGTTTTTTATTTTCATGAAAAGCGAAATGACTTTCTAAACAATCCAATATATTTAAAAATGATTTTGATGAATTATGGTTGTTTATTTGCAATTTTCTCAATAAAGTAACAGTAGCGTATGGTATTTATGTTGTACAAAATTTTTTTTTTTTATCCCAGGATTTGCGAATTTTTGTTTAAGATTACCCTCAAAAATTTTGTTTAAATAGTTTAATTAAAGACAAATTTTTTGTTAAATAATGAAGTGTTAAGCAAACTAAATTTTCCGTATTTTTCTGATTCTTGTTAACACGAGAAGTTAAATTCCTAATTTTAAAAATGACTGAATCTTTCATGTACTTTCTTTGTCTCTTAATGATGTGATAGAATTCTGTTGAAAAAATTTTTTAAAATAACACGTTTTTGTGTAAAAATGTTATTTGAGAATTCATCTTTTTTTTCTTTTTTTAGTAATTTTAAATTACATCACTGCATTTTTAAGTTGAATTGTTAATGTTCTCATAAGCGAAATTATCCCCGAAGTATCAATGAAACATTATAGATTTGCTGGAAAAGCGAAGCTTAGAATGTTAAACAGGAATCGGGAGTTGGAAATTATAGTGATTAATTTAAGCTGTCTACAAATAGTAGCTATGGATGTGTGTGTGACTACTGTTATTTTTTATTTAAAAGAATTTTATACCGAAAATCAAATACGGTGCACACACAACATGTTTTTATATATTTTCCAAATACAACACTACACATTAAGGAGTTTTACATATTTTTAAATGTTTGAAAATGCATAATTTCTAGAAGAATAATATAGTTTTAGAAACTTTTAAAAAAGCATTATTGAAGATTATATATTATTGGTCATTATTACTAAATATATTTAATTTACACAAGAAGAAATTTGTAAATTCCCATGTTTAGTTAGAGTTTTGCAATTTAATAAATTATGCAAATTAAAGTAATCTGAAAAGATTTTACCACCTAAATATTTTTCCACAAAAATTATCGTTTTATAAATCTTATCCATTTTATGTCTAATAATTTTTAAAATATTATATATTAAGGATTTGAACTACAAAATCGAAAATTACCAAGCAATTTTAGCAGATGATGGGAATTCTTTTGGGCTATCCACTTGGCAGTCAGTTACAGATACCAAAGATGCATATGGTTTTGAAACTATAAGAAATTAAAAAAGTATAGTAAAATGTATTAAATATCGTGTATTATATAAAAATTTACTTAAAAACATTTAGGAAATATAGTTTATCTATATAAAAAATTTTTGACATCCTAAATTCAATCCCCATATTTCACAGTGATTTGAACCAAGAGTATTATTATAAGTAGTACTTTTCTTTTTAAATTATGTTATACATATCAGCAATTAAAAATAAAACAACCTTTTCAATGAAACTGAAATTATAATTAATATTTGTGTTTGCACAATTCTAATGCGTAGTTTCACAGTTTACAGTTAAAAAACTTAAATTACATTATAAAACTGTGAAATAGTCTAAGTAGCAGTTGTAATTTTCAGCATGATTTTACTTTACACTTGAATCGCCTTAAGTCTCAGAGCAATAACCACGCGAAATCTAGCAAATGAATTTTTCATGAGGTTATCCATGCAGTGTACTACAAAATTATAATAGCATACTTCAGATATATATATATATATATATATATATATATATATATATATATATATATATATATATATATATATATATTAAAAATAAATTTAAGTGATCATAATGATAAAACATGCGTGCGTAATTTATTTCAGTTATATATAAATACAATGACAGGAAAAACTTTGTGAATGTTTATCGAAATTTTCAAAATTTTTATAATTGAAACACTTTCTACAAATTTAAAGAATAATTAGCTAAACTTATTTTTCCCAAAATTAAAAATATGATATATCGATAGAAATAAACAGACGGACTCCCTCGCCAAAGAGGCTAGAAATATCAATCCACCTCCCACGACAACCAATTGCTTCGATGCAAACGCCGTTGCAAGCCATAAGCTCTTCGGGGGACTAAGGAAAAAATGGTGCCAACCGGAACTTAATCCTGACCGTGGAGTCACGTCTACCATCAGCAGAATGCGGACTGAGCACATGAGGGGTATAAAAACAATGCCTGACGGATCTAGAACATACGCAGAATGCAGGCACTGCTCAAGAGTTCTATTGGATCCGAGGCATCTCTTCCATTGCATCTCTGTTGCCTCGACCCTCTTCAGCATCGATCCCAACTACTGCCATGACACCTCTATACTGAAAAAGCTGAAGATGTGGTCAGGGCAGTGCTCCATGCCTTTGGTCCCATATTGCTTATCTTCTTTTTTTTTTTCTCTCTCTCTTTGCATTTGTCACACGACAACAACAACATAAACATGATATACCATTTTTCTGAATAACTTCAAATGTACTATTTTTCAATGAATTAATCATATTTCTGAATAAAGATTTCGGAATTTTGCCCCATTCCTCAAATTTAATTACTTAAAGTTCATATATAAATTTATGTTGACAATATTCTGCAAACCCTTGAGAAGCCATTTGATCAAACAGGCTTTCTGTTGAGAATTACATCAGAATTTCATCCTCTTTATATTTGTAAGTTGCGAATGGCAACGGTAGTTTTTGTTTATGTTTTTTTTTTTTTTTGTGACGGTGCTTCCGTGTGGGAATGGGAGAAATATGATTGCTTCCTTTTTGAGCTAATTTTAACTTTACGCATTTAAATGCTACTGAGAATGAGAATAATTGCTACGAGTAAAAATTGAAACAACTTATGTAAATAGTCGTGTATATAGCCTGTGAAAATATAAATAAAAGATCTCGTTCGAGTAATGCTGTTCTCAATTGTATTTAAACCAAAACAAAACTTGCACGAATTCTGATTTCGATATCATAAAAGTGGTGGCTTAATGCCACATCTGGCGTTCGTGAGCTTATTTTGAATTATTTGTTTAATTTTGAAGTAATATGGATCCTTTAAAGAAAGCGAGAACGCAGTACCGAAGGTTATTTTCAAAAGCATATAACGATTTTGATAATGGGGAAAAAGAAATTGATAATGATACTAAGTTAAATAAACTAAAGTTAATCAAGGAGAAGGCTATATTAATGATTAATTCTGAGGATAGTTTTAAAGAAATGCTTTTTAAAGAGTGTGTTAATGAAAAGGAAATAGATGATTCGGAAACTTACTTAGATCGATGGCGTTTGTTAGAGCAGAAATTAGAACTACTTTCGCTTTCGGATAAAGAAGATTCGGTTTTAAGTTCTAGTACTTCTATGCAAAATTCTTTATTGCACTATCCAAAAATACAATTGCCTACGTTTAATGGTGATATTAGAAATTGGTTATGTTTTTGGGGCCATATTCAGAAAATTGATAAGGACTAATCTCGATCTTCATGATAAATTTGCGTATTTATCCCAAGCAATGGAAAAGGGTAGTGTAGCGGAAGAGCTAATGCGAAATTTTCCCCCCGGGGTTGGTAGTTACGAAAAAGCTCTAGAACAATTAAAATCGCGTTTTGGAAGGGGCGAATTATTAATTCAAGTGTATGTAAAGGATCTGCTTTCAATAGTGTTGCAAAAACGAAACACGCCGAGGAAATCCTTACGGAAATTATTTGACCAACTTGAAAATAAATTACGCGCTTTAGAAATGTTAGGAGTCACTAGCGACAAATATGATTCTATGCTATTTCCTCTCGTGGAATTCAGCTATTCCAGAAGAGACTTTGCGAGCCTGAGAACGTTATAGATCTTCGGGTCGCAGAGGACTGGAAAAAGAGGGGAATAATAATACTGAAAACAATGATCTGGATTTCATTTTGGCCTTCTTACAGGGTGAGGTGGAGGCTGAAGAGAGAATTATCCTGGCCTCACAAACCTTCGACTATCCCAAACCAAAAAATGACGAGAAATATGACGCAAGGTCCTATAATGAGAAGAGAATTGTTAAGAATAAGGCTCCATTTGGGAATCGTACAGAAATACCTAGTGCAGCTGATCTTTTAACCTCTTGACGAGAACACAAATCATGCATATTTTGTTCTAATTTCCATAACTCTAGTGACTATCGGAAGGCAAAGAAAATGACGTTAAAAGAAAGAGAGTCTTTGGTTCAGCAATCAGGTTGTTGTTTCCTGTGCTTAAGACCAGGCCATCGAGTGGGAAAATGTAACTTGAATGTTGGCTGTGTTGCGTGCAAAAAGAAACATCATATATTGTTGTGTAGAAGCCTGCGGTCGCAAGAGTCACATCCTAAAGAAAATGAAAATATGCCATCAGAGGAAGTTGTAGAGAAGGATCAATGTGTCGAGCCAACGTATCGAGATCTCCAGATGTTATGTTACAAGCGTTGATCGTAACAATAAGAGGAAATGGAAAAACACGTCAAGCCAGAGCTATAATCGACTCTGCGGCACAGCGTTCTTATCAGTTGAAGAATACAGCTAAGGAAATGAGGTACAAAGTTGAAGGCTGAGAATATCTGCAGCACTCGTTATTTGGAGGTAGCAGGACTCAGGTATGTAAGCATGATCTTTTCACTTTATATTTGACCAGTGTTTAAGGAGGTTTCAACAGTAATTTTAAAGTCCTGAGCCAAGCCATTATTTGTGAAACTAAACCACCTGTGATTCAAGAGCTTTGTTCCAACGAACTCACTCGTTCAGGTATTAGAATGACTGATGATCCTAAAGCTCCTATCGAGATTCTAATTGGAGCTGATGTTGCCGGAAAACTCATGACGGGTGGGCACAAGATTTTGCCGTGTGGCCCCACAGCTGTCGAGACTAAGTTAGGCTGGACAGTCATGGGACGAATACCACAAACGTCATCTAAAGAAAGTACAGCATTAGTAGTTACTTCGATGTTATCTCGAGTTGAATCGATTGCCAATTTATGGACTTTAGATTCACTCGGTATTACAGATCCTTCTGCAAAAAAAGTCTGAAGTTCAGTTACAAGAGGCAGCCAGGCAGCATTTTTCAGGTACGGTTTCTGTTGAGGATAATCGTTATGTAGTGCACCTGCCATGGGTAGAAGATCATCTTCCACTTCCCGATAACTACGCGTTAGCCCTAAAGAGACTAAAGGTAACTATAAAACGTCTCGAATCTCAGTCGTTAGTTAAAGAATACGGTGATGTTTTCGAGGAGTGGTTAAAAGAGGGAATAATAGAGGAAGTTCAAGATGAATGTGAGAGACCAGCACATTATCTTTCACATCTACCTGTCATAAAACAGGCAGGCGCAACGAAAATAAGACCTGTATTCGATGCCTCCGTAAGAGTGAAAGAATTTCCGAGCCTCAATGTTTATTCAGAGAAAGGGGAAAATCTCATAGAGTTGATTCCAAATATTTTAATGCGTTTTCGTGCTCAAAAAATTGGTGTCAATGCTGACATCCGCAAAGCCTTCCTCCAAATAAGCCTCCTACCTTCTGATAGGAATCATCTACGATTTCTATGGGTGACAAATGATGATAAATTAAAAGTGTATAGACACTGTCGAGTCGTCTTCGGAGTTTCATCAAGCCCATTCCTTCTAGCCTCGACTATCCAACATCATTTAAAAGTAGTTTTGGAGAAAAGCCAAACCGACAGTTCTTATCCCGAAAGTGTTATTCAAAAGCTTTCAAACAGTTTTTACGTGGACAATTGAGTAACCAGTGTGAACAGGAGACGGAGTTAAAGCTTTTTATAAAAATATCAACAGAAGTTATGGCTGAGAAAAAATTCGAACTTCGTGGAAGGGAGTACACGGACCCTGACGGTGTAGCTTCCAATAGTTCAAATGTGTTAGGAATGCTTTGGAATAAGACCTCAAACACTCTTTCCGTAAACATAAACAGCTTTAGGGAGTTTTGCCTTGAGAGAGTGACGAAGAGAACAATTCTAGCCGCTGCACACAGGTTATTTGACCCCATGGGTATAACGTGTCCTGTTACACTGCTTCCGAAATTGTTACTTCAGAAGACTTGGGAAACGAAGATCAGTTGGGATGAAGAAGTAGATCCAAATACTAAAACAAAATTTTTGAAGTGGGTCAGAGATATTTTCTATTTAGAAAACATAAAGATTCTAAGGTTTTTTTTAGCTGTAAATACCATTAAAGGTACTTCTGTTCATTTTTTCTGTGATGCCAGCAAACATGCCTATGCTGTTGCTGCCTATATAAGAACTGAAACATTGGACATTGTTAAGGTTCAGTTTCTGCAAGCCAGGAGCAGAGTTGCCCCAAGTGGTAAAGGAGAAATCACTATCGCCAGGCTTGAATTGCTTGCTGCTACAATTGCCCCTCGACTTTCTTCAACTTTTCTGTACGAAATCAAATGTGAAGAAGTGTTTTTCTGGACAGATTCCTCTACAGTCCTATCGTGGATCACAAGAGAAGAAGCATGGGGGATCTTCATCCACAATAGGGCGAAGGAAATTAGAGATTTGACAGACAGAAAGGCATGGAAACATGTACCGGGGACCATTAATCCTGCTGATTTGCCTAGTAGAGGATGTTCAGCACAATATTTGATGAATTCCTATTGGTGGGAAGGACTTCAATGGATGTAGTCGCCCAAGGAAGAATGGCCCACTGGTACTGCAGATTTTGATGAAAATGAGATTACGAAAGAAAGAAAGAGATCTGTCATGTCATCAGTAAGTAAAAGTGTAATTTTAACATGCACCATAGCAGAGAGTGATTGGTATTATAAGTATTTCTCCAAATACTGTAAAATTCTCAATCTTGTCGCATGGATTCTTAGATTCTATAATAATTCTTGTTTTAAGAAAGATACCAGGAAGAATGACGAACTGGATTCTGAGGAGATTTTAGAATCTGAGAGAAGAATAGTATAAATGATTCAAAAGGAATGTTTCATAAGTGAAAATGATGAAAAATTGAAAACTTTAGGAGCCTTTAAGGATGAACGTGATATTATCAGGTTAAAGATGAAACTTACATTTCGAGAGGATAGAGAAGAGTTCAAAATGCCTGCAATACTTCCATCTCAGCATGAAGTTGTAAGAAGATTAATTTTGTTTTACCACGTTAAAAACGCTCACGTTGGAACAGATGCTACTTAACATCCTACGTGAGAAATTTTGGATATTAAATGGCAGGAAAACTATAAGATCAATATCTAAGTACCCGGTTTGTGTAAGAGACATTCGGCAAAGAAGCTTGTTACATTCACAGCGCCTCTTCCCGAAAACCGTGTACGCGATGCTGCTGTATTCGAAAATTGCGGGATTGATCTGACTGGCCCTTTGATTCTAAGAGGGAACCAGAAATCCTAGGTTTGCATATTTATGTGCGCTGTTTATCGCGCGTAGCACTTTGAGTTAGTGACAGCTGTTTCCACAGAGGCATTTTTAATGGCTCTTAGAAGGTTCATATCTCGTAGAGGGAGATGTGAAGTTATCTACTGCGACAATGGCACGAGCTTTGTAGGTGCTTCACACTTGCTCAAAACTTTAAATTGGGATGATATCACAAGTAAAACTGCTCTCCATCCAATCAAATGGAAATTCAACCCACCAACTGCCTCATGGTGGGGAGGTTGGTGTGAGAGACTGATAGGTATCCTTAAGAATTTGCTGAAGCGAGTCTTAGGTCGAGCTTCATTGACTTATGAAGAAATGGTAACAGTGCTCTGCGATTGTGAGTCTATTATTAACTCTCGACCATTAACATATATGCCGGAAAATGACGCTGAGCTTCTCCCTCTGAGTCCTTCTTTATTTCTCCAAGACAACAGGTCATCTGGTACACCTGATTGTGATGCAATCGATCAGAAGAGCCTTAATAAAAGAATCAAATATAGGCACCAACTTCAGAGAGACTTGAGAAGACGATTTCGCTCTGAATACTTGGGAGCTCTTATCCAAAGATCAGAGCAGAAAAGACTATCGAATATAGCCATCGGTGACATCGTTCTTATCGGAAGTGATAACACTAAACGCATCAATTGGCCCTAAGGAAAAGTCATCGAATTTATCCAAGGAAAAGATGGTATGACAAGACTTGTGAAACTCCAAACATCACATGGAGAGTTACTAAGGCCAATTCAACGTCTCTACCCGTCAGAGATATTTTCTACCGACCCTGTTGCTGCAAGACAGTTACCACTTAAAGCAACAGGAGATAAAATAACTGACAGGGGACTTTTTAATGATAACGTTTTGTTGACAAAATTACAAGATCCTCGTAAAACAAGAGCAGATCGAATCATTAAAATGCCACAAAAACTTGATTTGTAAAAAGAGACTTTACTGTTGTTTAGCTATTTGAACTGTAATTATATAGTTTATTTGAAGTACTTACATTTGACTTAATTCTTTCTGTAAACAAATTTCAGTAATTGTTAAGTTAAATTGTTATATATCTTTTAAATTTGTGTGCATACTTTATCTTAAAGGTAAGTTAACGTTTACAGAGTAAAATATGTTAACTTAGGTGGGAGGATGTTGAGAATTACATCTGAATTTCATCCTCTTTAAATTTGTAAGTTGCAAATGGCAACGGTAGCTTTTTTTTTTTATTTTTTTTTTTTGATGGTGCTCCCGTGTGGGAATGGGAGAAATATGTGTGCTTTCTTTTTGAGCTCATGTTAACTTTACACATCATTTAAATGCTACTGAGAATGAGAATAATTGCTACGAGTAAAAATTGAAACAATTTATGTAAATATTCGTGTATATAGCCTGTGAAAATATAAATAAAGGATCTCGTTCGAGTACTGCTGTTCTCAATTGGATTTAAATCAAAGCAAAACTTGCACGAATTCTGATTTCGATATCATAAAAGTGGTGGCTTAGCCACACTTTCTGCGAAATACAGGCCTAGGTTACAGTTTCATAAGCATAAAACCTTAATTTTTTTTTGACAGAAGTAAATTTTTAGTATATTTAAACCCTCAGCAAAGGTTATTGCCTAACTGAGGCATTTAGTGTTGAACTCTAAAAATGGACTAAAATGAAAATGTTTTAATTCAAGAATTTGCTGATAATAACTAGAGTAAATTATTTCATGAACTCGTGGCAGATCATGTTTAGCGTAATTACTCGTCGCATCAAAAGAGAACCGCTATCCATTTATTTACTCACGAAATATCTAGGTAGGGAAAACATAAATGGTATTGACATTATATATTACTATTCTGGCTATCTGTCCAGAATTAGTCTTCAGTTTAAAAATAATATTCTTTCAAGTAGTACTCCAGGTCATAAAATACTTTGCCCACTTCAGCCATATTTCTGATTTTTCCCTTGCAGTCATGATTTTCTTTTTAATTGCTGAAAATAAATAGTTAACGTTAATTTTCAAGTACAACAGACTGTTGTATGCCAGAAAATTGTACTTTTTTATGAGTATTTTGATATTACACGAAAAGAAAAATTCTGTTTGATTATCAACTTGTAAACTGATCAACTAATGTGAAATAATTTACTCTTTCTCTTCCTACCAAACTCCTTATTTTTCCAATAAGAATCTATTTTACCACTTTATAAGTAGCAGTTTTAGAATATATATAAATAAGACTCTTACATATTTCATATTCAAATTTCGAATTTAAAAGAATCTTAAGCATTTAACCTGTCAAAGTTCGCAGAAGAAATTGTAAGTCCATAAACTCAAGAAATAGCCACAGAAAGTTGGAGAAAATGGTCATTCTTGTTAAGCAACTAACGTATAAGCCACTGATTTGATGTTTTTTAGAAAATACAATGTTTTGGTCAGGAGTGAATCATCTGTCATTTTTCGATCACTGAAAAATAGAAAATCAGTATTTACATTCATCAATCTGATGTTTATGTCTTACTGTGGAAGATGATTTGTAGAAGAATTTCATTCAATATTATTTCTAATAATTAAATTTTGAAACAATTTCATATTAATAAATGTTATTTCTCTTGATCGGAATCTGTGCAATATAATAAATATACCTCATATTATGAAACTTGAAGATTATTTTAACACTACACAATATTCAACCTTTACTATTCTGTGGAAAATTTATAGCATTGACGATTGTTTATTCTTTGAGGATTGAACTTCTTAGCTCTGAGCCTATTCCAGCTCTTTTAAGATGCATTATACGTGGCACCTATAACAGTTTTTACAGCAATCCTCTTGTGTTTAAATATGCCAAACTATTGATTTCATTTTATGAAAAATATTAATGTTTTACGATTTAAAATTCTTTTAACTGGTATAGACTATTGGTTTCTTCTTATAAATATAATTTAACAATTTAAAGTTAATAAAGCCAGTGTGTGTGTGTGTGTGTGTGTGTGTGTGTGTGTGTGTGTGTGTGTGTGTGTGTGTGTGTGTGTGTGTGTGTGTGTGTGTGTGTGTGTGTGTGTGTGTGTCTGTGTGTGTGTGTCTGTGTGTGTGTGTGTGTGTGTGTGTGTGTGTGCGTGTGTGCGTGCGTGCGTGTGTGCGTGCGTGCGTGCGTGCGTGTGTGTGTGTGTGTGTGTGTGTGTGTGTTTTTAGCTTCCTTCATTTCAATTTCACATTTAAAATATTAAACTCACTTGTTCCCCACATATTTCTAATATTCTGTTTGAATACTTTAATTTTGTTTTGCTTTCAATCTTTTTTGATATTGCTGTCATAGCTGTGAAAATCTAAAACTATTCTAATCGTAAACAAATTCTCTAAATTAAACAATCAGAATAGTTAGAGTATCATAAATCATTTATATACAAACTGTATTTTAAATTTATATAAATTCTGTCATCAATTATATATATTTTTCTACACGCAAAATTAAAAACTGAATTAGTTATTTCCTGCGTTGCGCTAATTAAATTATATTTCTCTATTTACAAACTTAAAAAAGAACAAGAACATTGAGTAAAAAACAATATAAACAATTTTTCGCTGTTTAAGTAGAAATGAAAGAAATAAAGCTCTCCCAATTAAAAAGCGAACACGCGGAGTTAAAAAAAAATACATTTAAAGCTCAGTTGTGACAAGTTCAAAAAATTTATGATTGTTTGAAAAAAATGCTACTTACTATTTGAAAATATATTATGAATATCTCGATTGGTACAAGTTGATGGAATGCAAGTGCCGAGCCAAAGACCAAAAGTTCTCATTAAGCCAGCTTGTTCTTTCATCTTACCAAGTATCTACAAACAGAAAAGTGCCAATATTAAAGAAGCAATCAGAAGAAAGGAATTCATAAGTAAACAATTTATATATATTGTTCACTTACATATATGTTCGATATACTGAATCCACATGTAGCTTTCATCTCATATAAATGTAATGTATTGAAAAGTTATAATAATTGTATTTTATACTCATATATGGGAATGGTCAACAGCAATAAAATAGAAATATCAAATCAAAAATAACTTAAAAAATAGTTTATCAACATTTAATAGAAATACATTTAGACCAAAATAATTTTTCAACTGATAGAACAAAGTACACTGCCTATTCCAGAATAGCTTTTTGAATTACATTTTTGGCTATTTTTTAACTTTTGTCTCGTCTTGAAAGCAAAAATAATAAATGTCTGTCTCTCTTCTCCGTAATTGCGCAAGATCTTCTTTTACCTCTCCTCACTTTTTTCTTAATCCATCAGTAAAAGATTCAACTTATGTGTAAGATGCATAGTCTTTACGTTAAGAAAATGCATTTTAATTTTACTTACATGAAACTTCAAGCCAATGATAATTGAAATATTTTTTTAAAAAATTGCAAAACACATTTATGCATTTCTTTTATGAAAAATGTCCCAATTAAAGTAAGAAAAAATACATGTTATTTTTTATTAATAACATTCAATTAAATATAATTAAATTAAAAATTGCTTAATGATTAAAAAGTAGAAATCCACTCTTTAATAGAGTAGAATTTCAAATTCAATTATCGATACACGTTTGATAATATAAGTTCATTAGATATAGGTTATACGATAACCTCAAAAAAATATGAAAAAAAAAAGAAATTTAACATTATAAATTCTTAATAATGGAATTTATTTTCGAAATTTATCAAATAATAATAAGAAGAAGAATAACAAAATGTATCTTGATTTTTTTTAGTACAGATAAATGACAATCATTCAAGGTAGATTGAAACTACATGAAAAAGAATATTGAAAGTATTTGTCAAAAATGCTTATTTTCAATTTTGAAATCGCACCATAAATTTGGTACCCTCGGAAGGACGGAGAGTTTTGTTATGATTTTCGACTCAACTTCGAAATTCGAGATGGATGTTGGTGCTCTTAAAACTCAAAGAAAAGGACTACGAACTGCATTCTCTTTTACTCTGAGGAAAAATTAACTAGAATTATCGGAAGAAGTGAGTGATGTAAACACTTTCAATTTTGAAATGTCAGTTAAATCATAAATTTCAGAGACTGGATGTTTCTCAAACTGAAATTTTTTGAGAAACTTTTGCAGTTCCAAAATGCCGAACAATAATTTAATATTGATTTTGTTGAAACTGAAAGTCACAGAGATCAATTTATTGAAATTTTTTCTCAAATTGATTTGAAATTAAAAGAACTGTCCCTTTTATGAGATATGGAATGAAAGCTCAAACTACCGAAACTTGAAATTAAAAAATAAAATGGCGAAGCAAAAGAACACATTTTAAAGTTAGTTTCAAAAAATCCATGACGAAAGAACCATTACCGGTGAAGATAAAATTCAATACTTTTTACAATCTATGGAGCCGGGCTGTAAAGCCGAAAGCTTAGTGCTTAGCTACAGCAGATAACTTTCCGAAGGCAATTCAATAGTTGAAGGAGCGTTTCGGGCGTGAAGATTTATTAGTCCAGATTTATGTCCAATAAATCTCTTATATAATAAATCTCTTATTGTCGATGGTCATGAAGAATGCCTCTAGAAGAGCGAGAACTGATTTACCATCTCTTTATGATGAACTCGAAAGAAAACTACGTGCATTAGAAAGTCTTGGAAGAACTCGGGAAAATACGGAGATTTCCTGACTCCTTTGGTTGAGAGTTGCTTTTCCGAAGAAGTATTGGTCGCCTGGGAAAGCAGCCGTAACCATGACTCTTCAAAAACAAGATTATTAGAACTTTTAATTGACTTCCTTCGTCAGGAGGTAAAGGGTAAAGAAATGGTACTACTGGCCCGCTCTGATTTCGGCCCCCGCAAATATCAGCGGAAAACTGAAAAGGTAAAACCAGCTGAACAGGTAACAGCATCAGCACTCGTAAGTTTGGAAGATTCAGATAAGACCATTAATGCTTGTATTATTTGTGATAAATCGTAACCTAGCGAAAAATGTTTTACCGCGGAGAAAATGACATTCGTTGATAAAAAGCAATTGTTATTAAAAAAGGTGCATGTTTTTCTTGTTTAAAAAGGCTGGACATTTTGCAGTTTAAAAAATCAATTACATTGCTCTGATTGTAAAAATAATCATTATGATATTTTGTGTAATAATCAAGAAAAAATAAATGAACAAAAGTATATTCAAAAGGAGAGTTCCCTTTCTATCGCGGGTAGAAGCGAAACAGTATTTTTGAAGACCCTTTAAGTTCGGATGAAGTGCCAAGGTCGCCAGATATCTATTTGCTTGGTAATAGACACAGTGAGTCAGAGTAGCTGCGTTAACGAAAGGTTGATGACCCAATTTTGGGCTTCCCCTCTTAGGAAGGAGATGGTGATCCATGCACACTTTATGGGGGAATGAAACTAAACCAAAACATTACCAAGTGTTTTCTGTGGAAGTCGGCAATTTGAAATTAAGAGTTACTTGCTGGTTTGAGACTCTTTCTGAAAAACAGATTTGTGGATTTAATCCTACAGTTATGAATAAAGATATTTTGAATGAGTTAATAAAAAATAAAATTGATTTTACCGATTTTTTCCGAGAGGAAACAGAAATTAATCTTTTAATTGGTGCAGATGTTTGAGGAAAATTATTAACTAAAAATTCTTTCGAATTAAAATTTGATCTAAGAGCTATTGAAATGAAACTCAGGTGGACTGCATTTGGAAAATATAATTCATGTTTTCCAAATACAGTCCACCTGAGGGGAATAATATTTCAAAAACTCTATCGATGCATTCTATGAAGATACCCTTAAGAAAATTATGGGAACTCGAATTTCTAGGAATCTCCAATCCAACCCCAGTCGAAAAAGAAAAAAGGATTTTGATTTAGATGATTTCAATAATAAAATGAAAATTCTTCCTGATGTAAGATATGAGGTATAATTCCTACGGAAAAATAATAATATGAATCTATCGAATAATAAAGAACTAGTTTTTAAAAGGCACACGCGAATTATTGACATATTAGGATGCAGCGAATTTTTTGTTGATTATCAGCATGTTTTTCAGGATTGGGAAAAATTAAAAATTACTGAACTCGTACCAGATTATGAGGTAAACAATCAATGTCATTATTTGGCTCACATACCAATATTTAAATTAGCAAGCCAGACTACTAAAATCCGTCCTCTATTTGATACTTCTGCCTAAAAAGCCTTCTTTAAATGAGTGTCTGTATGAAGGAATTAATCTTGAGTTAATACCTGATATTCTTGATTGATTTAGAACGTATCCCATTGGTATTAGTGGTGATATTGAAAAAGCTTTTTTAATGTTGTCTATAGCACCACATGACAGAGATTTTCTTAGATTTTTTCTCATCGAATAAAAGTAATCTAGTTTATTGACATTGTAGGGCTGTTTTTGGAGTCACTTCAAGCCTGTTCCTGCTTAATGCTTCTATAATGCAATTATTAGAAAACTGTAAACATGAATATTATGATGTAACTCAGAAGCTTAAGCTTTCCTTCTATATTGATAATTGTGTGTCGACTGTATTTAATGGCTATGAAGAAGAGCAATTTATAAAACATGCTAAATTAATTATGATGAATAAATGTTTTAATTTGCGTAAATTTGAAAGCAATGCCGCTGTTGTAAATGTTGATAAACACTCAAGATATACTTTTGTGTTAGGAGTAGTTTGGATAAGGATTCATTAAAATGTTGCACACATTTGAATGCTTTGACTTCTGCTACTAAAATTACAAAAAGAGTAATTTTATCAATAATACAAATAATTTTTATCCTATTGGATTATTAACACCAGTTACATTGCTTCCTAAAATGTTGCTGCAAAATTTGTGTAAAATGAAAATTTCTTGGGATGTAGAATTGTCTCAAAATAATTTAAGTGAATTTTTAAAATGGTTAAAGATTTATCGATTTCAAATGATGCATCTTTGTCTGGATATATGGCAATTAATTCAACATCTGAATTACATGTTTTTGTGGATGCTTGCAAGGGGGCATACGCAGCGTACGTCTTCGTTCAATCGGTATTCGATTCTGAATTTAAGGTAACTCTCGTGAAAGCAAAATCTGGAGTCGCACCCTTAAAACATTAAAGTATTCAATGTTTAGAACTAATGGCATGCTTCATAGGTTGTAGACTTACAAATTATATTATTAATGCGCTAGATTTTCCAGATATAAAAATTATCATTTGGCCCGATTCTACTACGGCTCTTTGGTGGATAAAAGAGCAAGGAAATTTGTCTATTTTTGTGCAAAACCAAGTTAAAGAGATTCCTGAATTAACAAAATATCAGTTATGGAGACATATTCCAGGAAATACAATTATCGCTGATGTATTATCGCGTAGTTGTTCTGCGAAACAAATGTATTTTTCTAAATGGTGGGAAGGCCCTATGTGGCTGCGAGAATGTTCTGAAAACTAGCCTGTTAGAGAAACTCACTGCCAAACTGAGCAATAAGATTTAGAAAGAAAAAGATTAAAATAATGAATATTGATCTCTCAAAAGATGAATCTCCTCGGCTTTTGAATAATATATCAAATTATAATAAAATGATTAGAATATTTGCATGGCTTTTGAGGTTTGTTAAATAATTGTAAAATTGGTCCAAATAAATGCAAAAATCATGAAATTACATTATCAGAAATAGAGAATTCCAAGGAAAAATTAATTTGTCTCGTTCAAAAGTATTGCTAATGTAAGGTAAAATCTTCAAATTTTATTGAAGCTGCTGTAGATGATAAGGGTATTTTAACAGTTAAAACAAGAGCAGTTTACAGAGATGATTCAAAATCTTTACTGTATCCAGTCTTATTACCAGAGAAATGTGAATTCATTAAACTGCTAATCAGAAATGCTTATGTAAATAATAGCCATACGGGTATTCAAATGATGCAATGCCTTTTAGGAGAAAATTATTGGATCATTAGAGCTAGAAAAGCTTTAAAAATATTTATATAACTGTGTGGTTTGTAAAAGGTTCAAAATGACAGCTATGTCAAGCGAACCAACACCTTTCCCACCAGATAGGGTAACTGATTGCACACCATTTGACATTGTTGGCATTGATTTAACCGGACTTCTATTTTTGAAAAATGGAGGAAATTTTTGGATATCACTGTTTACTTGTGCAGTATACCTTGTTATCCACCTCGAGCTTGTTCCCTCTCTTCTAATTCATTTTTTCTGGCATTCAGACGGTTTATTGCTAGACGCTGACGGCCACGAATAATTTACTGTGAAAATGGAACACATTTCGTGGAACTTTCAATGATCTCTCGAAAATAAATTAGAACAAAATATTGAATGAAACAAATTCTTATAAAATACTTTGGATAATTTATTCCTCTCACCACCGCTTGGTGGGGAGGTTGGTGAAAAGTTGGTTCGCGCTGCAAAAGATCTATTAAAACGCACCTTGGGTAAGTCTTTGTTAACGTATGAAGAATTGTATACCATTATTTGTCATTGTGAATCTGTAATTAATTGTAGACCTTTGACTTATGTATCTGAAAATACACGGGAATTGGTTCCTTTGACTCCTGCAACGTTTCTTATCGAGAATTGGAACTTCGATGTTCAGGATATTGACTAAACCAAGTAAACAGACATAGTTTTGTAAAACGAACAAAATATAGAAGTAAGCTTTTAAGACTTTTGAGACAACGTTTTAGAAAAGAATATTTCAGTCAGATGGCCCAAAAACAATGAAAAACGATCTCACGTTCCTTAAGTTAGATATATTTTATTAATAGGAGATGATAACAAAAACAAGGTTTATTTTGGCCACTTGCAAAAATTATGGAATTAATTCCTGGTCGCGATAATAAGATTCGTACCGTGAGGCTTAAAACCCAATATGGAACAGTTTTGCGATCGATATAACGTATCTTTCCAATGTAGATACAGGCAAATGAAGATAATATTAAAGTTGATAAGAAACGAATTAATGAGGAACCTATTCCTGTTGATGTCACTTCTTCGGGAGGTCAAATGAGGCTTGAAAATGTTATTTTGAAAAAATTTATTTCGTCTGGTAGATATGAGAAAACACCAAAGAGACTTGATCTGTTCAATAATGTGTGTTAAGAGATTGAGACTCAGTCCTAGTCTCAAGAGGGGAAGGGAATGATAGAAAGCGAAATGAACTGTTCCTGCCCACTATGCGGCGCTGTTTTGTTATATCTGTCTCTGTTCTTTTGCAATGTTGTAGAATAGTAAAAATGCTGTAATAAAGTTGTGTTTTTGTGTTTGTCGCTAAATTCTTTATTTTCCTTAATGAATCATATTTGAAAATACTGTATCCTCACATCAAATTATCTCCAGCATCGGGTAGATGCAAACCACATGAAAAAGAATATTGAAAGTATTTGTCAAAATACTTATTTTTGATTTTGAAATCGCAATATAACAATAGTATTCTGAACATAAGTTCCCATTTAGATAATATTCGGTTCTATAACTCTTATGTCTGCTGCATTAAGGAACAAAATTTCCAGAAATGTATTAAGAAAATCTAAGTGTACCCACTGGTTCAACATAGTTATAAAAAGAATTTCAATGAGACTAAAAGTGAAATTAGACACCAAAATTGCTTCTGTTACTTATTTTTTATTTGGAAATTGGCATCATTCCTTACTATATACATTTCAGATAAATATCCTTCATTTTAGCTTCAACAATTTAATGTAATGTATTACGTAGTTACCTTCTTCCCTTTGGAGAAATTGTTATTAAAAACATTATTGAAAAAGCAGATTTTCAAAAATAAGTTTGATTATTGCGGGAAAACGTTCTCTGTGTGAAGACCAACCATAACATTTGTAGCATGTCTTCTACTCGGTAGAAGATCTCAATGAAAGAAAATGCCTCGAGAAAAGTTAATCCAATCAGAAGGGTACAGCATACTGGTCGAGAACAGTAGCACCAGATAACATCATCAGTCAGTTCAAAATTCCTTAACCATATTTGGTAATGTACATTTATAAGAATTCCACAACATGGTTGATAAATCTCATGCATTTGTTAGAAGGGGCCATATATATAATGAAAAAATACAAAATATAAGATACGAATATATGTATGTGTGTGTGTGATTCAGAATCCTTTGCATCACTACAAACATCTATATTTAAGGTTCCATTTGATGTACATTGTTTCTTAAGAAAGGGACAAAGAAAACTAAGCTATTTATATATATATATATATATATATATATATATATATATATATATATATATATGTTTGTTGATACTCTATAACTCTTTCGAGGTTTATCTCGTCCTTCTTGTGAAGGGAAGTAATTTATTTTGAATAAAAATATTTTTATTTTATTCTGATTTATAAAAGAAACTAAGCATTTGTTTAATGGAGGAAAGGATCCTTTTGTGAATTTTATGTAAGACCAGGAACATAAGATTGAAGCATGAATTATTTCTAAAAGTAATTTATCATAAACACGTTTTGTGTATATGTAAACCATAATTGAATGGAGAAATTACATAATCTGATGCTCATTTCTGTTCCACTTTCCCATAATTTCTTCAAGCTTATGTAACTGGGGCTATCACTGCTGACTGACGTAACTCCGATCAATATATAAGCATTCGCATAGAATCATCACATCATACTAACTAGCTTTATAATTTTTAAATTCGATTATTATGTTTCATTTTTACGATAACCAAAAACAAAACGGTACCCTTTTCTCTAACAGTCAATTAAAGTTATGTGAAAATGTAACAAGTATATCAATAAATATACGCTATTTTTTCCTATATATATATATATATATATATATATATATATATATATATATATATATATATATATATATATATATATATCAAATACATTATTAAAATTATGATTTTTATTACGTAAGAAATCAAATCAAATTAGAAAATAACTGTTTGAAAATACATGAATCAATGAAAGAATAACTTCAATAAGAAAACTGAAGAATTCATGAGATATAACTGCGTGTTTTTATATAAATTAATCAATCACAAAATTAAATTATAGCATGTGTAACAAGGTTCTTATTAGTATAATGAGGCAGATGCATAAATTGAACTGCATCATAAAATGTAAAATATGATGATTAATAATTTAAATATTTGTAACAAAGAACTATATACCTATATATATATATATATATATATATATATATATATATATATATATATATATATATATATATATATATATATATATATATATATATATATATATATATATATATATATATATACATATATATATATATATATATATATATATATATATATATATATATATATATATATATATATATATATATATAGCATTAATACATAAGTAATAACATTTAAATGAATAAAATAAAATCTCTAAAAATTTTTCTTAATTCTATTCGCTTGAATACTTTTAATTACAACTTGGATTCTAAATTATTCTACAGAATTGAATCAAAATCCATAGCAATAAAATATTTCTGAACTTTCGAAAATATCATCTGGAAATAGCATTTATTATTGAAACCAAGTTACGTAGAGGCTTTTCAAGCAATAAAATATGCTTTGGTAATTTCTTGTTGTTTTGAAATTTTCAGAAACTGCAAGAATGTCAGTATAATTTAAGTATAATATTAATGGAAACCTCAAATTACTTTAAGGACCAAAGAAATTATGTGCAATTAAAATTAAGTTTATTTTTTAAAAAATAATAATGAAATTTTAACTAAGACTTAAAAATTATGTCACTTTGAAAATGGGATCTGGATATTGAATAAATTCGATATTACTTTTAGAATAAATAAATATAATATTATTATAACTAATAAATAAATTACTCTATGTGTTGTAAAGTATTTCGAATAATTACAGTGTGGAATTTCGAGTTGCTTTTTATCCACTTTTAAAGCGAAAATAAGTACACAGAATTACAATTATTGACAAATTTATGATAAACAATCTCTTGCCTTTGGTTCAACACTTCGTGGGTTCAAATCCCATCTTGGGTATGAATGTTTGTAGTGGTTCGGAATCCACTTTAAACCGAAGATCCCGCTTTAATTAGCCTTCGTGTGAAAAAAATGACTGTTGAGCGACAAACAGACAACATGATAAACAATCTTTCCCAAAAGTCATTTAAATATGTGACAGTCTTTTTTTATGCAAATCTGGACCAAATCGTAAAAAATACCAGTTTTGTATGTTAAAATTTTCAGTCGTAAAATTTACAATAAATTTTCAATCTCTGCATGGTTTTAATGGTTTTTTAAATATTTTCCCAATTTAATACAATTTACATTCAATGGTTGCTAACTTTGAAATATTAAAATTTGATGATGTTTTCTTACACAGTTGTGTTTTTATTCAAATAACTATCATTAAACATTTAAAGTTTAATTGATAATCTACACTACAACTTTTACAAATAAAAACAAGCACGAAAATAAGAGAACATTAAAGTAATATTTAATTTAATTGACATCTAGAAATTAAATATCAATACATTTGCAAATTAGCATAAAAAAATTAATTAACATGTAATGTGGTTTATATTACTATATAATACTTAGATTTCATCAACGTGTAATAAAATATAGATTATTATGTATAACTTTGTTTAATATCACCATTAAGTATAGTATAACTTAGAAGTTACAAGCTGGATTGTTAAGAGCTCTCTCACCTGAACTTTTACATTGTGAAGGAGAAACAGAATTTTACTTCCTGTTCTTGTTACTTAATTATTTTAAATATATCATTGAATTTTTCCCCTTACCACTCAAGTGAAGTTAGCTAATATAATTGAAAGTTAGTGAGAGTTCATTCCTTTAAGAATATTAAAAAAAAATATAGGTATTGCTAAAGGAATGAACTCTCCCTTTTCCCCTATTCATGTATGGGAATTACATACATTCTATTTCATATTATAATTAACAAACTTATTTCAAATATTATTGCTGATTCTATATATTTCGAAATAAGAGAATAACAATCATTAAATTTAATTATTATACTTTTAATTACTTAATTAAAAATAACTTGTAAGGAATTTACACCAATTGTATTGATTAATTACCTTTATTAATAGTAATGAATTTATTTATAATGATGTTTTAACTTTAATGATTGCATGTTGTTAATGTTACCTTAATTGATTGCACAAATATTTATCAGATATCGTTATTAATACATGCATGTTAATCCTGAATATATAAATTACATCCCTCGAATTTATTAGAAATTTTATATCATCATTAGTGAAAATTCCTTTCTTATAATGTTATTATTTACTTTAAGGAGAAAAGAAAATGAAACATCTATATGAGTAAATATAACATATTAACAAAAATTGCATTTTTATTGATATTACTTAAGGAAATGATGATATTCCGTAAGTAAATTTTCATTAACATCAAATTACATGAGTAAATGAAAGTAATGAATGTACTGTAATTTCAGTTCCATATTAAACTTTATCATTGCAAATAATTTATTATATTACTGTCTGAATTGCAGAATAAGAGACAAATATAAAAAAGAAAATATTATAAGAGAATAATACAGAGGAAACATGCATGTATTGTAGTTTATTTAAAGATATACATCTAGAGGGGAGGAAATTGTTCTTTAAGCAATTTAATGAAAAGTAATTATGATCGTGCAAAAGGTTGTTTGACATACTCAATTACAATCGACTAACTTCCAACTACACCCATTTGAATTTATAAAGATGATAATAATTGATAAAGCATGTTTACTAGTTTATAGAAGAGGAAAATAGGTGGATGATTATTGAATAATAGTTTAATTGAATTTAAATTTTATTGCCTTTTCGATACACTGTTGCCTTTAAAATGCGCAGTTGGAGGAAAATATTGTTTAATAAGGCAATTATGAGGGATAATTTAGTTGACGCAATATCTTCAGTATTGCATGCATTGCAAAAATTATTCTTATTTCAAAATAAATTTCCTATAACTAGAGCCAGAGTAACGTTTTGTATTGATATATTTTATAAGATAGCTTTTATATTGAAAGTAAATCCTATATGAATTGAATGTAAAATGAAATATAACTTCAAACTCAAGTGCATTAAAGGATTAATTTACATTTGATTTAAAGTGTGATTAATTTTGAGTTTTGATCGCAAGTAAATTTAATTTTGAGTACAAATTTTACCATTTTTAAATGACCTTCTATGATGTGAATAAAAGAACAATAAAATATACCAATGTATACGTGCATCTTAAATCTTGAAATAATTTGTATATAAAATTACTAATAAATTGAAGGCCAAGACTGCCATTTTCTGATAGGCAGAAATTCCAGTGCATAACGCGTGAAACACCTCAAAGAAAAAAGCCTTAAGTAACAATACCTTAAAGAAATACCTATGGAAAAAAAAGTTAAAAAGTTAAATATTATAAAAGTAAAATTAGAAAAAAATAGTTGTCCTTTTGAAAAATTAAAATAATATTTTGCTTCATTAAAATTTGGTACAAAAAGTCTTAAAGATTCTTTAATAAAATACGTTTGCCTAATTTTTTACTTATTTATCAATGCTTAACAGTTACTTACCTTTTACTTTACTAAAATACTGTTCAGTAACACGAAATAAAATATTATAATCAACGAAATATATCAATTAACTAAAATCATGATGTAAGACTACAGAATCCAGAATCAAGGAAGATTCCGGTGCAATATATATATATATATTCCATCGGTATCCTCCTTAATTCTATACACTTACATCATGATGATTTTCTAAGAAAATGATGATATTTCTTATTTTATTATATATATATATAAATATACATGCTCAATCCCTCTAGTAATTTATTAATTATTATTAAATAGTTGTTACTTAAAAGTAATTATTAGAGAGTTAGTAAATAATTATCAGAAAGTTGTTAAATAATTATTAAATAAATAACTAACTAATCATTAAATAATTGTTACTTGCAAATGATAATTTTAAAGGGGAGAAAGTATGCTACAAACTCTTTTAAATTAAAAAGAGTAGAATTCCACAGTGGCTTACTTCTCGTGATAATTAATTGTATACTGAATAAAAAAATTAGCATTAATTCAGATTTAAACTATTTAAAAACCCTGTAATTACATGTCGAAATGAAACACTCTATAGTTTAAACTATTCAGATATCAGCCGCCTGATACAAAATTAATTCCAAACGGTACAATTGTGTTGAGTTCTACCTTACAGATAATATGAATTTGGTGGATAATAGTAAAATAGCTTTTATTTAAATAGATATAATGAAGTATTTTTTCTCAATAGATTACAAATTATTAAAATATTTTCCGTTATATCAATACATTTAAATATTGTCACAAATTACCATCAGCAGAATGCTGACTGTGTGCATGAGGAGTATAAGAATCATGCCTGACGGATGTAGAACATACGCAGAATGCAGGCACTGCACAGAAGTTCCACTAGATCCGAGGCATCTCTTCCATTGCATCTCTGTTGCCTCGACCCTCTTCAGCATCGATCCCAACTACTGCCATGACACCTCTATACCAGGAAAGCTGAAGATGTGGCCAGGGCAGTGCTCCATGCCTTCGGTGACATATGACTTGCTTTTTCCCCAATCTCTTTTCTCTTTACAATTGTCACACAACAACAACAACAACATTTCAATATTTATTGCTGTTGAGCTTATTTTTTTAAAAAAATTATTTAACAAAAATTCAAAGCTCCCAGGATGTTGTTAAGAAATTAATTATAGAAAGGATTTTAAATTTTTGCGAAGAAATTATTTAATGGATTTAAAAAATTTGAAAAGATATTTTTTAGATATGAAGCATCTTTTAAGCACATTTTATAATTTTTTGAGTGGATATCACCAGTGGAGATAATTTTTTAATATTTTTATACTTTATGAAAGGAATTTCGTATGATGCGAGATTTTTCATTCTTAGAATGAAATAAGACTTTTAGAAATTACCTAGAAAAATAATAAGAACTAATTACCAGTAATTTGAAGCATTTTACAATCCCAAATCTTTCATAACGTAGTAGAAATTAACATTTCCCCTAAGTTGTATAATATTTATGCATGGTACGTTGAAACACCTTCCAAAAGAAGAGATGTACGTTACCCATTCAGGAGGTTGTCCATAAGCTTCAATGTAGTCCTTCCCGTGCGGTGTCTTCAGGTGCATTGGAGCGAGCAACGGGGATTTATAGCCAAGCATGCAGAACTGGCCTTGGAATGATAGATCGGTTCCATATCCTCCTCTTTTAACGGCTAAACATTCTTCAAAATTTCCGTAATCTATTTTACTTCCCATTATAAATCCACCTGGTATTCGGGCTGTTGCATCGACCACTAAAAATATAAAATAATATTTATAACTTCTGAATTTTAAAGAAAGATTTCAGTTCTGTTAGAAATTTGATTTACTTAATAGGAATTTTTAGAAGAAATAATAATGAAAAGAATCTGTATTGTGATATCCCATGTTATAAAATTTTCATATTTCAAAATTAATGATATTATAGATTCTTGTTTTCTCTCATTTTTATAACACATCTTTCTTATACATCATCTATTTATAAATATAAATATGGATTACTGTCGGGAAATTCTCATAGATAATGGTCCAATGCATGATTCACAACTATTTTACTTTTATTGCAGCTGTTATATTAGTTAGGCCTTTTTGTAAATATATGCGTTTATTTATGAAAACCATTTAGATCTATACAATAAATTAAAAAAAAAAAAAAAAACTTTCCAATATTTCTAAGAAATATTAACAGAAATCACATTGGGCTTATATCTTTTTAAAAGAAAAATTATGTTAATAAATCAATTAATCTAACAGATTTAATTATATTAGTCACTTATCAAAATAAAATCTAAATACCGTAGTTTGCTATAGTTAATGAAACCTTTCTAATTGTATGCTTCTCCACGCACATATATCAAGTTTGCAAATTATAAGAGGGAAAACGATTTTATGAACTAAAAAATTCAAAACGTTTTTATTATACGCGTATTCTATTATAAATTAAATCCAAATAAGAACTTAGGTATTTTTAATGACTTTGTAAATGAAAATAACGAAATGAATAATGTGGAATTTAGAAAAATGCTCGAATGTATTTCTCTACTATTGTGATTTCAGTCTCAGAGGGTCCGTAACTAGATACCGTTTCCAGTGAAATTAGCAAAGGGAAGAATTATCTAGCGAGAGCAGTAGTTGTGGGCTGGTGACCACATAATGACCGCTCACTGAGAGATCACTAGGATGCTGAAACTCCATGGGTTAGGGACGTATCCTCGTTAACCATTGCCAGTCAGTGACATTCGCTGTCTTTCAGTTGGAATAGCGTGGATGGAGAGAGGAAGGTGTCAGCTCATGTTTGATCTCGTTACCTGTTTCAAAATTATGAGGCATTTGGTGAAGATTCTGTACCAAAGAATGTTTGGGGTCACCTTCACCGTCATCAATTGAGGTTTTTGTGAAAGGGTTGAAGATATCAAACATTCAAGAAGCGCCAATATAAGCCATATACAAATAATATATACTACATAGAATGAAGAGTACGATAAACTATATATAAAAGGTTTGTTACTTTTAGAAAAAGCAATTTGAGCAAATAGATGTCAAGAACAATCTAATGAGGTAAGGAAATGAAATATAGAAACATAAAACAATTATAAATTTTAAATCTTAGTTATATTTTTTACTGAAGTAAGTGGAAAACTTTGAGAAAACAGCTTCCAGATATATTTATTTTCAATATAAAAACTCACCCATCTTATTGCTGCAAGAGGACATTCCGTAAAAACGGACGTCATAGAACATACAGAGTGATCCTTTATAGAACAATGAGAATCCACTGAGGCGTCTTTGTTAACCCCCAGAATTTCATTCCTACCATGGGTAGATTGCTATTCACCGAGATCCTCGAGCTCCCCCTATCCACAAGAATTACCAAATATTTGCGGCTGTTGTTTTGATTGTGGCTTATTTCTGGCTTTTAAGAGTCAAAAGTTACAAACATTTGATGATTTTTCTTATTTGAATTACGGACATTTTCACATTTTCATTTGCGGGAAGAATTTGAAGGGTTGACTATTCTCACTATGCAAATACTTTCTTAAGGCATTACAATAGCCAATTCTTACAGATATTTGTTAATTACTATTCACTTACTGAGAAATTGATATTTCTTTTTCTGAATAATCTCTGTTAGCATTAACTACTTTAAAACTAAAATCCCCTCTTTATTGTTGAATGGAATGAGAAGGGTCATATCAGAATTCATCATGATTAATTGTCGGACATTTTGATTAGGTGGGGGGTCATTGATTGGTATATAATATTCTTGACCTAGTGTTATGGTTTGGTATTCAACAAAATTGTGGTATATTTTCATTCACAGTTGTGAATTTTTTCTATGTAAAAAACAGATAAATGAATCACGTTTTCATATATATATATATATATATATATATATATATATATATATATATATATATATATATATTTATGTATTTATTTATGTATGTATATTTAATCTTATATTTTGCGAGATAGCGAGACAGCTCACATAAATAAATAAATACCCAAGAATAAACACCGAAAAGAATTTTTTGAATTAGCTCTACAGTGATTGGAATTGTTGTGAGTATAAGTATTTACTAGCTCATAATTAAATGTATTTTTGCGGTTTCTCATAGTGTGTGTGGGAAAGATTTCAACTGCAAAAATATAGGGATTTTGTGTATTTATTTCTTATTAGTGTTAATATTTAAAATTGTATCTATGAATATTTTCAAATAGATTTGGAATATTTATTGCATTAAAAGAAAAAAGATTGTTAGAGTCAAAACTATAAAAGAAAAATTTCTAAAATTATTCATTGTCGTTGCTAGACTGGTAAGATGAGATGCGCTGCTCCGCTTTTCTAACTAAAGCGTTATTTAGTGAGAAGTCCGACCTCTGAAGTTCACTCATGCCAAATGTGTGTGTAGTAGTAGTAGTATCCGTTTATAGAATAAGCAACCATTCACAACCCATTCATACAAGGAAAGAACAAATACACGAGTGAAAGAGCATCCATGAACGAACCGAGATTGGAACCCAGGATCTCCCTATCCGCAGTCAGGCAGGCTGACCACTTGACAGGGTAAGCGGGAAAATTCGCAATTCATTCATTTAATTAGAATAGAGAGCATAGATATTTTTCGGGTATTAAAATTCAAAATTAAATTAAAATAAATAAAAACTTTTATCATGTTATTTAATAATAATTTTTTATTTATTTCATTATTAGGTTAAAAATATAATTAATTTTTAAAAATAAATAGTTACCAATATCACCAAACAGATTTAATTTTGCTTTACTTTAAGATATTATAAACAAGAATTATCTAAAGCTGAAAGCAAATCGTAATGTCGCCCACAAATGTTCAAACAGTGAGAAGAGTGAGTGTTAATTTCCCAAAACGCAATGTGAAAAAAGATTCGCAATATGGCATTTCTATACATTTAAAAATGTAATACAAGTTCAAAAATACTTAATGATTATGATTAATCTAATTATTGCTTCTAATAAATGAAAATATATTCAGCTAAATCTTTCATCCATAAAGAAAATTCCTCCGATTATTATTATTTCATATTATTCGAGCAACCCTTGATACCAATTCACAAATAGTTAGAGATATGCTTTTTATGTGTTTCAAATCTTAAATATGACATTCATATTGCGATATATTTTACTCTTTAAAAATTTTCTCCTTTTATAGTATGCTTTTTTTAGTTTACATAAAAATGGATTGTCTAATGGTTTATGTGTACTCCCAGTGTTCAATTTTAAGTTAAATGAAAATTATCTCTAGAGCGCTTACTATTAATGTAGTTAAGTCGTTAAGCATTTTAGATTGTTGTTTTCACTGATCTGAGAATAGAAATGTTCTGCTTAATGTTTGAGAATGGCAAAAGCTGGTTTAAGTAACTCTTGCTGTTAAAGACGGAAAAAAACATCACTTTTCAAAGAATGTAAATTAAATATATTCGCATTTAATTTCATAATATATATATATATATATATATATATATATATATATATATATATATAAATATATTTATTTGGATTTAAAATTTTAAAGAATTAAGATGTCAAAATAAAAAAAACATTTTTATTTATAAGGTAATTCAATTTACTTCTTACTGAAATGCAATTTGTCATAAATTTAAATGAACAAACAATTATTATTAACTTAATTAAACGAGTTAAATCTAAATAATGGAGTATATAAAATTACAACTATTATTGTATAAAAAGAAATCTGAAAAAAATCGAACATTGTGAAATGTCGTATTTACTTACTTTGTATTGCCCAGGGTTCCCACTTTTTTATTCCTTCTGCATAAGCCATCAAGCTTTTTGTACACTGATCACTTACACTCACAGACGAAAGAAAATTTAGCAATCGCGGCTCAATTTTTTGCATTATTCTGTTGGTGAATGTTTCAGCGTCAGCCATGAAATTCTTCCAGTTGACATTGTCATCAATTTCCCATACAAAACCTCTGTCAACAATTCCATCATCTTGAATAAAAGTTATGTTGCTTGAATTTATTAAAAGTAAAGTGCTTAGTATTTTCCACATATTGTTAATGAAAACAATAATAGGTAAAATAGTTTATTTTCTAAAAATAATTTAGCTTCTATCAGAAAGATTACTATGTGTAGTATCAGAGGATGCACATTACATCATAATTTATTATTGCTTTAAATATTATAAATTTTTTTTCACCTGCTGGAGAGAAACAGAAACTGAGCCGGTGAAACAAGAAGAATTGGAAACAGTGAGAAGACGAAGAAAAATCATGTAAACGGTATTTCTCCTAGACAAGAGGGGTAATTAAATATAAACTAAAATAGTGTGTGCTTCCTAGTTATAGTAGAGAATTTTCCGGTTAAAATAGTCAAGGAAAAAACTCTGTTAACTATATTCAAGGAAAAGATATCAGTTATTTACTGAAAGACTTTTTGCTTAATTACTTTATACTTTTATTGTCTGCCAGGAAATTATTCATTTATTGCAAAAAACTAGGAAAACTTTCACAGTTTGCCAAACTAATCTTTATTTAGAATGAATGAATATGAATCTCTTTATTTAGGAATGCAAAGCGATATAAATAAGAAAACTTAAAAAATGAAGTATATTTCTTTATTGCTTTGAGATCTTAATTAGTAAATATTGCTCTTTATATAAATGGCCTAAGGTATAAAACGTTCATGTTGTTAAAGTAAATGAAAAATTATGCTATAATCAAGACATAATTCTTAAAGAGGAGCATGTTTTACATTAAAATCTTATATAATAACGAAAAAATTATTTTCTCTTAATATCGTATTTCAGGAAAATTTTGGATTCACGCGAAATGTTTGAATTTAATAAAACTTAAATATTCTGCAGTTAATTTTATGTTCTTTGTAATTGCCAATTAATCTTATGTTCTTTATAATTTTATGTTCTTTGGCAAAAGCCAACTTATCAGCTAATCATATTTGTTAAACCAAATGTACATCCATTTTGATGAATAGTATTTTTGTAAGAATATTTTTTTCTATCTTTGTATTTATAATGCATGCTTAAAATCACCTTTCTATAGAAGGTTACCCAGGTGAAAATACTTTTATAAATGTTCATTTTTATTAATCTGAGATTTTACGAAATACAGTCTGATTATCAACATGTTTCCATTGACACACATAATTTTAGTTCATATTTACGAGCTAAAATTTCAATTCTGGTACAATTTACATTTAAATACTTGAAGTTTAAATTATTGACAAACTAATGAGTGAAATTGAAATAAGACGTTTAGATATTACAGAGGCTTATATGTTATTTCATTTAAAATTTATAGCAAGGCAATCTTGTTTATACACAACTGGCCATTAAAATTGCTACACGAGGAAGAAATGTAGATAACAAAATGATATTTATTGGACAAATATATTATACTAGAAATAAAAAGTGATTAAATTTTCAAATAATTTAGCTGGATATATATAAGTCCTGAGAAATCAATACCTAGAACAACCACTTCTGGCAGTAATAACAGCAGTTATAAGCCTGGGCATTGAGTCAAACAGAGATTGGATTGCATATACAGGTACAGATGCCCATGCAGCTTCAACACGATGTCATAGTTCATCAACAGTAGTGACTGGCGTTTGGTGACGAGCCGGTCGCTCGTCAACCATTGACCAGACATTTTCTATTGGTGAAAGATCTGGAGAACGTACTGGCCAGGGCTACAGCCGAACATGTTCCGTATCAAGGAAGGTCCGTACAATACAGGCAACATGCGGTCGGGCATTATCCTGCTGAATCGTAGGGTTTCGCAGGACACGAATAGAGGGTAGAGACACGGGTCTTAACACACCAGAAATGTAAAGTGCACTGTTCAAACACAGTCAATGCGAACAAGAGGTGACCGAGACGTGTATCCAATTGCACCCCATACCATCACGCCAGGTGATGGGCCAATATGACGATGACGAATGCATGCTGCCAGTGTGCGTTCACCACGATGCCGCCAAACACGGATGCGACTATCATGATGCTGTACACAGAACCTGGATTCTTCAGAAAAGATGACGTCTCTCCATTCGTGAGCCCAGGTTCGTCGTTGATCACACCATTGAAGCCGCTCTTGTCTATGACGTAGCGTCAAGGGAAGCCGCAGCCATGGTCTCCGAGCTGAGAGTCCATGCTGCTGCAAACGTCGTCGAACTGTTCGTGCAGACACTTGTTGTCTTCCAAACGACACCGTTTCTTGACTCACGGCTCGTGACGTGGTTGCACGATCCATTACGGTCATGCGGATAATATGCCTGTCTTCTCAGCTGCTAGTGATAGGTGGCCGTTGATATCCCGCATGGCGTTCCGTATTACCGTCCAGAACCCATCGATTCCATATTCTGGATCTCGACCGACGCGAGCAGCAATAAGATAAACCGCAATACCGGTACGCTACAATTCGACCTTTATCAAATACAGAAATGCGCTGGTACGCATTTCTCCTTCTTACACGAGGCAACACAGCAACTTTTCACCAGACAACAGCGTTCAAATGCAATTTGTGTATGAGGAACCGGCTGAACAATTTCCTCATTTAAAAACAATGTAGGTATCGCTATTGGCGCCTGCTTTGTCTGAATGCGCTGAAAAGCTAATCATTTGCATATCACAGCACCTTCTTCCTTTCGTATAAATTTCACTTCTTTAGAATGTCGCCTTCTTGGTGTAGCAATTTTAATGGCCAGTAGTGTATTATTTCTTTATAAATACAAGTTGTAACATAAACAGAAATAAAAAAAAAACATTTGAAAGACAAAAAGCCGTTACTAAGCAATTAGTCTACATTTTCTTAACAATAATTAATAAATAATTCCTCTCAAGTTCATTGTAATGCTTCTTAATTTGTCTTGCGCTTACAGATATTGAAAAGGAAATGGCGTAACTCTCTCTGCGATCGATGGTAAAAGTAGCAACTGAAAATTTAATAGCTAAGAAATATTCTTCTGAGAAAAATAACTGTGAAATATATTTTCGTACTTCGAAACAGATTAAAAACATTTTAAACAGGAAAAAATAAGTAATTTAGTGACTACACATCAAGTATGTATCAAATAAATCATTTATCTTTTGATATACGCTTTTAATATATTTTCGTACTTCAAAACAGATTTAAAACATTTTAAATAGGAAAAATTAACTATTTTAGTGACTACACATCAAGTACTGTATCAAATAAATCATTTCTTTTGATATACGCTTCTACAAACAAATTTAGAAATATTAAAAACTTTAGTCTGTTGCAATATATTTCAATGATTTAACACAATTAATGGGGAAATTCTCTTCAAAATCAATAATTTAATTAAATGTTTATATCATTTATGAAAATAAAATTTGCATGTGATTATTACTGATGTATTTTTCCTCAAGCAAAATCTTACATTTAAAATGCGTAATTTCAGTGAAACAAAATATTAAAAAAAATTTATTCTATAAGAAAAAAATTTCTTGTTAGAATCCAAAGAAACTGAAACATTTTCTGAACATGGTAACATACATTTCCAAATTTTTCATTATAATTCATTATCTCTATCATATCATTTAAGACATGCGCTTGAGAAAATGTGAAATTTCAGTTATGTCCTAATTGTATCTAAAATAAGAGAAAGAAACACCTCGTGACAAACATTTTCCGACAGTCAACCCACATATTACTATAACACAAGTATGCATGCAAGTCCAAGAAATATAACTAGAGTTTTATCCCACAGAGTTGATGGTATTGAAAAATCAATTATTTTCCCTCTTAGACTTCTAACTGTCGCTGAATAAAGAGAAAATCATTTAGATAGTGAAAAGCATTAGATATCAAGTATATATTACCTCAAAATTTATTTGTTCAGCAATTGTAAAAATTCCATAATCATTTATTAAGCAGAATTTTCCATTACAATATTAAAATAGCTACATGACATCATTCCTCAGAAATTTAATACCCATTTCTTACAATAATCCACATCCTCAGAAGTGTATCTTTTTTACTGAATACACAAAAAATGAATGAAAAAATGGGAATACCTATTACCCTTCATGAACATCATTGTCTTTCATGAATAATATCAACACCACCCAAAATGAAGATGTAGTGACGCAATATCTGTTTTTGAGTAAGTTTCCTTTCTTTCGTTGGCAACGTACAACTTTCGTTTTTAGTCGTTACCTTGGCTAATGGACGTGCCAGCTTGAATGTTACTGCAGTATGTATTTGCTGCCTTCATTCACATGTTGTGTCATTCACAATTCAGTTGGTGTTCGGGATTGGCTTAATTAGTATTGCACGAAGTGCAGGTAGAAAAGACTTGTTTGCCCTGGGAGAACCGTAGATTCCAAAGATGGCCAGATCAGAGTCTGGAGAAGGCAGTCTGATCTGTCTTTCACCGTCGAAACACAAAGATTTCCCAGGATCAGAAACATAGTACCAAGGATGAGACGGCGGAATTTTCCAAGATCTGTTGGCAAGAGCCTCACTCCTATAGAAGATTTTTTGGAAAGTCAGCGGATCAGCAGAACCAAGAGGCAGAGATGATCCATCCTTAGCAAAGCTATCTGCAATATCGTTATATTTAAGATCAAATATGATGGAATCTATTGAAAATGAATAATGGAGGACTCAGATAACGCTTTAAGCTTTTTGAAAACACAAATTCCCCTCTGGTCCACAATATCCCTCCAGTTTTCAATGTATTGAATAACGCTACGACTGTCAACTAGAATCCGAATATCGCCGTTTAACTGTTTCTTTAAGGAAATGTCCAGAGCCATGTCAATGGCTGTAAGTTCTATACAAAAGACGGAGCTGAAATCAGCATTTCATTGTTTTAGAAAAAAATTTTAGTTTCAGTTTTAAGACTCCGCTTGCAGTATGTCCATCTTCATCCTTACTACCACCAGTATAAATTTGTACAGCTTCAGAGACGAAGTTGTTGATGACCTCTAGTGCAAATTGTTTTAAGAATTCAGGATGTTGAGAAGATTTATTTGTGTGTACCAGTAATTCTGTATGGAAGAACACTGGCAAAGTCTAAAGAGAGGAGGCGATAGGAATTAGAGTTTAGCGAAAACAGAAGACTTTTAAAACATCCAACATCTCTGCATGTCCAAGGGGACTATGCTTTTTCAGCCTCTGGTCATTCTTCCAGCCACACAGGAAGTTAGCGGTTTGATGTTAGTCACGGTAGCTATAAAATTTACTGAAGTACTTCATAAGATTTGGGATACATCTTTCAACATCTGCAAGTTTGCCTCATATAGAACAATTTTTGTTGGTGTGCTCCTACGGGGCCCTGTATGGATGCGTGCCGCACAAAGCTGTACTCTCTCAAGTTTTTGTAGATTGGTAACTGATGCCACAGGGTATACTTGAAAGCCATATTCGAGGACTGGGCGAATCAAAGAAATTAGAATACAAAGAATCTTACATAGGTATGTTGTTCTTAGTGTTCTGGCGTTGAAAATAAATAACAATAAAATTTCTGAAGTTGTACAGAATCCTTCGACATCAGTTTTAACTCACATCAATAGGGCTGATAGAAACAATAGTGAAACCATTGTGAGATTAGAACATCGATTTCAAGATTTAAGGATTAAAATTGAAATACTTTTCATCAATCTTGTTCTTGAAATCGAAATTTTTATTCTTCTCTTTAACATAATAGGACAAGCAAAAGATTTCTCACTAACGTATATATCGGGAGTATGCATTTGACAGAGCTGGCGCACTGGCGTTTAGACCATAAGCTCACACCGTAAAATTTCCACCCACTTTTTAAAGCAATGGCCTAAAATAACCCCACCTACTTTCAGAGAGGAATGGACCCATTTTAGCCACTAAAATCGAAAACACTTTCAGAAATTAATGGTATCAGAAAACGCCATAATTTTTCCACCCCTTTTTAAAAAACAATAGGTCGCAAATAGCCCATTAAAACTCCTACCACATTTTTAAAGTAATGGCTTAAACCAATTTTATGAAACAATGGTTTAAAACTCGTTATTACCCACTGTTAAAAATTAATGGTTCTAAGCAAATTATCCGCGCTGAGACGCAGGGTCCCCTCTTCGGCGCGCACCCCCTTTTTCGCTTTTCAACGCACCCTCTGTGATGCATAGGATTAAAGTCAGTTAAAGAAAAGTAGTCTGGAATAAAGAAACACAATGATAAGGGGAGCTGTTACTAATGCAATTGTCATAAGACAGAGGATACAAAAAATAGAGGAAAATATAGAGAATTTTGAACCTTCTCTAGCTAAAATTCCCCTTGAACTAAGGCAATGCTTAAAGTTATATTCGAACAGGAAAAGTGGTATTCACGAAGATAAGAGGTTATACAAGCACTATTCTGCATGCAAAATATCGAATTGCTCTTGTTTTCATATCGGCATTCAAGTTAAAAAATATCTGGTCGAGAGCAACTTATCGAAATTATTATAATACCTTATCGAGAATGCTAAAATACATTACTGGCCATTAAAATTGCTACACCAAGGCCACATACTACAGACCTGAAATTTATACGAAAGGAAGAAGGTGCTGTGATATGCAAATGATTAACTTTTCAGCGCATTCAGACAAAGCAGGTGCCAGTAGCGACACCTACATTGTGTTTAAATGAGGAAATTGTTCAGCCGGTTCCTCATACACAAATTGCATTTGAACGTTGTTGCCTGGTGAAAAGTTGTTGTGATGCCTCGTGTAAGAAGGAGAAATGCGTACCAGCACATTTCTGACTTTGATAAAGGTCGAATTGTAGCGTACCGGGATTGCGGTTTATCTTATCGCAGTATTGCTGATCGCGTCGAGATCCAGAATATGGAATCGATGGGTTCAGAATGGTAATACTTTAATGTGTGAGCCGTCCCACCCGAAGGTATTCGGCAAAAACAACAGTCGCCGCAAAGTAATCCAGGAACCATACATGTGCGGCGAGTTGGTGCGGTCACTAACAACTGCCAGAAAACTCCCAATTTGAGAAACAGCTCCAAACCAGAAGCAAAAGAGAGCATCATCCTGCGATCCATTGAGGGTCTCTCTGACTAGAAGGGGGCCATCAGGCCTTTATTGAAAAGTTCAGGTTACAAAGACAGAATACAAGAGTATTTACAAACAGAATATAATACAATATATACAGGAGTTGGAGAGCTATTTACAGGGCAGTAAGGAGGAGTTACTGCTGAGTGTCGATCTGGAGTTGGAGCTCGCTTTGGAGGATCAAGCGGGCTCCCTTTCTAAATCCCGTGTTTCGGATAAGTTGGAGCTGGGGAAGTTCCAAGAATTTCCGGGGAAAGTGCTCCTTTCTGATGTTGGCATATCTGGAACATCTGAGGAGGAGGTGGTCTAGGTCTTGTGTTTCGTCGTCGTGTGGGCAGGTGTCTGATTGGTGATGAAATCTCTTGTGGTACGATCCGAAAGCTCCATGTCCCGTCAGGAACTGATTGATGAAGAAGTCTGCCGCGATTCTTTTCCTGGAGACCCTGGGGAAGAAGGCATGGAGTCTTCTCGACTTGCTGGAGTTTGTCCACATGATCTGCCAAGATTTGAGTGCTGCGTCAGTGGTGATGGTTTTGAATTGTTGTCGGCTCAGTTTGACAACTTTGTCAATGCTTTGCAGCTTTGTAGCTTCTTTAGCAGCCATGTCCGCCTCTTCATTGTGTAGAATTCCCACATGGGCTTTCACCCAGGGGAATGAGAAGACCTCTGGATGAATCTTGACGAGTTCAAGGATCTCTGTAATAGTGTCATTTTTGTGTCCAAATCCCTAGAGGGAGGAGAGCACTGACATAGAGTCAGTATGGATGTGGCATCTTGGAATGTGCATGGTGGCGACATACTTCATGGTCTGCAAAATGGCTACTGCTTCCGCTTCAAAGACTGACGCGGTGTCATTGAGCCGGATGTGGATTCTTTTCATGAGCTGCTGGTCCCGGAAGATGAGAGTGGCGCATCCAACTCTTCCGTCGAGCTTTGATCCATCAGTGTAGGCGAACCACCCTTCATGATTTGGGTCGGTGGACCAATCGATTCTGCTTCTGGTCCATGGTAACTCGAAGTTAGGAGACTTGGTCCAGGCATTGATGTGGTCTCCTGTGTCTTCCTCAATTGTCGTGGGCTTCCCAAGGGTCCAAAGTTCGAATCTTTTTTTCAGTGAACTTGCAGTGAGGTGGATGGGGTCGCATCCTGCTAGCACCTGGAGTGCCTCAGTGGATGTCGTTCTGTAGCATTTGGTAACTTTCAGGAGGGCAATCCTCTGGATCTGAAGGAGTTTGACATTGATTCTGGCTTTATCACTGTACCAGACCTGGCAGGCGTAGAGGATGATGGGCTCAATTACGCAGAGGTATATGAGCTTGAGAATGTGTGGTTTAACTCCCCAAGTGGCTCTTGAAATTCTGGAAATCTTGTTCTGGAGGTTTCCAATTTTATCTTTAACTTCGCAAAGATGAGGGATCCAAGAGAGCTTGGTGTCCAAGGTGACTCCGAGATACCTCATCTCGTCTGTATAAGTGATCTTCTTTCCGGAGATGGAGATGCCTGGTTTTCTGGTGATCTGTTTTCCAAGAACGAAGATGGTGTAGTGGCACTTGTGGTGACTGAATGTCAGGTGGTGTTCTTTTGCACAGTCCGCAATGGTCTTCATGGGTCTCATGGCCAGCTTGGTGAATTTGAAATAGGATCTGTCATGAAGCAGGACAGCGACATCGTCAGCAAAGGCTTGACAGTGGGCGTTTGGGCCGAAGTCTTTGGAGAGTAGCTCATTTGCAATAATTAGCCAGAGGAAAGGTCCTAAACTGGATCCCTGTGATACGCCAATGTTGTAGGAAATCCGGTTCCCGGACTCATCCAGGTAGCACCTGTCAGCCAGAAAGGAGCGCACAGTGTCGAAGAGGTTTGCTGGGGTGCCATGTTTGTGTAGGTGTTTAATTAAACTGGACCATCTAGCCTTGTTGAACGCACTTTTAATGTCCAATGAGATGAGGCAGGAGAACTTCTTTTCCGCCTTGTTGGACTGAATTCTCTGGATCAGTTCATGAGTAGCTCCGCAGGTGCTTTTACCCCTGAGGAAGCCAAACTGGTACTGGTTTAGCAGGTGGTTGCGTTGAAAATAGGAGTAGAGTCTTCTCATAATACGCTTGTCGAGAATCTTTCCCCAGACCGGAAGGAGACAGATAGGTCGGTAGGAGTCCCGGAGCCTGAGGTCCTTTCCTTCTTTGGGAATGAAGACAATCTTAGCGATTTTCCAGTAATTGGGAAATACCTTCTTATCGAGGCAGGAGTTAAAGATCCGGAGAAACCACTCTTTGTTGCAGTTGTACAGCTCGGCGTAAATATCAAGGCAAATGGCGTTGAATCCTGGAGCTTTGCTTGGGTCCATGTCGTGGAGTGCTTCTTCTACTTCTAGGAAAGTGAAAGGTGGTTCATCTACTGAAAGGCTGGACCTGTGGTTGAGGATTGGATCACAGACTTGAGGAAAGTGAAACCTTAGAATTTCGTCAATTGAGTGATTGACATCTTTGGCGGTGTCTCCATTGTCAAGCTCTACCAGTTGAGTGATGGCTGGACGATTAAGTTTCTCCCTGATGACCTTGAAGTGCCCTCCGAACGCATTGGCATTTGTGACGCTGCTCAAAAAGTTCCGGAACGCCCTTTGCTTAGTTTCCAGGATCCTTTTCCTATATTTTGATGATTCTAGTTTGAAGATTTTCTTCCATTTCGTTCTTTCCTCAAGTGCCTGTTCTTTCTGGAATCTCCTTCTGAGTGCCCGGACTTTGCTCCTGAGGATGGTCAGTTCTTCCGTCCACCAGTAGTTTCCAGCTATCTTGGTGATCTTCTTTTTCCTCCTATGCTGTCTACAAAGGGTCTCGAGTTGAAGTTCTATTCTCTCTACAAAAGTGTTGATGTCTGTGTCTTCAGAGATCGGATGGCCATCGACGAGGTCCGGAATGCAGAGTTTGAAGTTGGGCCAGTCCAGGGTTTGGGAATTCCATATCCAGGAGCTTTTCCTGTGAGTTTTGCCAATGTTGATTTCGCATGTCATCAGAAGATGGTCGCTTGCCGAGTAGGTGTCATGGACTTTCCAGTTGTTGACCTCATCATCCAGGATGTTCTTGGTGAGTAGGAGGTCAATCCAGCTTTGCCCTATAGTGCTTGAAAAAGTAGGAGAGCTGTGTGGGTTATTTTCAATGATCCCAAGCCAAGTTCCTGGAACAAAAGTCTAAGAGGATTTCTCCTCTTTGATCAGTTTTCCTGGGACTCCAGGCTTGGGATTTGGCATTGAAATCGCCGAAGATAATCCATTTTTCATTTCTGAACTTGGCAATTTGAGCTTGTAATGGCGAGAGAGAGTCTTGTAAATTTTTGGAGGGAGGACAATAGATAGAACAGATAAAGAGAGAGGTTTCCTTTAGTTTGATTTTGGCTATGACTAAGTTTTCAGCAGTGAAGATAGAAGTGATGTTGAAGCATTTTTTAATTATGAGAGCTGCTTTAAGATTAGTGGCATTAAGGATTGCCAAGTCAAGAGAAAATCCAGTTATAAGATTATTAAAAGTGAATGGGTCGTTTATAGAGGAGATGTCCAGATCTAACTTCTTAAAGTCCTGAAAGTGAAGTAGATTGGCTGCTCTGCAAAGGTTCAGATTGATATGAGAGACTTAAGGATGCTAATATTGGACTTAGTATCCATAATCAGTTTTGGAAATTATTTTGTTTAATTCTCTTTGATACACATAGCAGGACTTATCTCGTGCATCGTGTTTTGTGCTTACCTTTTTCCTGGCTATCTTGTTGTGTTCAAGGCAGTTAAGACAGCACTTCTGTTTTTCGCAATTTTTGCTGAGATGTTTATCTCCACATTTGCTGCAGGCCTCCTCTCCTTTGCAGTCTCTGGCTATATGACCAAATTTGAGACATTTGAAACACTGTGTGGCCCTGAGGTGCTCTCTGAAGCTCACACTGGTCCAACCAATGAAAAGTGTTTTGAGCTTTTTGAGGCAATTGAATGCGGTGGGGTTAACAGAGAGGACCCAGTTAAATCCTGTTCTTCCCTTGAAGTTGAATAGAACCTCGAACTCCCCTCCTTCGTCGAATTGGTTCCGGCTCTTCATCTTCCTCACTAGTTCTTCTCTCGAGACCTCCTTATCGACGTCGTGAAGTATGATTCTTGGCCTCCTAGCAGATGGTTTCTGGATATTGACCTCCTTGCTGGCTACATCGTTCTTTTTGACCTCGGCGATGAGTTTTTCTAGCTCCTCAGAGGAAGCTGTTTCGATCAGGACTCCTCCTTTCCTGACCGCTCTCATCCAAGTCACGTTGAGTCCAGGTTTGGTTGGATCGATGGCCTGTCGGATTATGGAACCAGTTTGTTCCGAACTTTTTTCCTCCTTTGGGTAGACAATTACCACGTTGTTCTGCCTGAGCCTGGACTTCTCCCTCCTCGTCCTGGATCTGCTCGCTTCTTTTCCTTTCCTTCGTTGCGGCTGCTGTGGCCTCGCAGGATTGCTCGCCGCTACTTCCGCAAATGATCTGGGTCTGGCCAAGTTGTTGGAATGGGCTCGGATCTCCCCAACCAGTTCCGCATTCCGTTCTGTGGTTCTTAGTGCAATTTGCAGGAGTTCGCTGATTCCAGCTCTAACCTTCTGCTGCATGATGTTTCTCATCTTACTATTCGTCAGAGTGACGATCAGCTCTTGTTCAATTTCGAGAAGTCTCATTGAATCAGACTTCTTATCTGGAGTTGTAGTCTCCATAAAAGGAATAACATCCCCGTGAGGGGATTCACTCTCCATGACAGTTAAAGAGAGAAAAAGAGAATTAGGAACAAAGAAAGAAAAGTCCCAAACGCCAGCGTTTGCCGCCAACAAAAGTTGACGTTTCCAGGGGGCACCACGTGGAGGTGCTGGTGGGTTTGAAAATTAGTACTGAATGTGATTTGCAAACTCAAAGTAGCGTAAAGAACGCAATAAACTAGTTCGCCTACCCGAATAGACTCTGGGCCGTTGTTCGGGTGGAATCACAAGATCGCTTAGGATGACAGTACTACTATGGGACTGCCCCCTCAGGACGGTAATACGAAACGCCATGCGGGATCTCAACGGCCACCTATCACTAGCAGCTGAGAAGACAGGCATATTATCTGCATGACCGTAATGGATCGTGCAACCACGTCACGAGCCGTGATTCAAGAAACGGTGTCCTTTGGAAGACAACAAGTTTTTGCACGAACAGTTCGACGACGTTTGCAGCAGCATGGACTCTCAACTCGGACACCATGGCTGCGGCTTCCCTTGACGCTACGTCATAGACAAGAGCGCCTTCAATGGTGTGATCAACGACGAACCTGGGCTTACGAATGGAGAGACGTCATCTTTTCAGATGAATCCAGGTTCTGTGTACAGCATCATGATGGTCGCATCCGTGTTTGGCAGCATCGTAGTGAACGCACACTGGATGCATTCATTCGTCATCGTCATATAGGCCGATCACCTGGCGTGATGGTATGGGGTGCCATTTTATACAAGTCTCGGTCACCTCTTGTTCGCATTGACGGTGCTTTGAACAGTACACTTTACATTTCTGGTGTGTTACGACCCGTGGCTCTACCCTTTATTCGTGTCCTGCGAAACTCTACGTTTCAGCAGGATTATGCCCGACCGCATGTTGCCTGTATTGTACGGACCTTCCTTGATACGAAACGTGTTCGGCTGTTGCCCTGGCCAGCACGTTCTCCAGATCTTTCACCAATAGAAAACGTCTGGTCAATGGTTGCCCAACGACTGGATCGTCACCAAACGCCAGTCACTACGGTTGATGAACTGTGGCATCGTGTTGAAGCTGCATGGGCATCTGCATCTGTACCTGCACCTGTACCTGTACCAGGCAATCCAATCTCTGTTTTACTCATTGCCCAGGCGTATAACTGTTGTTATTACTGCCAGAGATGGTTGTTCTGGGTACTGATTTCTCAGGATTTATATATCCAGCCAAATTTTTTGAAAATTTAATCACTTGTTATTTCTAGTATAATATATTTGTCCAATAAATATCATTTTGTTATCTGCATTTCTTTTCTAATGTAGCAATTTTAATGGCCAGTAGTGCATATATTAAAAGTTCGAAAACTATTAAAACATTTACTTTTTAATTGTATAGAGCTCCAGAGCCAGTGTGTTAATGCCATCTTCTAATATGTGTCGCTTATCATCCTCCCCACATAAGGCAATCTTATTTACACGTATGGAATGAATCTGATGCTTTCTGCTTCTGATTAGATTCATAGCTCTGTGCTGTACTTCGCGCTTGAATAGCCACTTCTTGTTGTCCACGAAGGTTATCCTATTTTTCACGGCGAACTTTTTTTACTCCTTTCGACTTTTTCCCCAAGTTTGTTTCAGTCTTACATGCATACATTTTTTATCTTAATCCGACAAATTCTTCCATAATTTTTCCAGCATGCTCATCCTTCATTTTACCCAGAACCTTTTTATTTACCCTTGGCATTTCATATTTATTATTTTCTGGGTAATCCAACGTATCAAAGTAGTTAATCATTCCTTTCATATCTTCATAAAAGTCTTCCGTTTTTACGTATATGAAGCTTACCTTGTCCATATGTAACAGTTTAACGTCCTCCCTATGCTTTGGCGTCATCACATTATAGTGAAATTCGTACATTAAATGCTTTGATATATCCAATATACTCATTTCAACATAGATAGGTTTATCAAAGAGTACTTTAGTTTTGTTCAAATGCATAGCGACCAAATTTTCATCTAATATAGTTCTACCTTTAAAATTCGGTTTAGCTATAAGTTTTTCCGCTCTCTTGGAATCACACAGAAATCTGATATCGAAGCGTTTCCTGATATTTTCCATCGTCTTTCTGAACACCGAGTTGTTCATGAGTTTGTAAAAGTCCTTTTCGAAATCATTGGTTGGCCTGGTTCTCATATGAGTGTTTATATCTATTTACTTCAGTAACCAATTGGACAGGTTGAATTCCAACACTCTGTACACCTTTTTCAAATTTAGCCCCAGCTGCAAATATTGTTTTAGAACCCTGTAATGGATGACGTATCGCTCTTTCTCATACAGAGTTGTTAGAAGTTTAGACTGCTTCGAACCATCGGGTATTCTGTTCTCAGGGGCTAATGTTAAGTGCGAGTGGGGATTATGCAAGTATTCAGGATAGTGCAGATCACACTGTAGAATGTAGCCTTTATCTGCATCATCCGCTATTTTAGTCACATCAATATCAGCATTTCCCCACCTGAAACTGCCATGTGGCAAGAATTGGCTCATTGCCCAACCATATAGGTTGTTGACGTCTAGGTACATTAGAAAACTAGATTCCATAGTTTTATTATAGTCCTTCATGTATTTATTATTAACTCTCCCACATCTGTTACAGCACTGAGATACACCTCCTCTTGTGCCTTTTTGAAGCATAAGTACCATATCATAATTGCTTAATAGCTCGAACTTTACACCAGTGGACTTTAACATAGCATCCCAAGAGAGCCCAGGTGCAGTGAAGTTCCATGCAAGATCCAGTTTGTAGGTCTTAATGCAGACATTCCTAAAATGTTCTATAATATCAGTCAAGATCAGTACATTAGTCTCTACATATAAATCGGAATATTTGCCTAAATTATTAATGTTGAAGGCATTCCAGACTTTCTTGGCGAGTTTATAGTCTTCTTGAGATATATGTGACTCTCTCTCTCTCAATCATTTTATTGTAAAAGTCTTTTTCTGATGGTAGCTTGGTTTCTTCACATTTCTTCCAGGAGTCCATATAATCGTATGGATATACAGCTTTTCTGGTGACGAGATCTAGCTTATCCTTGCGGAAGTATTTGGCCGTCTCTCTGATCTCTTTCAAATTCTTCGCAAAACTGTCAAGGCTACTGGCCATGAATTGAAATGAATCAATAAACCTCAATTTTATTCCAGGTAGCTTGGCTTTCTGTCCTTCACCAGTTTCTATCATTTTTGTCCCCACCTCTTTGCTAAATGAGATGTATTTTTCTTCGGTGTTAGGTATGACGTCAATGTCTCCATTATCACTCCCTAGTTCTTTTATAAGCAGGTGTGCATCATATCCGGATAAATTATCTATAAAAACCGGGATAAAGGAAGGGTTTCGATAGTGTAGGTTACATAGACTGTGAGCCGGACCCCTATAGTTTGATTCACATTTTGACGGATGGAGTAAATGGTCGTGATCTCTAACTTTTTCGTGGTCTGGATTTTCCTCGTTTGAATAAGGTGGTGGCTCTGTTACGATGTTCAACTAGCAGATATGACATACATCAGTTACCTGAAAGTAATCTTCATCTTTAGCAGTAATCTTGATTGGCTGATGCTTGTCATAAATTTCCTTTATCGTTAGGGCCTCAGTCTTTAATGTATCATAAAATACTTTAGTGACATCAGGGCCTATATAAATGATGGGTGCGTTGTAGTCTTCATGCTTTTATTTGATATAAAGGCAAAAACTCATAGGTTCATGCTTTTGATATTTTAGCATGTACGATCCGCTTCCATCAGGTTGACAGGTATCTATCTTATTCGTACCAGCTTGAACCTCTTGCAACAAACTCCTCCATCTCTGTCAATAGCTTTTGAATAACTGATCTGTAATAAGCTACCAAATCTGCTGATTCTAAGATGACTTCATTTTCTGTTTTGAAATTTTTCTCCATTTCTTCTATCTTTTCCTTTTTGATAATCACAGAGAAATTGGAAATTAACCTTCAGACCATTCAGCCTCTTCAGATGTTTTGTGATAAGACCCCGGACTTGTGATGAAAAATCGTTCAAAAAGTCTTTGGGAAGCATCAGATTGTGCTCGTTTTGGATGTCATACGTCTTCAAACGAGATTTATAGGCTGTCTCAACTTCATGAGGGTATATAGCCTTCTGTCTCGCGAATCTGAAAACAGGTCGGAATCATATTCGAAGTGACTGTTGAACAGTACGCTTTCAATGTAAGCTATGATGTCTGTTTTCCATACTAATTTTTCCAAGAACAATACTTTGTATTTTATCCTCAATTTATTTGCGCTTCAGTTCAAAAACACCTTTGTCCATCATCTTGTATTCATTAAAAAATACTTATGGATGATGTTGCTGCATTTGTCGTAAAACTCAACTGATATTCAGGAGGCGATATCAAGGATAAGTTCCTTACGGACAAACTGACCTGTTATCTGCTTGTTAAGAGAATCGTTGTTTTGTAGTTTGATCTCCTAAAAGCTGACTGGAGAATTCTCCAGGCAGCTATAATACTTAAGCAATGTTCTTGATCTTGAAAGTTTTGACCAGTCTGCAAACCTTTTATTTCGGCTGAAACCACATAGTTTTGTTGCATTAAAGCATCCTGTGTTCTTATCAATAACCAACTTAAAGTCGCCAAATAACTCATTATAAAAGATATCCTTGATTTTCTCATAACATACATCGTTCAAAGATTTATTTCCGCTAAAAATCTTATTTATATACTAAATGTATTTCTTTAAGTGCTCAAAATATTAAAGAGTTAAATTTAAAAGAAGTAAAATGGAGACTTTTAATAATAAATGTCAGACGAAGTGATGGAAATATTAAGACGCTTTGGTCAAGATAACAAAATGCCTTCAAACGTCTTGACACAAGAGTGCAAGCATAAATTTGTAACAAAAGACGATTATGAATTTTACGTTTGTATGACATGTCATGAAGAGCTGGGATATAATCCTAATAAACGTCCGCTAGGTAGAAAGAAATTATATTTCATGATGAAGATACAACCTAGAAGTCAAAGCAGAGTGAAAAATCTTAATAAATGGTTAAATGAGCTCAATATCCCCTTAGAACATGTAATTTCGGTTGAATTTTTTAAATTTATCCATAAATATGAAGAATTGTTTCCAGAACGGAAAAACTTAATCAGCAAAGAATACATTTTATTTCATCTGTTGCGGAAAAGAGATTTTCAAGTACCGCTTAAGTTACCTAAAATGAAGAAAACGCTTGATCAGAATGAAGAAATCTGTCGAACCGTCTTCGAAGCTTTAAACTGGAATTTTTAATAGCTTTTGTCGGTTAGACTAAATCTTTCTTATCTATCCAGCTACTCTCTGGATATCCTAACCACTTCACCAGATATTTATTCCCCACCTTTTTGAGAATTTTCTCAATTTTGTACACATTGTCCTTCTTATCATACCGTACCAGCTCGTTTTCATAAAAGGTTCCTTTTACATATTCATTTAAACTTTTATTCTATAAGTGACTGGATCGGTTTCTAGTACTTCAAAGATGGTGAATATTTCTTCTGTAAAGGTTGCCTGATAACCTCTTCTAAAAGAGAGTTGTTTTATATATTCATATTCTGACTCTATCTCCTACTTGGTATTTGAGCTTATGTATGACCTTTTCTTTAAACAAATTGCAGTAGACTTCAATACTGTTTTCTTCTAGACTGGCCTCAACCGGCGTCATCTTTATACTTCTGTGGTAAGAGTTATTATAATTTTTTACTAACTGATCCAATACATCTATATATCTATTGGTATTGTTAGCCGCTAAGTATCTCCAAATTTTACCGTTTAGAGTTCTATTGAATCGTTCCACCACGGAGCATTTGATTCCAACGTTTTCAGTAGTGAACCAGTGGATATTGTTCTCTTTAAACAGAAGCTGTGTCTCTTTGTTAATGAACATGGTCCCCTTGTCAATCTGGATTTTAAGAGGAACTCTCGCTTTAAATATCTTCTTAAATGCCTTAGTCACTTCCTCTCCCGTTTTTCTATGAATAGGCACAGCCCACCCATATTTGCTGAAAATGTCTATAACTGTTACAAGTAGTTGTAGCCATCATTTTATTTTGAAAATGGCTTTAGAAATAACAAATCTGCTTGCCATTGATTATCAATGTGTGACACATAAGTTCCCCTTCTTTTAAACTTACTGATGAGTGGTTTATGTTTTGTGTAAACATCTTGTTGATGTAAGAATTTTTAGACTTTTTTTCCACTTAAACCTGTTTTCCTACTGAGTTCCTTTATACCACAATATCCAGTCTCTGGATCGTAATAAACTTTTTCGGGGTCCTCAATTACCTCTTCAGCGGTAAAAAACGACTCTTTTTAGAACCACAAACCATGCAGACCCCTTTCATCATAGGTCTGCCATTTTTAGAGGTATCGTGCTGTACGTTTTTAGTCTCAGTGTGGGTTTTACATTTTAGGCAGTATATTTTTTAGCCCATTCCAAATGTCTTCTTTGCTTTGATAATTGGCTTCACAACAGCTCTATCTAACCTTTCACGGATTGGGAATATCAAGTTCCTTTATCATATTTGAGTCACACACCTTGTTTCTTGTTTTGGTATCTTTGTTTTTTAGGTAACACACATCATGTTTATAAGCAGCTTCATCGACTCTATTAATGGGATTACTCCATTTTTTGTATGTCAAATCGGGATTTAATCCAGTTTTACCTATGAGCAATTGAGTACCTGGCCCTGTAAATTGGTGACCAGGCAGATGATTTCAAACGGTAAATTATTAATTGCAGAGTTAATAACTCCTTTTCCTTTCTTCATTTATTTATATGTAAAAAATTATTTACTCACATATTCATAGCAGTTCAGTTGGGTTTGTTTCATGTATTTTTCTCTCGGTAAGTAGACTGAATCGTTGATAAAATCATCCTCTCTACTGTACATCTCTTCTTCTGGTAATGCATTTGATTTGAAAGAATTCAACAGTTGTTAATAAAACTTGTATGACTGCTTATACTCTTCGTTCCTTCCCACGATATTCAGGGACTTTTCAATAACTTCAACGATACCACCACTTAAGCTCAGAGCGGCTAAGGGTACTATCGCAAAAGCAGATAAACCCAATGAACTGCAGAGGAACTTTGTAATGGATAACGAAATCTTTATCTTATGATAATGGTAGTAGATCTTTATATACACGTAGATTTTCTTCCGTAAGTATTCTTCCATCTTTATTTATAGGTTTGAAATATTTTTTCCGATATCTCAAGGACGGATTCACTAAATCAAACATAAAAAAAAATCACATGATTGTTGCATGCACTTTTTGTACAATCGGCTGAACTCTCCTTTCGTTAAATTACCATCTATCTCCCTTATGATCTGCTGAATCTCCCTCTGCTGAAGGTTAAAAAATATTAAGTAGTTACAGTTTCTCCTGATAACAATAGGCGTTCTGTAATAGGACTGAGAGAGGTAAATGATTGAGGCATTCTTCTTCCTACCTCTGATGAAGAAATCTTCTATACTCGTCTGGTCTTTATCCGTCTCGCAGTCATCGAAGACAACAACATTTTTGCAAGAGGGATCCAAATCGTCCACTCTTATAAAGTCTTTTGTATCAGAGGAGAATAAGGTTTCTTTCTTGCCATATATTTCAAGTAACTCGAGCAAAATTTTTTTCTTTTGGGGATACTTTGCTAACATATCTTTAATATCCACACCATCAAAGATAGTGTACTTTTTTTCAGTTTAGTGTTCTTGGGTTCAAACATATCTTTAGCGCAAATCAACAAGTTATCAAACTCGAGTTCATCATAAATAAAATTCAGCAATAAATTCGTTTTACCACTACCTGAAGCTCCAGCGATAAGAAGTCTGAAAGGGTACTTCAGTAATAAATAATGTTGAATTGCATCGGCTAATTCTTCTGGTTCTGTATAATTTTCAACTGGATGAAATGTTGAAAAATGTGTAAAAAATGTTATTTAATGTTGAAAAAAATAGGCATCATCTCTTGAAAGCCAGTTTTTTTAAGGCCTAGGTCGGGATCCCGACCGCAGATTTTGAAGTGGGGCTGCTTTAACCATCACTGTTAAATTAATCTCGTAAATGCCGATTGGCATTAAACTTTAGAATGACTTATTTGCTTCCAGTAAAAACATAATTTGCTCCCAGTAAAAACTTACTTTGCTTCCAGTAAAAATAATTTGCATATTAATAAATGAATGATTTACAAAAAGAGCGAAATAAGGAGCCAAGAGAAGAGGTCAAGAATGACCTGAAAGTGTTTAAGATTCTGGCGGAGAATAGAAAGGACAACGAACAAAATCTTGAACAAAAATTAGGTTTCCAGAAAACTTTGTCTGAATTTCAATAGCCTGCAACCGAGAAACTTCAACAAAAAGATGTTACTAAAAAAGAACATTTTAAGGCTATAAAAGATGCTGTTGATAAGATTCCTCTTGCGATTGAAGCACCTCCAGCGACTCCAGATATCTTCTATTTTGATAAAGATTTGGATGTAGAGTTTTTAGAGAAAATTAATTTTCCAAGACCCTCAAAGTTGTACAATGAATCCAAGGATGCTCTGCAAGAAGTTATCAATAGAGTAAAGAGTACTCACTTAAAATATGCTCGTCAAATAGGAAACGTTATGAGTCAGATTGATCGACTGACCAAAAAAGATAAGGAAAGAGAAGATAGACTATTATCTAAAGCTGATTATTTACGGAAACGTATGATTACATTAGTGGATTATCGAGAGGGACTGAGGGACTTACAAAGAAAGGAAATATACCTAGGTAAAGGGGTGGCAGATAAACAGGAAATTTTGCCTTGATTCACCGATAAAGTATGCAATGGATCCAAGAGTAAAAAGTTAAATGCTCAAATCATTTATTTACTAGATGCATCATTGAGAGAAGGAACTCTAAGCAACGAGCAAGTAAAATAATATTATAAAAATTTCTTATTAAATAAATGAGTAACTACGTAAAAACCAAAATACATCTAAGCGATCATCAGATTGCTAAATTAAAATCTGCATACCAGAAAGGAGAAGAAGTTTCCCTACAAATAGATAGGACAAAACCATCTAACTATGACATGTACTTAACTCAAGCACAAATAGCTCAAATCGGGAAGGGAAAGAGAATTACTATTAGCCAGACGCAGCTCAAGAAAACAGGTGGCTTTCTAGCTTTTCTAGCTCCTTTTTTACCTGCATTAATTGCCGGAGCTAAGGCGCTGGCTTTAGGTGCCGCAAGTGGGGCAGCTGGATGGGGATCAAAGAAAGCTTTGGATAAAATTTCAGGATCGGGTTGTGCTCAAAAAAAGCCCCGTGGAAAGGGAGTCTATCAAAACTGGGAATATCAAAACGAAGTAATTGAAGACAATATGAAATAAGAAAAAGGGTTTAGGGGTGTCTTCACTTCGGATCTGTTACTTAAAAAGATGAGACGATTTGAGAACGGTATTATTAATTTGGACATAGCTACGGCACCTGGTACACACTGGGTATGTTACTACAACGAACCTAATAACTATTTCGTCGAGTACTTTGATCCGTTTGGAGAACATGTTTACAAAATTCCTACGGGTATAAAGAAATATCTACAAAGTTCTGGGAAAAAATAGGGTATAATTCAAGCTTTTTACAACGCCCAGCATCCGTCAAATGTGGCTACTTTTGCATGAAGTATATTAATGAAAGAAACAAAGGTAAATCTGTTGAAAATGTTTTGTATACCTTTACCCAAGAACCTAGTGACTATAATGAAAAAAATCTTCTCTATAGATAAATGGTGTTATTAATATTGGATTCGAAAAACTCTGAAAAGTCAGAAGACTTTACAATTAAATATTCCAGACCATTTAGGTTTAAGCAGATCGCTCTTCAGTCCTTTTCAATGTACGTCTTCAGTCCGTTTTAATGTACGCAACATTAAAGATGAGACTTTTTCATACTATGATGGATATCAGTGGTTAGATCTATCGCTCCCAGATGGAAATTATACTGTTAAAGGGTTGAACCATTACATGCTGAAATTTTTTGGGAATGATTCACCAATTCTATTTGGTATAGACGAGGAACGACAACGAATAGCCATCAAGTTAAAAGATGGGTACAAAAGATCGATTTAACAAAATGCAAAAAACTGCATAAACTGTTAGGGTTCGAACCTGAAAAATATATTAAGAGTCTGGACAAATCGGAAAGTACATTGCCGACTTATCCGGTGGGAATGATTACATTTATATACATTGCGATGTCGCGAAGGGAGCCTACATTAACGGCTTTCACTCTTCAAACGTAATCTATTCCTTTACAAATGTTAATCGTCCAGGCAGTCAAATCATAAAATCATTTGAAAAACCTCTATTCTTTCATTTTCGGATGGAAAGTGTTCAAAGAATCAGAATGAGAATAACGAACCATAGAGGCGATTTCATTCCCCTCAATAAGCAAGAAGCACAATACAATTTTATTGCCCTCTAATTAAAGAAATGAATAAACATAGACTTCAAAGGAAGAGTAATAAGATACAAAGAAGAGGGTTCTTTTCAGATGCCCTTACTTTTTTACTGGATCACTATGCATTAGAAGGTAATGCCAAACAGTTTGTCCGTGATAAGTTTAACGAGATATTTTCAAAGAAGAAAAAACATGGAGATGGACTTAAGTTTCTGTGAATTTTGATTTAATAACAGTAAAGCCTATTAAATTAAGAAGTTCCTCTGTTTACTATCGTTTTGTTGTCGCAAAAGTTGCAGTTGACTGCATCTATAGTAATAAATTAAAAAGAGTAACAAAAAAATTGTTCTTATAATAAATGAATAAAATATTTGATTTAAACAACACTGATTATTATAACGATGATAACATCGAAAGTCTCGAGTATAGAGAAGTGAGGCATGAAAATAGCGATATAGTTCTACTTAGATTGCCATTTACCATTTCTTTATACATGACACTGACTCCAATATCTTATATTGTAATGGATATTTACAACAAAAACTAAAAATTGTTAACAGTAATGGAACAGCAATAGCAGATGATAATGTAGCTCTCGTGAATGGAGGTGGTTTAATAAACGCCAACAGATTTAAATTGAGCAACACTGAAATCGAAACCAACATTAATTATTCTGCTCTCATGCGACATGTGTTAGGTCTAATTCATTTCAATGCTGACTATTCTACTTCGGAAGCTACGAATATGCTCTTCTACGTAGATACGTCTGACACAGCGGACAGAAAACCCTTGAAATATGATGGGACTTTGGTAGATGAAACTACGATAACTGAATTTTTCGAAAAATTAAGAACTAACGACGTATAATCATGGATTCAAAAAAAGATGCGAACTTACTCAAAATAGTTAAGCTCACTATATGGATCCCGTTAAAATACGTATTTGTTTTCTTCAATGAATACAAAAAGGTCATAACAGGTTTCCAAGTCAAGTTTGAGTTTCAGAGAAATCATAGTCAGAACATGGTGTATACAGATGAGCAAAATAAGGACTACAAAGTTGTTATGGAAGATTGGCTTCCTTATGTTAGATTTCAGAATTCAGCAGCTGCAAAATTTAATAAGTTAAAATCATCAGATAAGCCTGTGGAAATAAACTGGAACCAACGCATTGTAAAGTCGAATATTTTCTTAAATAATTCAAGTGGGTCTTACTCCATAAATGCTACTTCAGACGAAGCATTCTCTTTGTACATCATACCACAATATACTGAAAGATATGAAAATGCAAAACAGAACAACATGTTATTCGACAACTTAGATATGATAGAATGTTGGCTGGTGGTTAATAATGTAAGGCTTCCAACTGTTAGTTACATGATGGATTTTCAGAAAGGTGATTACAATCGGCTATACACAGCTCTTTTGGAATCTGGACTCAATACCATTACACCAGAAACAGGATGCATGGTCAATTATTCCAATTTCGGTAAATTATATCCAATCATTTGCTTTAACCTGGTTCACCATGAAAATTATAAAGACACGAATAACCAGACTATAGAGTTCAACTAGAGATTGAGAAACAACACCACCAAGAATTATGTCTTCTATTTCATCTTACGAGAACGCAAGAAATGCTACTTAAACATTAAGAATCAAGATATTACCATGATCAAAGCATTAAAGCTATAAATGGTACTGAATTTTAATTTGAATAGTCAAAGGACTATTAAAACTATTCTTGTTAAAATAAAGAAATGGCCGCTTACTGTCCATTTTTTTGAGGAGGAACTCAAAGAAGGGCCACCTGGTATTCCAGGAATAGGGTTTAAACTGACACATGAGGGCAATTATGATATGGAAGAAAAGATATTAAGAAATGTTGGAGAACTTTTGGAAAATAATTATGTAACTACAAAATTTTACGTAGACAGATGTAGGAAGAATCTGAGGTCATCCATTCGAGATTTGTCCAACAAAAGTTTAGTTCTTTCAGAAAATGATCAACAATATGATGCAAAAGGAAAAAGAATTATCAATCTTTTAAATTCAGTTGAGCAGACCGATTCTGCAACTAGGGATTATGTAGATACAGTGGTTGATCAGTCACAAAGCAAAAGTTCACTACACACACTTCAAGGAAATTTTGATGCGAAAGGCAAAACGATAAACAATGTAAAGGATCCGGAATCTGAGAAAAATGTTGTAAATAGACGATATTTTGAAAATAATGCCTTGACGCTCCATTGAGAGGCATATAATGCTAAAAATAGATCAATCGCACATCTTGCGGATCCGAGCGCTAGTCACGATGAAGTCAACAAACAATATTTTGAAAATAATGCTTTGATTTTAAAAGATGATTGATATGATGCTAACAATAAAGTAGTTTCAAATGTTAAAGAGCCTGTAAAGGTAAACGATGTAGTTACTAAATAATATCTTGATTATTACTGTATTCCATGGAATAAAATTAATAAAAACTATTATGCTCACAATCAAAGAATTTCAGGTGTGAAAAGACCCCAATATGATACAGATTGTGCTAACAAATATTATGCTGATACTAAGACATTCTGTGCCTCTACAGATCGAGGAATACAATTCACGGGTAATAGTTTCAAGACTTTCCCGTTCAATAGATTTACTTCAAAACTCTTAGACTCAAACATAAATTAACCACACGATATTTATATGAAAGTAACAATTTTCTTAGCATATGATAACATGAATGAGAAACCAAAGATACGATTAGAAAAAGATAAAGAGATCCTTCTCGATAAGGAAATACATGTCAATGAAGAATCAATCACTTTATTTGTTTACAAAATGATGTTTTAACCTTATCAGTATTGACTGGAGGATAATATACATTGAAGCCCTATTTACACATTGAAAAATTGGAATTTTTTTAACTCCATAAATAAATGGAGAAACTTAATTCTTTATGTATTAGAACCTATAAGGAGTTGGACTAGGCATATCTGATTTCTGGTATCTCAGTCTATACTGATAAAATTTTAATTCGCTTGGAGAATGGGTCACTTATTCACATATATACGGGCATATTAAATATGGAAGAGGTAGAATCATTAAAAGAGAAACAAATAAAAGTTATAAGTGTGGATAAGTACATAGTTTTTTCTGACCTACTCAATATTAAAAGCATTTAAAGAAAGAAAAATTTTTTCTCATATAACACACACTGGTCAACAGTGGTTTTGGTGCCAAAGATTTTGGAGGTGATTTTATATGAATTCGATGCGCTGAATCCAAATATGCCATTAATTTTTGCCTATCAGCTTGAATTTTTAAGATATCAACATTTTAATGAATCATGCATTACGCTATTTTAAAAGAAAAACCATGGTTTAAACAAACAAATTAAACAGGGAATTTTTATTATATTACATAGATATTGCTTATTAAATACAAAAGAAAACAGAAAAAGTCATGATTTAAACAAATTACTCACTGAACATTTCGGAAACTTCTTTTGCGTGACATTCTTGAATGTATTTTGGAACAATACCGTTTTAAAGTCCAGCAGTAATCTGCCATCATGTGAGTATCCCATCTTCCTTGATAGCGATCCACCATACATTTTATATCTTGGTGAAATCTTTCACCTTGCTCCTCACTAATGTCTCCTAAATTATCAGGAAAACGGTTTAAGTGGCTATGTAAATAGTGCACCTTAATGCTCATGTTACACCCAAGAGATCTGAAATTATTCAGCATTTCATTGACTAATTCAACATAGTTTTCAGCTTTGTGTTTACCCAGAAAATTTTGGACAACTGAAACAAATGAATTCCAGGCTTTTTGTTCAATCTCATTCATTGAATTTATGAAGTCAGGGTCTTTAATCAGCTGTCTTATTTGTGGGCCATCAAATATTCCTGCTTTAATTTTTTCCATACTCAGCTGAGGCATTTTTTTCCCTATACATGCAAAGAATGATCCATTCTTATCAAGAGCCTTTACAAATTGCTTCATTAGACCCAGCTTGATATGCAGTGGTGGAAAGATGATTTTCTCTCGTGGAACTAAAGGATCGTTGATGATATTCTTTTCCCCAACATCCATGTTTTCTCTCCTAGGCCACTCTTTTCTAACCCAGTGTTGCGTTTTGTCTCTGCTATCCCAGAGGCACAAGAAACAAGGATATTTTGTGTGGCCACTTTGCTGTCCAAGGAGAAAGTTTACCATTTTTAAGTCTACACAAATCACCCATTGGTGTTCACGATACTTTATTTTTTCCAAGACCAAAGCTATGGTGTCATATTGCTCTTTCATTTTCGTTGAGTGAGCAATTAGTATTGAGCCATATTTGTTCCCATTATGTAGAAGAACATATTTCAAACTTCGCTTTGAGCTATCAATAAATAGGCGCCAATCATCTGGAAAATATTCAGGAAGACCCATTTTTACCAGGAATTCTCTAACAGCATGACAAAATACAAGATTTTGTTCTTCAGAGAAAAAAGGAAGCAGATCTTTCTCCCTTGTGCGATAGAATGTAATTTTCGTTCCTGGTTCAAGTAAATTTTTTTCCTTGAACCTGGAAGCCAGTAATTTAGAAGCTTCTTTCGACAGATTGAGATCTCTAATGAGGTCATTTAACTCATCTTGGTTGAAACATTGAGGAATTGATGATATCGTTTCAAAATCGCTGTCACCTTCAGTAGTATCAGAATTCTGATCAAAGAGACAATAAGCGTCCTCACAGAGTTCTGGTAGCTGGTGAAAAGTTGGAATTGGCACTTCTTCTGAGTGAGGGATAAGGCGTCTTGCAGAGACTAAATCTGGATAAATCCACTTATTACGGTTCTTTCGATTGATTCCAGTAATATTTATTAGGCAGAAATAACAGTCATCAAAGTGATTTTTTGGTTCTCTCCAAACCATTGGTACACCGAATTTCAGGCTTTTCCTTTTCCCGGTAGTCCACTGTCGTAAATGCTCTGTACAAGATTTACAGACAATATATGGTGCCCAGGTTTTATCCTGATCACCAAGTTTAACACCAAAATATCCAAGATAAGCCCTCTTTACAAAGTCACTAATAGATTTTCTGTTTTCCAGTAGCGTGTATTCTCCGCATATTTAGCAAAAATATCCGGATGATGTACACAGCTTCTTCTACTTGAACTCATTTTATTCCTATTCAACAACAAAAATACTTAGATTTACTTTTTAACAACTCGTTATTAAAGAGAAATTTCATATGACGCTAACCTCTATCTATCTGCACCGCCGGAATTCACGAAATATTCTTAACTCTCAACTGCGGTTGAAGCTTTGAAGGTCACTTCAGATAGTGCAGAGACATCTTCATCTATCGGATTTCTATGGAACTAACTGGATAGCACTAATAAGTAGGATTCAATCCCATTTATTAATAATTTGTCAACTAATCAGTTATATATCTCATATTGTTTGTCTTCTTTTTATAATAAATGAATTAAAATAATAATTTTTAAAATTAATAATTAGTTATTTCCTAAACATTATTATTTTAAATTCAATTGGTTACAAAAGAGGACTGACAATAGGGCAAATATATAAGAATCTTTCCCTGTATAAATTTTACAACACTTGAAAGTACTAAATAGAAAAAAAGCATTGATAGACATGTGAATTTATCTAAAAATCTAGAGCTGATACAGAAAAACTGCTTTCATATTTAGATTCAGCAATAAAAATATAGTTAATATCTGCTCTAAAATCCTAAGCACCAAAAAAAAAATTTTTTGTAGGCCTGTGTAATAAACACAAAATGGAATTGTTAAATAAATTAAACGCACTCAGTTCATTAGAATATGGAGCAAAGACTTTCAAGAAAATGAGGGAACTCAACATCCACGAAAAATATCCTGTCACTGAAATTAAACAGATAACCATAAGATATGGAAATAGAATAGTTGCAGAATTGCCTGATTGTCTTGTATCGCTACCACAAAAATGTGATAAAATGGCATCAGATTATTTAAAACTCAATGATTTGAAACCTCTTTTCTTTGTGTATTTGGGAAGTAAGGATGTCTGAAAGTCTCAACCAGAGCAAATGTTTCAATTCGAACAGTAATATTTGACTTTAATGGTTTTAAAAATCATTAAAATCTAAAGAAGTTTGTACATTTTAGATAAAATATCACACCCTATTTTTCCGAACATTTTTGTTCTTCTCATCATGCAATATTTGATGCATTTGAATAACATATTTTAAAATTAGGAAATAAAATTCTTGATATTTTTCAGTTTCTTCTTCTATTCATAAGAATAACTTTTGACGCACTCTTGCCAGACTAGTCATTCTACAGATCACACTTCCGTAGAGCTATCATGTCACCGAATAAGTCGTTAATATTTTCCATTTCTGTTTATTATTACTCACATTTCTTTAAATGAATAAAATGAGGAAGCGGTTTGAAAAACTGCGACCTTGAGTCGTGAGAGAAACGGGTTCTTTTTTTTCCTGTCTCGACTCTGAATGACGTAAGAGATTTTAATTTTAACTATCACTGGATGGCAGCACGAACTGGACTCGGAATCTGGTATAGAAAATTTTTCGCCTCATTACGTTTTAATCTCTGAAGTGTTTTCGACGATAATTTTCAATCGGATAAATTGCAATCTTTGATATTTTAAAGATTTTTCACACTCTGAGAGAGAAATGACTTGTTTAAAGCTATATTTTAGCGTCTTTTCGTCTTCGGTGACATGTATATATTAATTAGATGTTCTCTCGGTGTCGCGTACCCAGTATCTCCGTGGCAAAGTCTAAGCTTAGCAACCGAAAGAGCGCGGTTTCGAACTCCAGCCTCGGCTTGGTAGCAGCTTTCGTGAATAGTGAAATGCTATTTGCGTTACGCTCACTTCTGGATCGAACCACGGAGCTAAACATCAAGAATTCGTAAGAAGCTGTTGGAATTGGACTTCTGGTATCACTGATCTGGCGGGTCGTTTTGCTATTTTTTTAAGAAATGTCCTAATTGAATAATAAATAAATCACTGACCTGTTGAATAAATACGAATTGAATAATAATAAGAAAATTGAATATAAATAATAATGCACTAAAAATAGTGCGTTGAAATATTTTAAAATTATAGTTCTGTTCTCTGGGTAAAATAGAGCACACAGGATAAATATATTTTTTAATAGTTCACACTATTAAAAGATAATAGAATTTATATAAGATAACATTCAAGTTTTCTATTTTGTATTCATAAAATAATATTTTTCTTCAGCTCTCGTCAAGACTCTCAATTATTTTTTGAAACTATTCTTCTAAATTTCCTAAGCGTTCAATGAATTCAACCCTTTCAATTGGGGTTATTGATGAAAGTATCATTGATTGAAGCTTCTGAAATTCTGCTCGAAAGCTATAAATTAATGAGATGCGAGTGCATACCTTAATCAAATGTTCGGTGTGTTTTTACGCATTTCCATTTGTTTATTTATATATATATTTTTCTTTAAATGCAAAAATACTCACTAGTATTTCCTTTTTAGAAGTTTTAAAATAAGAGGGCGAGGCCCCTGAGAAAAAGGGAGAGCTCACCGAAGAGGGCATTTTGGATGACTTTTCTAAAAGTGGATACATTTTCTGTGGAGGTTTAAGAAGTGGGTTGCAAGACTATTATTTTTAAAATTAATACATGCAAATGTTCCCAATTGCTTTTTAAAAGTGAGTGGAGTTTTAATGGGATCATTGTTCTTAAGAGGAGGTGTGGCCTCTGAGAAAAAGGGGGTTTGTGCCGAAGGGGGGATCCTGCCGTCTCAGCGCGGATAATTTGTGTAGAACGATTAATTTTTAAAAGTGGGTGATAGCGAGTTTTAAACCATTGTTTTATAAAATTGGTATGAGCCATTACTTTAAAAAAGTGGGTGGAGTTTTAATGGGCTATTTCAGATCTATTGTTTTTTAAAAGGGGTGGAAAAATTATGGCGTTTTCTGATACCATTAATTTCTAAAAGTGGTTTCGATTTTAGTGGCTAAAATGGGGTCATTCCTCTCTGAAAGTAGGTGGGGGGGGGTTAGAACATTGCTTTAAAAAGTGGGTGGAAATTTTATGGAGCGGGCTTATGGTCTAAACGTCACTGCGCCAAGTCTGTCAAATGCATGGTACTTATATCTTAAAATTGAAAATTTACCATTGATTTCTAGAATAAGTTATTTGCCAAAAAATAGTTTTTATCACAACAAATCTTAAATTTGACATAAAAAAATACGCCGATAATGTATCAGGCAGATATTCAATTTTGCAAATTTGATTTGCTTCAAAAGATTAAGAGCCATGAAAAAATTTCATTGCTAACGTTTTCTTTACCATTTTAATATCATATAAAGTTAGGAAAACCCTTTCGAATTTCTTTTAATAAATAAACGAAGTCAGTGAATTAAATACTGTTAATACATATATATATATATATATTGTTGTGGGGATGTCTAGGAGTGTTTGTTGCATGAGAGCTTTACGTTAATTAACAAAGCTATTTAATGAAACAAAAGTTTAGATTACAGGAACAAACATTTTTATTACATCTTAGCTGATCCAAATCTCTGCGCAACGTATAGGTAGATAAGTGGCCCTTCAGTTTCTTGAGTATGCAACAGTCGTCCATCCTGATGTGGTCGATCCCCGACCAATTTGCTAATTTTTAGATGAAAATATAAAAAGAAAGTAATTAAAGATAAAGCGAAAACAATATTGAAAGAAAAATGCAAAAATTAAAGTTCAACTGTTCTTGTTTGGCTGAAAAAAGTCAATAGTTTTTTAATTAATATTTCTTAGGAATTGTCCCATGGCTTCATTAAATCTGCAGATGTCGCAGTCAGGTTCGGGCCTTCGTATCTGCCTCTCTTCTTGACATCATATCTATCATTACACCGGACTTTTACGATTTTGTAGGGGCCGAAAAATTGTGGGCGCAGTTTCATTCCTACACCAAACTGGCTTATCTTTAAGTCCAATGTTATATTTCTTTCCCTGTTATCTTTGTCCCCAATGTTATATTTCTTTGCTTCTTTTCGCTGTTGTGTGTATTGTTTTTTACTTTTTCTTGTAAATTTAAAATTTTAAGTTGTCGTCTTCTCTTATTTGGTGCTTATTATGTAGTACCAATTGGTAATTTTCTTTTTCCAGAAGTTCTTTGATTTTGATGTCATTCTTATTTTTCACTTTGACGCCTGTTAAAAGTTCAAATGACGAAGATTTGGTTGCTGTTGATAACTCGTTGTAGTGATGGTTGGGCGTGTACCATTGATTAGGAATTTTAAATGTTAGTTTTATTAAAACTTATATTAATGTTCCTTGAATTTTTTCAACTTGTCCATTGTCACGTGGTACCCTGTGGTGATTAAAATAACTTCAATATATTCTTCCTTGTAATATTTTTGAAATTCTGTTGAAGTAAAAGCTGATCCCTTATCTCAAATTATTCGTCGTGGGTTTCCGAAATTTACTTGTTTGTAGTCTCAATTTTTCTAAGGCATCACATGTGTTGAAGTGGATTTGACTGGATAAATCCCAACAAATTTTGTAAAAGCATCTACTACTGTAAAAATGGGTTTGTTGTTTTTGTTGTTGAATGGGAATGGTCCTAAGAAATCCATGTGGTATGTGTCCAGCGGTAAGTCCCCTTTTGGCATTAGATGTAAAAATCCTACTTGTTTGCCAAGTTTTTTTGATGAAAGTATGCATTGGATGCAATTTGTGTTAACATTTTCTACAGTCTTCCGTATATTGGAGAAATAGAATTGTTGTTTGATCCAATTTTCTGTTTTGTTTATGCCAAAATGTCCTTTAGAATGTTCGGGACTATTAAAAGTTCTTGATTGTTCACCACTTTGTGCAAAATATTATTTTTTAATGTAAAATCAGTTGAAGTAGTTGTTTAATGCTTGACATATACTCATTTTTGCTTTGTGCTTCATTTTTTTGTGTTATTTCATTGTATTGTATGACCATGATTGCGAAACGGCTGAGAGCATCAACATGTTGCATTTGCCGTGCTTGTCTGTGTAGTATCTCGTAATCAAAATCTTCCAAGAAGAGAGCCCATCGTACTATTTTAGGTGGTCTTTTTTATACTTTGTCTTTTCGAAAGCTTGACAATCAGTGTAAATTCGGAATTTGTGTCCACGAGGTAGTATCGAAATTTTTTCAATGCTGCGATTATGGTTATAACTTCTAATTCATAACTCGAGTATTTCTCTTCTTGCGGACATGTTTTTCTGCTCATGTAGTATATTGGATGGAAATTATTGTTAGAATCCATTTGAAGGAGTATGGCATCTTATCCTTTCGAACTGGCATCGAAGTGCATTTCTAACGGGGCATTTTCTGAATAAGATGCAGTACAGTGTAATGTCTCATAGCCAGCACTTAAGATTTCAAGAGCCTCTGATGGGGAGAATGAGTAGGGAGACGTTTGGTGCCAGTCTGAAAAGCTGCGTTTATTTTGTAGTATTGGTACTTACTCTTGGTGCGCTACGCAGGCGTGAGAGAATTATTAGTGAACACAGATATGACTCCTTTGTAATTTTGTTTCTTTGTTAATTAAATGGGTTTGCTTTCAAAATTTGGAGTAACATTAGTTTGTTTCATAGCAACAGGTTCTGCTGACAGGATTTGTTTTAAAGTTAGGAAAGATTGTTTTTGTTCACAGGACCAAATGTAAATGGGATTTTGTTTCGTAAAAGGTCACTTAAAGTTTTTGCGATTGATGCATAGTCTTTAATAAATTTTTGTAAGCAACAAGTCAATCATAAGAAATATTGAATGTGTTCAATTGTTTTAGGTTCAGGAAAATTCATAACTGCAGTTGTTTTAGTTGTTGAGAGGCGAATGATTCCTTGCTCGATTATATGACCAAGAAAATTTATCTTATGTTACAGAAAACTACACTTTTTAAAGTTGAACTCTGATCCATATTTAGAAATAACTTGGAACACTTTTCCAAGCTTTGAATTTCCTTCAGATTCAGTTTTTGACGGGATTATGAAGTCATTCATGTAAATAATAACAGTATTGTCCTTAATGAGTTCTTTTAAGACAGTTTGAACGTATTTTGAAATAATTGGGGAGAAGTCCATAGACCAAAGGGAACTTTTATGAATTCATATTGTCCGTTGTGTGTTATGAAGCTGGTGTATTTACGACTATCAGGTTCAACGGAAAAATGGAAAAAACTTGACTTGTGATCGAGGTTTGAAAAAAAAAATTGCTCATTGTAGGTTATCAAAAATGTCTTCGATGAGGGGTAGTGGAAATTTTTATTTAATAGTCTTTGAATTAAGAGCATTACCAATAATTAAAATAATTTTAAATTAACTTAATGTAAGTTAGTTATTTTGGGGATGGGAGATGTAAGTGGTATATATATATATATATATACCACTTACATATATATAAATATATATATATATATATATGTTATAATTTTTATATTTAATTAAAGTTTATATATATATATATATATATATATATATATATATATATATATATATATATATATATATATATATATATATATAAACTTTAATCAAAAATCAAATATAAAAATTATATTCAATTCTACTTGGATGGACGTATGGGGTAGATGGTGGGTTTAACATTAGGCACCTTTTCATAATTTAATATTAAAATCAGGTTATTTTAAAGGAATAAATTTTTGTTAAAATGTAAGCCATAGGAACAATTATATATTAGTTGGATCATACTAAGTATAAGAGAAGAGAGTTTAAGTAGAGAATTTAATCAAATTTTATTTTTAAATTCTTAGCCCAAAATTTTTTTATTTAATGTAGGTTAAGTGTTTTGGGGGTGGGAGATGTAAGTGGAAACTTTAAATTAAATATAAAACACAATGCCTAATGCTACTTGCATGTTCGTTTGGGGAAGATGGCGGGTTTAATCTTCGGTACTTTGTCATAATTCAATATTAAAATCAGATTATTTAGAATGATGGGAGATTTATGTTAAAAGTAAAAGCCATAGAAGTAATTATATATTGTTTTAATCTCGCTATGTATAAGAGACGTGAATTTAAGTAAGGGAGAGAGTTTAAGTAAGGAATTTAATAAAATATAGTTTTTAAATTTTCAGCACAAAATTTTGACATTTAATGTAGATTGGGTATTTTGGGGGTGGGTGATGAAAGGCGAAAACTTTAAATTAAGCATAAAAAATAATATTCAATGCTACTTGGATATTCGTATGGAGAAGGTGCTGGCTTTAATCTAAGGAACTTTTTCATACTTTAACATTAAAATCAGATTATTTGGAAGGAGATTTGATATCATTTGATATTCGCATTGCTTTCTAAGTACGAGGTCTAACTTTGATTTTCGGTGAGGTAATCATTTTGACAATTTAAAGCACAAAAAATGGAAAATTGAAGCAACAATATGTAAAAAGGCAAAACAATAAAAACAACTAAATAAAGAAAAATATTAAATTAACATTATCAAAATATTTAGATTGAAAAGCATATCAATCATTAAAATCATTCTCTAACACAATAGAAAAGTCAAATTTCTCAACACCTATGAAATAATAACTCAGAAAGGGGCCATTTCACGATATAATAATTTGAAGAATATGTAATCTTGAGAGCTCAATTTCTACTTTACAACTATATTGAAAAATCAGGAAATGATAATAAGATTAATGAGAAAATAAATTCTAACGAAATGATTGCTCCCCAACTCTATTTTTATGCAAAATAAAAATCATAGTTTAAAAGATATAATAATAATTTAAAAGCGGGGTGTAATTTAAAAATCATATAAAAATTAATGCATAGATTTAAATTATAACTATACAGAAAAACTAAGATATTTAATAACATGGGTGTTGTTTCTTTATTTTAAAGTGTATTATATATTTATTTTAAAGTGTATCCAAGGGTCAAATATACACTACTTAACTATGTTATTATCCGTTAAGAATAATATTATTCGGCAATCTATTTTTTATTACACAGTAAGCTTCGTGGTGATGTCCGTATAATGTCTAAGTGAAACCGGTTAGTTTTATGGAAACATATAACAATATATGTTTTATTTTTTTAAAAAATTGCCAATTTTTTTTTTGTACGCTATTTCAGAATTGCCCACGTAATTTAAGGAAATTTCTTAATTTTTCTTTCTTGTTCACGAACAAAATATACAGCCCATCTAATAATCTACTATTTATTTTTTTAAAATAACTACAAATATCAATATAATGCTTATTTATGACGAGAATACAAAAACATATAATAATAGAATACATAAGGAAAATGAAAAAGGAAACACGAATTCCTTTGAAGTCATTCCATATCATAAATGACATTCCATACCGAATATATAAGCACACAAATATTTAATAATAAATGTGAATTTGTGACAATTATTTTACATTTAAATTTAATGGCTTTCGATAGTCAAAATTACAATTATTGATAACTATAGATATAACTATACTTGTACACAATTTGTGGTGTCTTGTGATGAACTTCATCATGACATCAAATTATTTCAGAGACATATGACTTCTGCAAAACTGGATAACAGCAAGCTGTCACTAAAAGAAGCAAAGTAAACTCTTAGAGCTTTATTCTAAGATGCTTTCAGCTCATATTGAAGCGCCTTTTAATTTTGAAACATGATCAGGATTCGAGGTCAATACACTAAGTTTGAGCTTTCTTCTCCCTAGCAGTGAAAGGACTGGATATTACAAATTAAAGACATGTCCCCAACTCACGAAGCTCCAGCAATTCAAAGAGATAGATGTGTTCAACCAGCCATTCGTCGCTTGTAGCAAATAGCGAAACCCTGCTGATATTACTGGAAGTGCTGTGAAGAAAAGGAGAAACTGAGGTTAAGTGGCCTATGTTATACATATTTTTTGTTCAAATTTTTAACATTACAAGTAAGGCCGCAGTGTTGTGTGTGTGGTGTTCTCATCACCGTAATCTCGACTTAGCCGAAGATCCGCCAATGAAAGCAGCTGGGAATTGTTGGGTAGGTCCTGGTCACGATGTCCTCTACAAGAAATGATATTTCTGAGAGTGGCATGTCAAGTATTAGGGCTCCTCATATGCTAAATTATCAAGATCTGGCGGCTTTTCACAAGCTAGTACAGACCATCTCTGTTTTAGGCATCGGGAAATAGGCTGGTGCAATTTCAACACCTTGGAAACCAACACATTTCCTTTACTTATAGTTCAATTTTGTTTCTAATAGCGCATACTGGATTCCGATAAAGAAGCATATTTTTCTTGGAATGTGGTTTCGCATCTTTTCTTAACTCCCCTGTCAAGATAAAGGTCAAATTTTTTTTTTACAGTATTTATACAGCAAAAAAGGTATCACGATTTCAAGTGTTTCTTCAAGCGTTACAAATTTAAATCGAAATTTTCTGACTTTTTTCGAGAAGAAATTAGTTACAAGTTATTGCGATGCACAGCTAAATGCGAAATTGAAATGACTGAGCTGCATGAGCCATTTCATAAGTTCACATTTTTTTAATTTTAGTGTATGCAAAGAGTTTAAATTCATGATTGTGTTTCTTGTCATACTATTAATGTCAAATTGAGATATAAATGAAAAAAAGAAGCTTTTGCCTTTTTGTTTTCATGCAAATAAATTAACAGTTTTTGTTTTGCACTAGTCACATAAAAGCTAATTTGTAATTGCTTTTGCAAGTTAATATATCAGCCAGTTTACGGAAAATGTTTTTAAAACTTAAAATTCACTAAAAATAACGAAGTAAAAAACGTGCATGGAAATGTGCCGCAAAAATGTATATATATATATATCGATATTAAGTATACGTTTATTTTTATGAAGGTACCCGAATACTTTTTTATGGCAATTTTGACCAAAATATTAAAAAAATGTTGATTATTATTTAAGAAAAAACAGTTTCCTACTAATATCAGTTGCAATATCATCGAAAAGAGTGATGTTGACTCAAAATAATTTTTGAAAGTGAAAGCTGCTTAGGGCGATAATGTTATTTCTAAAATAGAATATATTGGCCATATTCAGAAATGAGTGGGATCAAACCTATGAAAATTAAAAAGTAATGTACCAGAATTGATGGATTCCCTTGTATAAATAAAATTCAAAATTATTATGGAATTGCAATCCGTAATAATGTGGAAAACTTAATGCAGTGCAACAAAATATTATTGCAGTACTGTTTCAATGTGCATAAATTTCAAAAACATCTGTGCGTGGACAGATGTGTGAAGATGGCTATTTCTATTTTCAACGACCATTAAATAAAAGAAAACGCATGAAAGAAAAAAAAATATTGATCTTTCCTAAAATATGCTGAATCTTGTTAAGCCAGAGTACATGGAATTGCAAGAACTTCAATACTCCTGAAGTTATTGCAATGTGACTTCATGGTAAAAAACAAACGTATCACTCAACGGTGATATATGAAAATGAGTGCCAACAGACATCATTGTAAGTTTAAAAATATTTAAAATTGGAGCGCGTATGATGTTCTCATAAAATTTGATAGTGGGATTTTAGGATGTGCCTCCATTCTCAAATATATTAATATAGAAAATGTTGGCAAATATACAATTGAGGTTCATCACATTCTGGTTAAACTTCGCATCGCTCGTTCAATTCGCCATTCTACTGTTATTGTAGAAACGCGCAGAATAATTCTGAAAGCTTCTAGACAAAAATTATTTATTTCTTAATATAAAGAAGATTGCACAAATAAAGTAGACAATTTTTAAATTTCTGTAATTATTGAAAACCAAATATAAATTTTTTTTCCTTAAAATGTTTATATTTTTGCGATATTTATATGATCGAAAAACGTAATAACTAAAAATGTTATTAATTTAGCTTTTTGAAATTTCATGTATCTGTTATTTAGGCACAATTTTAGGAATAGAATATCCATGTATAGATACAACCATTTTCAACCATTTTAAGAGGAGTTCATTTGTAAAAATTATGATTCTTGTTTCAATTTTCAAGGAAAATATGATAAAAGTAAGCATTACATTGTTAAATATCAAAGTTGTAACTCTCCCATAGTGTATTCTCTAAATTTTTGCATTCTGGTAAGTATAAAATTTATATTATTGTAAATTATTTTTTAGAATTATTTATTAGTTTTGCATAATTAATGATTTTTCGCAATTTTCCACCTAAAATAAGGAATATATGACTATAAATGTAGAGTAATAACTTTTTTATTTAATACTGCATATATGATTCTTAAATTCATATAAAATGTCTACAAATTAGTTTCTGGCCTATCTAGAATTTTGTAAGCAATAATAGACTATTCTTATTCGACGTTGGAATAATTCTGGGTTATAAATCTTGCTTCTTTTAGAAATCAAACTTCAAATACTCATTCTATTTATAAAATATTTTTTGAAGAAAATTTTTCAACAGATGCGGTGAGTGCAGAATTCATTAATAATCAGAGCATAATAGCTTATAATTCTCAAATTATAATGTGTGATTCTACTTTGTACCCATTTGGTTACATACCAGATGCAAAACAGGTTTGAAGTGGATTCTGATACACTTTTAAGATAATGGAGTTGAACCTAAGACCTGTTATACCTGCAGAAATGAGAACCAGACTTTAACGATTCAACAAACGGTTAAACAAATGCACTATTTCATTGTAAGGTGATTCCAAAGAGATCACATACATATCTAGAGCATCATTTCCTTCGTTACCGTATTTTGTTTGATTTAACTATGTTGGTCGAATACAAGTGTTTCGCATTAACTTTCAGCATATGTTTTCCAATATGTTTGATGTATGAATCGATTTTCTCGTGCGAAAGAAGATCCTGCCTTTAAAAGCTCAGAGTTAAATAAAAGACATAATTTATAGCCACCGGACTCTCGTTCTGTCATACCATATTTCTTCCAGATATAATATTGTTTGGTAGGACCATATACCATGTTGTCACTAGTCACCTTATTGTCACCATATTGTCATCAGTCACAAGGTCATATTGTCAAATTATCACCAAATCATATTGGCATCACCATTTTATCACTACAATATTGTCACCACAATGTTGTAACTGCATAATCAGCATCATATTTTCAACACATTGTCACCACCATGTTGTTATCTGTGTCTCTATGCTGGCATCAGTCGCCATAGTCTCACCTTAGAATGAAGAGAACATTCTTGCCACTTATTTTTTTTATCCGTGACCCTTATCCCTCACCCCCTGCGGGCTTTCTCAGTCATTTAAAGCATGTCTGTTAGCAAAACCTTCTAAAGCTCACATCTAATATCATTGAAAACTATAAATCAATAATTTTTTTAAAAAATCTTTCTTTTCGGAAAATTTTGTAAAATCTTGATTATATTCATGTATTTGTATCAAAATGTTTCGTAAATGCTTGTAATTTTCTTTATTATTCAATATTAGTTAATTTTTTTCACATGAATAAAATATAAACAAATCTCATGTGTTTTTAGCAAAATTATGGATTTTTGTCACCGCTTAATGGACAGCCTAACTACCGATAACAGTTGAAATTCATTTTAGCGTCCACCCAGTATTTTGACTTCCGAGAGAAACTTTAATTGAAAATAAAATCTATTCACGTGTCACGAAAAAAAAATTCCAAAGCACCTGAAGGACATGATTGCAGAATTTCAAAATCCATATTACCTTATCATCAATGGTTCATGTCGAACCCAAGATTTCGAAGAGCGTTCATCTACAGCCAGGCCAGAGTAATTTCTATCGTGAAAAAATATCCACAAGAGCGTTTATTTCTCTATACTCTAATCTGCACTACAAAAAGAATTGCTTTTAGCTGTTAAGGACAGGAACCAGATATTTTGGCTGCTTTTTCACTGGCTCAAAAACAATACATCTTGACGGATTGAATATTCAATTTACAAAATAAGGGATATTCAATCAAATAAGATCTAGCCAACATTTAGGCTCCACTAGTTTGGTGGAAACTGTTGAAAAGGATTTTTCTTTATTTAGGATCAGAAGACCCGCAATATTTCACCACTTACTTCAGATGTATCATTTTACTAGGAAGACATTGCGACTAAGACCAACTGACTGTTCCTCAGCCATCTTTAGTGAACATAATGGATCTTCGATTAAGTCTGGTTACAAATTCACTAATTTCAAATGATGAGAACAGCTCACCAAACAACTAGGTCACCGAGTCTTGGACCACTTTCGTATGATTCAACGGGGTTTTGTTTGTGAGCACATAAAATATGTAAATATTTTGTGGGTTGAAGAGTAGATACAAATTTATGCGAGAACGATACTAAGATTCAAAACTTTTGAATTATTTTCCTAGATTTAACGTCATTATGTATCGACATTAAAGTAGAGTATTCTATTAAACATTTATTATTTGCGCTGATGTCGATCAACGAATTTCATAAGTAAAGTTTTACTTTTAAAGTCTTCTGAAAATAATAAAGATTCAAGTCAAAATTATAGCAGATGTTTGCTCAAGAAGCTTGAGAATATCTTTGAGAGCTTTGAGTGATTTTGTTTTTTACGCCATTCTGCATTCATCCCAAATAATATCTGTATTTCTGCACAACTTTTTCTATTGTTGAATGTGCTTTGAAATCTTGTAAATGGATGTTTAATGAATTTCATGTTCAAAAACTAATTGAAGTATGAAATAGATTTTATTCTTATAATGTCATAGAAGCAGAGAGCTGAAAAGAAAAATCACTATTAATATGAGTTGCTGAAAGTATCAATATAATTAGTTATGTTTTATCAGTTCCTCCTAATACATCTAAAAAACAGCGGCGAGGGGTTGTTCCTGGGCGTAACGGGCGAAGTACGTCGTGAGTGTATTCTCCTGGTAGGGCCACCCAAGGCGTGAAGCCCATTCCACTATGCCCAGCTAATATCTGCAGGTGAAGCCAGGAGCAGAGTCCGACTTATACCACTGGTGCTCCAGATCGTGTATCAACAGAGGCTGTCCCCATCCCCTTTATCATGAGCTAGTCTACTTCCATTCCAGATGGAGGAACTCCTTGGAGACTCCCTCCTTTTTTCTTGATTTTTTGAGAGTGCATGGGTTCATAGATCTGGTGTAGCTAGCTATTCTGGATGGGATTTGTAACAACATTTAAAAATAAATTTCTAATCTCATTACTAACACTTTGCATTTAATTTTACATACTTATTTTTACTCAATCGTTTTATTACACTACAAGAAATTGAAAATTCGTGATTGATGCTGAGATTTACGGTTTCCGGTTGACATCCCTCCTCCACTTTCAGCTCATCGCTTTCATTCCTTTGGAAACAAGTAGGTGTAAAGATGGAGACCTTGACGTCATACTGGTAACCTTGTGTCCCTAATTCCAACTGTGCTCTCAACTTCGCTATTATTTTTGGCGAGTATTCTGAAGTAGATATTAGTTTTTTCCCTTGTCAGCTTATTTCCATTCTTCCGCAGTTAGATTTCAAGTACTAGTTGCATTACTCAGTGATTGAGAGACCTAACTTTGATTTTTGACGAGGCAATCATTAAAGAACAGGAAAAATAAAAGTTGCAATAAAAACATGCAGAAATGCAACAAATCAATAAAAGAATGTAAAGTAAAGAAAAATATTAATATTATCGAAATATTTAAATTCAAAAGTATATTAAGAATTATATCTAATTTCCAACACAATAAGAAAAAAATTAAATATATTAATCCACATGAAACAGTAACTCATAAAGGGGTAATTTCACTATAAAGTAATTTGTAGAATAAGTAATATTGAGAACTCAATTTCTACTCACAACTTCATTGAAAAACTAGGAAATGATAGTAAGAATAATGAGAAAATATATACTAACGAAATGATCTCTACCGAACTTTATTCTAATGCAAATTAAAAGTATTAATAAGCTAAAAATTAAACTTCAAAAATTAAAATCCACGTAAATTAAATTTAATAATGTAATTGACAGTATAAATATCGCGAGTGTCGTTTCTTCCCTTAACAGAAAGAAATTACGCAATTCCTCACTGGACATGGGAAATTCAGTAGCTATCTTCACCGTTTCCACAATAAAAACAGTGAGGTGTGCATGTGCAACTCTGGGACTGACAACCCTTCTTACATTCTTCTTGAATGCCCATTTGTTTTAGAAGAAAGGAACGAGCTTTGTAAAGATTTATATAACAGGTGGCCCCCGATTTTTGTGAACCTAGTGAAGAAATAGAATTTTGAATTTTTTTAAAAATTTATTCTTGCTGTTATCTAACTCCTTTTTTATTTTTATATATCTTTTTTCCCTCTGCCTTCATTTATTATTATTTTTTTTTCATATCATTATTTATTTGGATTTGCTATGTAGTACATTTGTTGTACCTTCAAGTCCTGTACCTTCATACATTTAGTGTATGTTAATGGGTAGTATTGTACGGTGTTTATTAGTTTAAGGAACGAGATATTGTACACAAAAAATAACTGTTGAGTGAAAAACTGACTATTTATTTTTAACGCTATTTTTTTTTATTTAACTTTATATTTAATATTGGTTTTATTCAAATAATTAAGTCGCAACATTAATAATTTAAAAACAAATCGAATGTGATATGAAGGTTTTAAATTTTTACTTGAAAAACGAATTTATTAAAATGTTGAAGTTAGGGAATTTTTTTTCTGTTCACGTCCCAATGGATTTAAGTCTGGTTGACAAATTGTGAAAAACTAAAATGCGTTCGCTGCAAGTGTCGAAAACAATACATTAAAAAAAAGTAAATTACATTATTTGAAAAAAATCATACCATGAGAATGTGGAGAAGAGTGGGGATTCAGTGCCATATATATATTTCTTTTATCTGATAACTCATACAGAAGAAATGTAAAAGCCAAAAAAAATATTTTTTGAATTGGAATGAGTTCTTTAACGGAGAAGTGAGATTTTTCTTAAATTAATTACCTCATGGAATAAATAATTTTATAGGGAGTTAAAATATGCATCATGCTTTATACCAAATATAAACACGATAGTCAAATTTTAAAATGAAACATTGTTGTTAATTTAAGTTTACTAGGAATGGACATCAGAAGTTGAGTCATCAATAATTTCGGCGGTTTCGCATAATGAAAGGAATAAAATATTATTACAAACATGTTGTGTAAAAGTAATGAATCAGTTACTCGCTTATTGTTAGATAATGGCTCAATGTGCACATTTATTTGTCAAAAACTAGTAGACAAATGAAAAGTCGTGAAAATAGGAAAAGAAAAATTATGAGCTTTTACTTTCTGTAGCAAAAAGTCAATAAACAAAATGTATGATGTAGTCCGTGTGACATTAGAACACAGATTTTTTCGTAGCTCAAAAATAGAAATAGAAGCTTTAGTTGCAGATGAAGTATCAGGATCAGACATACAACCACCTGAATCAAGAGTAGTAAATGTGAAAATATATAGAGTTTTAAGAAGCTATACCTTTGCTGACTCCCTTAATTGAACAGAGCCTGTGTAACAATTTTGATAGGGGCAGATAACTATTATAGCATTGTGACTAGTAAAATCAAACATTTGAATAAGAATCTAGATTGCTGTTGAAAGTATTTTTGGTTGGTGCCTACAAGAGAAGAAAACTGATAATCACACTTTTCTCATATTTCATGTAGTGATACAGGAAAATTTAATTTTGAAACAAACAGAAAAATTTTGGAATTTGGAAAATTCTGGTTTAATTGATAAAAATTATGAAGATGATTATTTCGAAAATAAAGTTTTATCCAGTTTTGAGTCAAATATTAAATACGAAAATCAAAGTTACATAGTTCGATTTCGCTGGAAACTTGATAAACAAAATTATAATAATGATAGAGAAATCGCTGAACCAAGATGTCTTTTGCAGTGCTTGCGTCAAAAAGTTCAGATTTTGCGTAATTCGTAAAATAAAATTTCTTTCTTTCTGCGTTATCTTCTTCAGTCTTCCAAATCTTGGTTTTACAACAAGACTACCAGTGTCAAGGTAGTTTTGAATAACTCTTTGTACAATACAAAATGGTTTTAACAATATCATGAAGAGTTTTATACCTTCATCTCTCTCAATTTTAGAATAAGGTATCTCGTAACTAAGGGAATTCCTTTATTAGTTGACATTTTTGTCCAAGAAAATAGAAATAACTTCCAATCATTGTAATATTTGCTTTGGAAGTCAATGACCTTTAAAGTGTAACCTTTGCATTCTCAAGTTTGAAATTTAAAAGTCAGTTAAGAAATCCTCCATATCCTATGCGCTGTACACAGATTTTAATGGCTTTAATTTCTGGCGAATAATCTTTTAAAAATTACTGTGCATAAAGTATCAGATACAAAAATATTACAGTTAAATAATTTCTTTATTCAAACTAAATATTTAAAAAACAAAACTTTAAGAAACCACCCTTTTCGCACCTTAAATTTGGATTTCATATTACTTTTTCTTGATGTACGCAGACTTCATTGACTAACTCTATATAATGAATTTTGCAAAAGTATCCCAATATAATTTATGTTGCAAACCGTTGGCAACGCATTTTGATTAAAAATCTCGCTTTTAACAATAAACATTTAAGTATTTATAATTTTTTAAAGTCTGGCAATGACCTGAATTAATTTCCCAATAAAAAGATTGCCGAAAGAGAAAATAGCTTCGCCTTGATAAGAGAAGTTTTTCGTTAGAATTGCTTAGTGTGTAATAGTGGAAGTTATGAACAGAGTTAATGTTTGTGCATTATATCATCGACACAGTTGCGAAAAATACTGCTTAACCAAATACAGTAGCCATTTCATACTTCGCTAAAGAGAGACATTGGTGTTTGTATAGAATTTTAAGAAATTAATTTCAATGGAATACTGCTTGTAACCTATTATAAATGTTAATTAAATAGAATCAATGAAGTGGACACATCAAACAAGCAGAAAAATATCACTGAGCATATTCAATATGCAACTTGAAAGATACTAGAAAAGGGTTATTAACGTTAAATTTTAGGTTAAACCCACGTGCGCTAAAACAGTTATAGGGTGACTAACAAACCACTTTTCACTTTGAAAAGCATATTTCAAAATGTTGGGAGAAAGAGAAACGTATCATGCCATTATTTTAATAACCACTAAATGTTCCGTGGGTAACAAATCTCGTTAAATAGATAAATAACTCATATTATGATTGCATTAAATGACTGCCTATTTCTACCGACTAAAAAACAGATAAATGAAATTCGTTTGAAACTACTATAATCCACTGAATTCCATATGTGAGTTACTTCTTACATGACATCTATTGGAGAGACAAAGGATGCCAAGATACTTTTGAGTAAATATAAACCATCTCAGTAGGAAGAATGTTTGGCAAGTAGAAATTTAACTACTAAGCGTAAATAGACGCTTTTTCTAAACGGATAATCTTTTCTTCAGTTAATTTTAGTGACAGAAGAGGGGAAAATACAATCATTTGAAACATGTTATCATTTAAATATTTCTTAAATTTTCCAGTAACCTATGGTTTCTTTTTGCGTTCAAAGTCATGCCTATTAACAAAAACTGTTAACAGCTCTCCGTCGGGTGAACGTTGCTACTATTGTTTCGATTTCAAATGTAATAAGAATATCAATAACTAATGCTGTGGTCTTCGGTTCAAGAATTTATACATTTGAGGTTTAAGTAGGACATAAATGTTTTTTGACTTTCGAGTTCAAATTTAAATTAGATTTACGTATAATCAATGATCTTGAACAGAAAACGACTGATAAACCAATGTTAAAAAAAACTGGAAGTATTTGATAACTCTTGAAAATTAAGTATCGTATGTCACTAATGAAAATATATTTCCGTCACGACTCTTAGTGTCACACAGCGAGCATCAACCACTCATTTCATATAGAGGAATAAGTAACCAATTTGAAAATTGTACATATTAATAACTTTTGATTACGTAGTTAATGTTGAAGTATTTAAACTATGTACTTAAATTGTTACTTTTTGTCTATGTATTTAATAATACATTTTTAAAAACATCATTCCGTTGTTTATTGTAGTTTTGTTTCAGGATTTATTTGTAAATATGTGAATTCTGTAGTAATTTAAACTGAATTTAAAAAACAACTCAACTCCTAATTGAACTGAGAAAAGACTAACAACTGAATACGTTTAGGTATTATTCTCTTCTTCATTAAAACGAGCCGATAGGTTAATATGAGATATCCTTAATTTTTTTCAACTATTGAAATTCAAGTGGTGGGATGCTTTTAGAGAAACTATGTTGTATCCCGATAGATCGAACAAATTGGATTCCGTTTATTTTGGTTTGGTATGCGAGAGTAATTGAAGGATGCAGAAAGTTTGGCAGTGAATATTGAATCGTTAGCGGTCATAATATTTAATAGATTTTAAATTGACTCAATGTGTATTCACACGCAAAACTAAGACTTCTTCCCCTTAACAGTAAAATTTTTGTGAGAACAACATGTTACCTTAAATATAGTCACCACTGCTGAACACTACGGTTCTTCGGTGGGCTCTTATTCAGGTTACAACTGTTACAAGTATTTTCTGATATTACTCTCTCCTAAAAAATTGTTATAAATTTATATTTTTCGTGGGCAATCTTTTTTGATATGCAAATGTCAATTAAGTAGGTATTAATGGCTGATAGTGGAGTTGTATAGCAACTCTCTATCCAACTAATCCAAACTACTATCACTTTGTGTTCACTGGAATCACAGTATCTCTTTGGGAAGGCTCTTAGGATGAGTGTTGCTCAGATGGTTACTGTAACAAATTTCTTATCCCTGAAAATGTAATAAGAAAGTATTGAAGGCAGACAAATAGTAGCTATATCTTAAACTAGATTTTGAGTTAAATAAAGGTGAGAATCGAAAACTAAAAAAAAAAAAAAAAATCGGAATTTGAAAAATGTTGATCAGTTTTATTGCTCTGTGGCAGTCAGAGACAAGAGCTAATTATACCGCATTTTAAAACGACTTACGAACCCTTGTCAGCATCTATGTCTGATATGTTACTTGAACTCCCAAACAAAACATAATTCAATAACCATTCAGCAGCTCTGAAGTGTTAAAAAATCAGCTTGTATCCAAGATTTGCGATAAATTGGTAAGAGATGAAATTCATTTTTTCCCTAATATTAAATAGTCAATATTTTGCTGGTATTTAACAAAGATTAATCTTTAATTGACTGCATGTGACACGCCATTTTATAAGTTCACTTATGTAATTTGAAAATGGAATATTTACAGTCTAAATGCTTGAACGTTGATACAAAAATATTTTACGCCCTTTTGATATTCAAATAAGGGAAGTAAAATTTACTAATATTCAAAATATATTAAATACTTTTTTGAAGGAATGTCTTAAAGGCAATTTCGCAAGATTAATGACAGCAGAACATTTGTGTTAATGAATATTTCAAAAATATTTAAGACTTATTAGCTATAACATCCTAAATTTCAGGTGGCTGCTGGTAGTCATGTTTGAAAAGATACCTCGTAACTCAAAGAACCGTCGTATTCATTAATAGTTGTTAGGTAAAACTACGCGTGATACATTTTGATGGGTTGTTCAACCAAGTTTAGTGGACTTCAAAGTTATACATTGGGTATGGATGACTCTAGGGGATTTGAAATCTGCTTTAAATTAGGCTTCAGTCTAATTTAGCCTCTGCTCAGGAGGTGAGGATAATGACCATATCTACTATCATACACTATATCGAAGATAATGCAGTTTACTACAACTTGTTTATGTATATATTTTTAAAAATAATATTTACTGAATTAAAATGACACGAGTTTCAGAAAAAAAAATTCTGTGTTTAGATTTCAAATAGAAACAATGTTACTCAATGGGAGCTATATAAGCCTATGAGCATAAAGCTCCACAAGAGTTTTTTGTCGTAACCAAACCTAGCTTAAAATAACACTTTTATCGCACTTGGTGTTGCTTCCACTGCATAATCTGATATCGATAGAGATTAAAACAATTTCTCTTCCGCCCTTAAAAAAATGACAAATTTTTTACAGAAAATTCTTCATTTAAGGTGTCGTGTGATTAAAAATCTGTACATACTGCAACTTAATGCAGAAAGAGACGGTTCAAATTCCAATTTTTTAACAATACTATAAATACTGCAAATCAAAGAAGTCATTAATGTTCATTATTTCAACATCACTGACGTCTTTTGAAGTTGTAGGTAGTGTAGTGGAATGTATCCCTATCTATCAAGGTGAAGAATGGGGTTTGATTCCCCACTACGGTGATTTAAAAACGGAATCTAGGTTTCTGCTTTTTGGTTGAAAGTAACTTGTAATATGAGTTAATTTTAATCTATGAATGTAATAACTTATTAATGTGTAATGTAGATAATCATTCGTTTTACTATGAAACCTTAATTGAAATATTCATTAAAGATGGTATTCATTGAATTAATTTAATATTTATATCGCAGCTGATGTGGCCTTCTTATCGCAATTGAGATGCATATTCGGCTCTTAACCGAAAAGTTAGTGGTTCTAACACACCGGGGGCGTGTTGAGATTTCGAAAAATTTTCAGTTTCGATTTTTGCAATTGTGAAAATTCTCTTAATCTCCAGAGGAATAATGTTAAAATTCAAACAATGGAGATTAATATCATTTGATAAAATTAGCTTATTATTCACGTCTTACTAAAAAGGGAAAATTCTTCCAAATTAATGATATCATCTTTTAATGAGCTATATTCGCGTGAAACCTGCACATGTTAAGGTTTAATGAGGAATGAATCAATCCAAAAATCAATAAATTGAACAGTACTGTTAAAAACTTTAAATTAAAAGAGTAATGGATATGCCTGTATTTGATATCATCCAAGTCTTTTGCAATCCTCGGTAATATAGTGATAAATATAATCCCATCTCGATAGGGAGACAGAGCTATTGCAATGATTCTCAATAATTTTTTTTTTGTCGCACACACATCACTTTTAACTATTTCAAAATTTTTTCACCTCACAAAGAAAAAAAAATTTATAGGTCTGCATATAATAGTTTATGATCATAGTTTTGAATGTATGTAAAATGAAATTATATGTACTACAAAAAATAAGTTTATTACTTTACTGGTAATAAAAAACAATTTATAATTTTTACTATATAAATTTCTAAGATTAGGCGGAACACAAAATTGCCGCGACACAGTGGTTGAGAATCTCTGTCTTATTATAGCTTTGCTATCTTAAGAGACTTACTGGATTTTGGTGTGATATTGTCTGAATCTGGCTTGTTTAGACCAGTTACTATATAAATTACCTTCCTTTCCATAGTTTACTTCATATCTGTGGTCACTTTAATAGTTCGGTAGCTGTTAATACTATCTGCATATTAACTCCTTTTCAATCAACGAGTCAATGACTTTTTTCCCATATTGGTTATAGAAAAATTCCAAAATTGATTAAAAATGAATGATTCATTTGAGTCTTACATAAAATTGATGTATGCCATCCGGGCCTCGATTTTTTCATTTTTAGAAAATAAGTTGCATTTGGTGCGAAAAATGGAAAATCTTTATTAAAATAATTTGTTTAGTTCTCAAAGCACTAGGAGTTCCTGATAATTTTCTTCAGCTTTTTTTTTTATCCTATCTTGAGTTCACGACTTAAACGCTAGTTAAGAGCGAAAACAGCGTAACAAAACAGCCTCTTTTAACAGCGTAAGTTTTCATCATTCAAAATAATTTGCATTGTTTACCTCTAGATATCTAACGTTTGTCCACCTTAAAATTCGTGGTGCAAAAATATGATGACATAATAGTTAAATTTTTTTCTCTAATTTACTGGACTACTAAAACGAGCCTCTATAAATTTTGATGTTAAACCTTCCAATTTAGCTTATATAAAATTCCAATTATTCCTGAAATAGTATTACTTAGGTTTTCTCCCGAAAATACAATGGAGTAATAATACATTATCCAGATCAAGAATCATAGATTTATTTATTTGCTCGCTTCATGTGCAATTTTACATGAAGCTAAAGTCAAATTAGGGTTTCTATTGCTTCCATTATAAGTGCAGGCAAGACAGCGTGTCTGAACTTTTATAGATTAATTCCAAAGTATGGGAATCAAAGAGGTCATTCATAGCTCTAACTACACTATTTGTGTCTTCATAATTTCGTTGTAAATTGTGAGTACTGAAATCTCCATATAATTTTCTTTGATTTAAAAAGTCGTTTTTATCAAAATTTAACGGAGTAATATCAGATGGGCTGCAACAGTTAAATATTTTTTAATGATTCTGAAGAATCCAAATATCAATGCAAACCATTTCAGCTCTACTACCGGATGAAAGGACATAGACATATGCTATAGAGTACCTGGTCTCTACCTTAGGATATCAGGAAATACATCTCTCCACCAAGCAATACATCTGATTTTGATAGAATTATCACGAAATTTGAAAACAAAATTGAATTTCAATAGATCTCTATGGCTTGAAATTAAGAAGTGGACAGAAATATAACATAACAACAAAACATTTACAAAATTTCATATCATGAGGTAAATGTTGCACTAAAATTATAAAAATAGATTATCCTACATTCCATGTATAAACTTGGTAATAAAAATACAAATTATCTATCTTGATCGTGATTCTAATATTCCCTCAGGGGGTTTAACTTCTTTATGTAAACACGGGTGCTACAATAACGAGGTACCCCAGGGATCTGTCCTCTTCTTTCCTCTACACTTCTTTTTTTTCTTCCTCACCTCTTTCGAGGCAACCACAACGAGGAGGAAAATGAAGAAAAAGTGGAAGGGTAGAGGAAAGAAGAGGACAGATCACTTTGGTACCTCGGGATTGTGACACCCGTGTTTACCTGAAGAAGGTGAACCCCCTGAGGGGCTATTAGGATCACGATCAAGATAGCTAGTTTGTATTTTTATTACCAAGGTTATACTTGGAGTGTAGGATAATCTATTTTTATAATTTTAGTGCAGCATTTACCTCATGCTATGAAATTTTGTAAATGTTTTGTTGTTAATGTTATATTTCTGCCCAATTCTTAATTTCAAGCCAAATTCAATTTTGTTTTCAAATTTCGTGATAATTCTATCAAAATCAGATATATTACTTGGTGTAGCTATACCTGATACCCTAAGGTAGAGACCAGGTACTCTATAGCGTATGTCTATGTCCTTTCATTCGGTAGTAGAGCTGAAATGGTTTGCATTGATATTTGGATTCTTCAGAATCATTAAAAAATGTTTAACTATTGCAGCCCATCTGATATTACGCCGTTAAATTTTGATAGAAATCGACTTTTTAAATAAAAATAAATTATATGGAGATTTTAGTACTCACAATTTACAACGAAATTATGAAGATACAAATAGTGTAGTTAGAACTACAAATGACGTCTTGGATTCCAATACTTTTGAATTAATCTATAAAAGTTCAGACACGCTTTCTTGCCTTCACTTATAACGGAAGCACTACAAACCCTAATTTGACTTCGTTTAAAATGGCGCATGAAGCGAGCGAATAAATAAATTTATAATTCTTGCTCTGGATAACGTATTATTACTCCATTGTATGTTCGGGAGAAAATTTAAGTAATACTATTTCAGGAATAATTGGAATTTTATATAAGCTAAATTGGAAGGTTTAACATCAAAATTTATAGAGGCTCGTTTTAGTAGCCCACACACACACACACACACACAATAAATTAGAGAAAAAAATTTATCTATTATGTCATCATATTTTTGCACCACGAATTTTAAGGTGACCAAACGTTAGATATCTAGATATAAACAATGCAAATTATTTTGAATGATGAAAACTTACGCTGTTAAAAGTATCATGACAGACTCACACACATTATAAGGCTTGAAAATCTAAAACAAAAAGCAGATGTAAAAAATTGGAGGAAAAATATTGCTTTCCTTCGCAACAAAAAAAAAAAAAAAAAAAAAAAAAAAAGCTTAAGAAAATTATCAGAAACTTCTAGTGCTTTGAGAACTAAATAAATTTTTTTAAAAAAGATTTTCCCTTTTTGGCACCAAATGGAACTTATTTTTAAAAAAAAAAAAAAAAATAAACGAGTCTCGATGGCATACATTAAGGTTATGTAATGCTCAAATGAATCATTCATTTTTAATCAAATTTGGAATATTTCTATAACCAATATGTGAAAAAAGTCATTGACTCGTTGATTGAAAAGGAGTTAATATGCAGATAGTATTAACAGCTACCGAACTATTAAAGTGACCACAGATATGAAGTAAAATATGGAAAGGAGGATAATTTATATAGTAACTGGTCTAAACAAGCCAGATTCAGACAATATCACACCAAAATCCAGTAAGTCTCTTAAGATAGCAAAGCTATAATAAGACAGAGATTCTCAACCACTGTGTCGCGGCAATTTTGTGTTCCGCCTAATCTTAGAAATTTATATAGTAAAAATTATAAATTGTTTTTTATTACCAGTAAAGTAATAAACGTATTTTTTGTAGAACATATATTTTCCTTTTACATACATTCAAAACTATGATCATAAACTATTATAGACCTATAAATTTTTTTTTCTTTGTGAGGTGAAAAAATTTTGAAATAGTTAAAAGTGATGTGTGTGCGACAAAAAAAATTATTGAGAATCATTGCAATAGCTCTGTCTCCCTATCCAGATGGGATTATATTTATCACTATATTACCGAGGATTGCAAAAGACTTGGATGATATCAAATACAGGCATATCCATTACTCTTTTAATTTAAAGTTTTTAACAGTACTGTTCAATTTATTGATTTTGGACTGATTCATTACTTATTAAACCTTAACACAAGTAGATTACTCGCGAACATAACACATTTAAAAGAAGACACATCATTAAATTGATAGAATTTTCACTTTTTAGTTAGACGTAAATGATAAGTTAATTTTATCAAATGATTAATCTCCATTGTTCGAATTTTCAGAAAACAAATAATATTTATTATTGTTTACAATAAGACACTAAGAAGTATACGAAAATTATATATAATTTTAATTTAGAAACTTTTTAGTGTACATGGATTTCCCAATCAACTTATTACTATGAAGTTGAAAATTTACGTCATCTTTTTGTGAAAGAGAAAATATGAACTTTAACATTTTTCCTCTGGAGATTAAGAGAATTTTCTCAATTGCAAAAATCGAAACTGAAAATTATTCGAAATTTCAACACGCCCTCGGTGGGTTAAAACCACTAACTTTTCGGTTAAGAGCCGAATATGCATCTCAATTGCGATAAGAAGGCCACATCAGCTGCGATATAAATATTAAATTAATTCAATGAATACTATCTTTAATGAATATTTCAATTAAGGTTTCATAGTAAAACGAATGATTATCTACATTACACATTAATAAGTTATTACATTCATAGATTAAAATTAACTCATATTACAAGTTACTTTCAACCAAAAAGCAGAAACCTAGATTCCGTATTTAAATCACCGTAATGGGGAATCAAACCTCATTCTTCCCCTTGATAGATAGGGATACATTCCACTACACTACCTACAACTTCAAAAGACGTCAGTGATGTTGAAATAATGAACATTAATGACTTCTTTGATTTGCAGTATTTATAGTATTGTTAAAAAATTGGAATTTGAACCGTCTCTTTCTGCATGGAATTTGAACCGTCTCTTTCTGCATTAAGTTGCAGTATGTACAGATTTTTAATCACACGACACCTTAAATGAAGAATTTTCTGTAAAAAATTTGTCATTTTTTTAAGGGCGGAAGAGAAATTGTTTTAATCTCTATCGATATCAGATTATGCAGTGGAAGCAACACCAAGTGCGATAAAAGTGTTATTTTAAGCTAGGTTAGGTTACGACAAAAAAAACTCTTGTGGAGCTTTATGCTCATAGGCTTATATAGCTTCCATTGAGTAACATTGTTTCTATTTGAAATCTAAACACAGAATTTTTTTTTCTGAAACTCGTGTCATTTTAATTCAGTAAATATTATTTTTAAAAATATGTACATAAACAAGTTGTAGTAAACTGCATTATCTTCGATATAGTGTATGATAGTAGATATGGTCATTATCCTCACCTCCTGAGCAGAGGCTAAATTAGACTGAAGCCTAATTTAAAGCAGATTTTAAATCCCCTAGAGTCATCCATACCCAATGTATAACCTTGAAGTCCACTAAACTTGGTTGAACAACCCATCAAGATGTATCACGCGTAGTTTTACCTAACAACTATTAATGAATACTACGGTTCTTTGAGTAACGAGGTCTGTTTTCAGACCAGCAGCAACCTGAAATTTAGGATGTTATGGCTAATGAGATTAAAAGATTGGCTATTCATTAACACAAATGTTCTGCTGTCATTAAACTTGCGAAAATACCTTTAAGACATTCCTCCAAAAAGTATTTAATATATTTTGAATATTAATAAATTTTACTTCCCTTATTTGAATATCAAAAGGGCGTAAAATATTTTTGCATCCACGTTCAAGCATTTAGACTGTAAATATTCCATTTTCAAATTACATAAGAGAATTTATAAAATGGCGTTTGACATGCAATCAATTAAAGATTAATCTTTGTTAAATACCAGCAAAATATTGACTATTTAATATTAGGGAAAAAATCAATTTCATCTCTTGCCAATTTATCCGAAATCCTTGATACAAGCTGATCCCTGAACACTTCAGAGCTGTTTAATGGTTATTGAATTGTGTTTTGTTTGTGATTTCAAGTAAGATATCAGACATAGATGCTGACAATGGTTCGTAACTCGTTTTAAAATGCGGTATAATTAGCTATTGCCTCCAACGGCCACAGAGCAATAAGACAGATCAACATTTATTGAGTTCCGATTTTTTTTTAGTTTTCGATTCTCACCTTTATTTAACTCAAAATCTAGTTTAAGATATAGATACTATTTGTCTGCCTTCAATACTTTCTTATTAAATTTTCAGAGAAAAGAAATCTGTTACAGTAACCATCTGAGCAACACTCATCCTTCCCAAAGAGATTCGGAAATTCCAGTGAACACAAAGTGATAGTAGTTTGGATTAGTTAGACACAGAGTTGCTATACAACTCCACTATCAGCCTTTAATAACTACTTAATTGACATATGCATATCAAAAAAGATTGTTACAAGTATTTTCTGATATTATTCTCTCCTAAAAAATTGTTATAAATTTATATTTTTCGTGGTCAGTTTTAACCTGATTAAGAGCCCACCGAAGAACCGTAGTGTTCAGCAGTGGTGACTATATTTAAGGTAACATGTTGTTCTCACAAAAATTTTACTGTTAAGGGGAAGAAGTCTTAGTTTTGCGTGTGAATACACATTGAGTCAATTTAAAATCTATTAAATATTATGACCGCTAACGATTCAATATTCACTGCCAAGCTTTCTGCATCCTTCTGTTACTCTTGCATACCAAACCAAAACAAAATAAGCGGAATCCAATTTGTTCGATCAATCGGAATACAACATAGTTTCTCTAAAACCAGCCCGCCACTTGAGTTTCAACAGTTCAAAAAATTAAGGATATCTCATATTAACGTACCTGCTCGTTTTAATGAAAAAGAGAATAATAGCTAAACGTATTCAGTTGTTAGTCTTTTCTAAGTTCAATTAGGAGTTGAGTTGTTTTTTAAATTCAGTTTAAATTACTACAGAATTCACATATTTACAAATAAATCCTGAAACAAAACTACAATAAACAACGGAATGATGTTTTTAAAAATGTATTAATAAATACATGGATAAAAAGTGCAATTCAAGTACATAGTTTAAATACTTCAACATTAACTACGTAATCAAAAGTTATTAATATGTACAATTTTCAAATTGGTTACTTGTGGCTCTATATGAAATGAGTGGTTGATGCTCACTATGTGACACTAAGAGTCGTGTAGGAAATATATTTTCATTAGTGACATACGATACTTAATTTTCAAGAGTTATCACATACTTCCAGTTTTATTCAACATTGGTTCATCAGTCGTTTTCTGCTCAAGATCATTGATTATACGTAAATCTAATTTAAATTTGAACTCGAAAGTCAAAATACATTTAAGTATTTTGACTTTCGAGTTCAAATTTAAATTGAGGTTTAAGTAGGACATAAGTCCTACTTAAACCTCAAATGTATGAATTCTTGAACCGAAGACCACAGCCTTAGTTATTAATATTCTTATTACATTTAAAATCGAAACAATAGTAGCAACGTTCACCCGACGAAGAGCTGTTAAAAAGTTTTTGTTAATACCATGACTTTGAACGCAAAAAGAAACTATAGGTCAGGGGAAAATTTATGAAATAACTATACGATAACATGTTTCAAATGATTGTATTTTCCCCTCTCCTGTTACTAAGATTAACTGAAGAAAAGATAATCCAATTAGAAAAAACGTCTATTTAAGCTTAGTAGTAAAATTTCTACTTGCCAAAGATCATTCGTTTTTTTAAATCGTTTATATTTACTCAAAAGTTTCATGGCATCCTATGCATCTCCAATAGATGTCATATAAGGAGTAACTCACATTTGGAACTCAGTGGATTATAGTAGTTTCAAACGATTTTCATTTATCTGTTTTTTAGTCGGGAGAAATAGGCAGTCATTTAATGCAATCATAATATGAGTTATTTATCTATTTAACGAGATTTGTTACCCACTGAACATTTAGTGGTTATTAAAATAATGGCATGATACGTTTCTCTTTCTCCCAACGTTTTGAAATATGCTTTTCAAAGTGAAAAGTGGTTTGTTAGTCACCCTATAACTGTTTTTGCGCACGTGGGTTTAACCTAAAATTTAACGTTAATAACCCTTTTCTAGTATCTTTCAAGTTGCATGTTGAATATGCTCAGTGATATTTTTCTGCTTGTTTGATGTGTCCACTTCATTGATTCTATTTAAATAACATTTATAATAGGTTACAAGCAGTATTCCATTGAAATTAATTTCTTAAAATTCTATACAAACACCAATGTCTCTCTTTAATGAAGTATGAAATGGCTACTGTATTTGGTTAAGCAGTATTTTTCGCAACTGTGTCGATGATATAATGCACAAACATTAACTCTGTTCATAACTTCCACTATTACACACTAAGCAATTCTAACGAAAAACTTCTCTTATCAAGGCGAAGCTATTTTCTCTTTCGGCAATCTTTTTATTGGGATATTAATTCAGGTCATTGCCAGACTTTAAAAAATTACAAATACTTAAATGTTTATTGTTAAAAGCGAGATTTTTAATCAAAATGCGTTGCCAACGGTTTGCAAGATAAATTATATTGGGATACTTTTGCAAAATTCATTATATAGAGTTAGTCAATGAAGTCTGCGTACATCAAGAAAAAGTAATATGAAATCCAAATTTAAGGTGCGAAAAGGGTGGTTTCTTAAAGTTTTGTATTTTAAATATTTAGTTTGAATAAAGAAATTATTTAACTGTAATATTTTTATATCTGATACTTTATGCACAGTAATTTTTAAAAGATTATTCGCCAAAAATTAAAGTTATTAAAATCTGCGTACAAAGGAGACGGAGGATTTCTTAACTGACTTTTAAATTTCAAACTTGAGAATGCAAAGGTTGCACTTTAAAGGTCATTGATTTCCAAAGCAAATATTACAATGATTGGAAGTTATTTCTATTTTTTTGGACAAAAATGTCAACTAATAAAAGAATTCCCTTAGTTACAAGATTTCTTATTCTAAAATTGAGAGAGATGAAGGTATAAAACTCATTATATTGGTAAAACCATTTTGTATTGTACAAAGAGTTATTCAAAACTACCTTGACACTGGTAGTCTTGTTGTAAAACCAAGATTTGAAAGACTGAAGAAGCTAACGCAGAAAGAAATTTTATTTTACGAATTACGCAAAATCCTGAACTTTTTGACGCAAGCACTGCAAGACATTTTTTTTTAACTAGCAACAAGGAAATTTCCCCTGAAACTGTATGAAAAGTATAGCGAAAGGCCGATTATTATGGACACAAACCTAGGTCTAAGCCATACATTTCCGAGACAAATAAAAAGAAAAGTATTGGTTTCGCCAAAACATATTTGAACTCTTCGAAAGACTTTAGGAACAATGTAATTTGGTAAGATGAAAGTAAATTTTCAATATAAAATTAATGGCCACCCTCTTTATTATATAGAGAAAACCATTAACAGAACTGAATCTGAGAAATTTAAATCCAACTGTCAAACATGGAGCTAGCAGTGTGTTTGTATAGGGGTGTAAAAGGAGTTGGAGATCTTCACATTTTTGATAAAGTCATGGATAAGTAGGCTTACCGGGGATATTGTAAAGAAAAATTTACGAGACAGTGCTCGAAATTTAAACCTTTCTAATACCTTTATTTTTCAAGACAACGACCCGAAACATGCAGCTAAAATTGTGAAGGAATATCTCCTGTATCCCACTCTAAGACAGTTGAGTACTCCTCCACAGTCACACCAGACCTCAATCCAATCGAACATTTGCGGAAAAAATTTAAGAAACGAATTCAGAAACGCATTACGTCGCGAAATGATCCAAATAGTTCATTGCAAGAATAGACAAATCTACATCGGATGACCCTGAAAAATTAGTTCAGTCAATGCCGAGACGTCTGCAAGCTGTTTTGAAGGATAAAAGGGATCTTCAAAGAATGGAAATAATTTTAAAAACTTATATTATCCTTTTTTTCAAAGTATGCAGACTTTATTGGGAGAGAATTCGTTTTTTTTTTTTTTTTTTTACAAAATATAGTTTTATAAATGTTACTTATGCTGTTTACTTATTTATTCATGCTTTCAATTGTTGCTAATATAAGAAACAAAATGCATTGAATAAAATACATTTTTTAATGCTTTACGTTTTTTTTTTTATTTAAAATTTTGTACGCAGACTTTTGTGACTAACTGTATATAATGAAAATAATTGACACTTGGTAATTGTCATGACAAGTACCTACTGTAGCAGCTTCATCTGGTGATAATTACTACAAATATCTGAACTTGAGGCAAGAATGCGAACATACTGCCATTAAACCAAAAGCAAGAACATTCGACTGCTATATCAAGAAACGAAAAACTGTAAAAATATTTTTAAATTAACACATTCTACAAAAAGGAATTTAAAAAAAGCAAATTGATTACTATTGATGGGAAAGAATGACTATGCAAATCATATGTGATAGGAGTGCCATATTAGCTTTATATTATACGAGTTTCCCCATTTTCTAAAATATATTTAATATAAAAAATGAAGTATTTAACAGGCACAATCACTAAGTATTATCACATTTTAGAGTAGAAAAATTTAAATTTTGCGAAGTTAAAAAATAAATGCTGTATAAAAATATCTTCTTTCGTATGTTTCTGTATAAGGTTAATCTTGTCTAGAAAGTCCTTGCTCGTGACTCAAACTCGTGACTTGATGGCGATTCACAATTGAGATTAGATAGAATGTTTAAAATTCTCATTAAAAAAAATAGCGACATAATACAAACATTCCTTATAAATTTGGTTTGGTTGGTTGGTTGGTTTGTCGCTCAACGGTCATTTTTTGCACACGAGGGCTAATTAGACCGGGACCTACGCTTTAAAGTGGATTCCGAACCACTACAAACATCCATGCCCTAGGTGGGATTCGAACCCACGAGCTGTTGAACCGAAGGCAAGAGTGCTAACCATTCGGCCGCCAGCTCGGCCCTTATAAATTTAAAATATGTACGTATGAACTTAAATTATATTCCACGGAATACTCAATTTCTGACATGTTTAATTTAATTCGAATTAGACATTACGAGTTCAATACCCGACTATAAAACATCCATTGAAAGTCAAATTTGAGTATCGGCTCCAATATTGTATAAAGTTCGTTTGTTAGTCGCTCATTGGTCAATTTTTGGCACAGGACTAATTAGACCGGGACTTGCGTTTAAAGCGAATTCCGAACCACTACAAACATACATACCCAAAATGGGATTCGCACACACGCACTGTTGAACCGAAGGCTAGAGCGCTTACCATTCGGCTTGTATACGGTTTAAATGAAAAAGGCTGACTTCTTTACCTACTAAGGATTAAATTTCATGCTTAAGATTTGAATCAAACGTTTGAACTGAAAATGAACATCAAATAGAAGCAAAATTATATTCTTAAAATTAGAGCGTATTAATAAGGATTGTGTAAATATTTTATCCAATATTTTAATTAAGAATATATTTATGTACTTATAGACGTGATCCTCTTCCTTTGAAGTAAACTGTACTTTACTCACAAAAAATTCTTTGGAAATGGCGGCTGGGGAACTTAATAAGCAATATAAATTCCCATGAAACTATAAATATGATGGCAGTTAGTTAATATTCATATATGAAACTCGCATCATTTTGAAATTGAATCAACAAATTCAATATAATTAGGTATTCTTTTGTTTTATATTTTGATGGACAATAAATAGAATATAAGCAGCTAACGGCGATTTAGTTAATTTAGTATAATCTGATTAATAAAATTTATATTATGTTAAACTATTAAGTTATTTGTATAACTTTCAGTAATGCATATGTAATCTGAGAAGAAAATTGATTTTATATTGCGTTTTAATAGAAAAATTGTTTTTTAAAATCAGAATTTTAATCAATTGTCAGAATTTAAAAGTAAATGTTTGAGCTATGGTCTCGAGACAAAGTTCCCGATCGTCGGTTCGAGGTGGGAACTGTAACGCATGCGCACTTGAAGAAAATAGTTGCAATAATTTGGCAGTCTAAAATGTGTGAATATTGTTCAGACTTAGTTTTTCACCAAACCATATGTTCTTCGATTTATTTATTTACATTCCTATTATTGGAGTGCGAAAGTAAAGCGATTAAGAAAAAAAGAATGGAGATTTATGCTTATATACCGTGAACGTTTCTCGCCTTAAGAATAAGTGGTTGAATTTTACAAATTTTAATAGCTATTTTTCAAAATATGAAGAAAAAGCAAAATAATTTACTTATATCTTAGCACCACATAAAATACAAACAGATAAAAACTTCATTTATATTTTATATGGTGCTAAATCGCATCATTAACGATAATTATCTTTTCGCAGATAATCGACAAGATAATGCGTAATTACCAAAGAAGGGTTAATTGCAATTATCATTTTCCTTCTGATTTTTGTATTTTAATACACAGAAACATAAATGAGAATATAATGCCATGGTAAAATTAATTTTACTAAATTGTCTTTGACACTTTATCATGGTTTAATTGTAAGTTAATATCACTTTTTCTTTCTTATAAAGCCTAAATTAAAATGTTAGCCAATTCAAATTAAAAATTGTTAAAAAAGTTTTTTGCACACTTGAATTGTTTTAGTAAACTTAGGATGTAATATAAATTTCAATAAAAAAAACTGCAGAATTAAAAGATTTTGTGCTTACATTACCTATTTTTTAAATTAAAAATTTTAAGTAAAATAAATCAAGCTGTAAATATTGAACATCAGTAGGTAAATTTTAGATAGTTCATTTATTTGAAAAAAAAAAGTTTTTAAAAGTGGAAAAATTTATAAAAAATTAGTAAATTTAGTCATTATAAACATAAGTGGGATAACGATATTATAAACATGAATGGGAATAAAATATCAGGCGCAAAAAATTAAGAGTGAAATAGAATAAATTTTTTTAACTATATATAATCAAGCAAAATATTTATAAATTGTCACTTTACCATGCTTACATGAAAAGTACCTATGGTTTACTTATAAATTCATTACTTCAAGTAGTTTTTTCTTTTTTTCCCTTTTATCATGCCCTATCACAAAACGATAATTATGTTTGGTTTAAACATTTATTAGCTCACATTGTTTTTTTAATTTAATTTAATTAAAATTTGTATCGTGTTTAGTTAAAAATTATTTAATTTTTTTCCATAAACGAGTTGTTTTAATAAGCTTCTATTATAAGACTGCATAATTAAAAATTTTATTTTTATTTAGTGTGTAGATAGTAGAATTTTTAATTTCAAAAATAGACTAAGATAAATCGCAAGCTGCCAATACAATAAATATCTGTAATTCGATTCAAAGTATAACTCATTTATTTTTAAAAATAAGAGTTATAAATAATGAAACTTATATAATTAATATATAATTTAATAAACTATCGCAATTATAAATGCAAAATTCATACGAGAAAAATATTCTAAGTTTTAGAAAGAGGTAAGTTAAAAAATTGAGTAAAATTAATTAATAAGATAAACTTGCTAACTAGATAAATTTATCACAATATAAAACATCGCCAAGTCAATAAATCATAGCCAGGATCTTTTGAAGCCGACGATCAGGGATCTATCTTGAGACACTAGTTATTTTAGAATGATTCCTTAAGAATTGCAAGAGAATGAGTTTGCTTGTTAAATTATTGTGGTGTTTCAGACTGTCTATATAGCGCTTAAAGTTTTTTAAATACATCCACTCATTTTGTGAAATTAAACAAAGACAAAATGGTAAGGTCAGCCCCTGAGCTATAGTATTCTACCCTTAGACATATCATAACTCTACAGAAATGAAGAGATTATTGTATAAAATACTGATTTCTGTAATGAAATATATCAGCGATATACGAGCAAATCGAAAAAAAAAACTTATTTTTAAATTAAAGTTTTAAGATTTATGAAATATTAAACCACGTGGCAGTATAATTGCTTTTATATACGCTTTCAATTTATGATACTGATAATCAAACAGTATTTTAAGCTTGATACTTTAATGTTATTAATGAACTAATTTTTATCTGATGAAATATTTCTATTATGATTAATTTATATCTGCATGTATCTTTATTTTTTTTTTTTTATCTTATTTCAATTTAAAAATATTTTGCATATCTGCTATATTAAAAAAGTACCGAACACACATTTAATTGAACTACTCATGTTGTTATGTAATGTGAGAGAAATAAAGACACCACACCAAGAGAAAGTTTACTATAACTAAAAAAATTATAAAAGTACATTTTCTTTTTAGACCTCATTATGCTTTGCTAAGATTATTCTAAAAATTGAAAGAAAATATACACTATTCAATCAATTTTTAAGTATTAATAATTAACATTTAAGTAAAAAGTACTTTAATCCTAAGATAATTTTATAAATCACTAAAACCTTTTAAATATGTCAACAATAAAGTAAAAAAAATCACTTCGGTAGTTTAAAAGAAATTATTTAAACATTTAACTTTAATCAAGACCGACCTCATTAAATTAAATAGCATAATGATTGGGTAAATAGTTCATATACCTGTGTGTATATGCAATGTTTAACTTTAAAAGTAAATAACATTTCAAAATCACCTAACAATTTACACATGTTCAAAAAATGTTCACTATACTGTGTCAATAAATTCATTCTTTTCTTCAAATATTCTGTAAACATAGTTGCATAGTTTGACAAGCAACCGCATTAGCAATAATTGAAACAAATGTTGCTTTGAAGTAACCTGAAATGATAAAAAGTTTATTAACAATCGAATTATTTAAAATCAAAATGTATAAAATCATGATTTAGTTACAATATTTTTAAACAACAAATGCTTATATTTAAATAGCAACAAAATTTTCTCATTCGTACCAATTTGAAGGTGAGAAACATTGATTTGTATGCATTTAAAGCAGCGAAATTTCTACAAAGATGAATCCTCCTAGAGTTAAACTAAAATATGAATTTTTAATGTTAAGCGGAAGCACAGTAACTTTATCATATTAGACCATAATATTTTATAAAGGTATAATTATATGATAAATTCTAACTGATAAATATTCTTCCTAACTGAAACTAAGTACATAATTAAGTATTAAATGGAATTCAGTATTCTATTAAACAATGAAGATAATAAAGTCTGTAACAAGTATCTTCTCGATTATCAGTGATAATTGTTGCTAACATGATAGGGTTATATATTTGCCAGCGAATGATTACACACACAGTACCTCCACTTTTCAAAAGTTTAACGAATTTACAGCTTAAGTATTCTATACTATTATTTCTTAGTGATCATCTACAGTTGATTAATCAAGAGAATGGCGATGTCAGAGAAAAAAATGTTGGTGGTACATTTGGACATCATATGAAAAGAGTAGGTGCGTTACGTCTAGAGAAACTCTGATCTCAATCAAGATCTGAAGATAAGAAAAACGTTGCAAAGTTATACATATAATACTATAGGTACTTAATGCACTTGTAATATGTATTAAGGGTTATGAATATATAATATTGTGGGTGGCTCAATGTTCTAATAAACACAGTCAGTATAACAATAAAAAATAAGCTGCATAAAAAGTTCTTTTCACTGTTTGTAAACTCAAACCTGACTATACTGTGGTATTATTTCAGAAGAGATTTTTGTCTGAAGGCATTATCTGTGTCGTAGTTTCCTGATATCTTATTATCCTATTTAGACACAATATTTTATATTCTAATATCTTATTCAACCATTCAAACGGTTATCTCCTTGAAGTTGAAACAATATTTAGCTTGTATCATAATTCAACAATTAGTGACTGTGATGTCCTGTGTTGGATATTTTTTTTATCCCCGCTCAGACTATAAATAAGTCCAACTTCGATTAAAAATTTTCTTCCTGTGAACGAGGCCAAAAATACATTTTTGTTTTCCAACAAGCCCTTCATATCAACATGTATGAGAGAAAGGAATCCATGTAACATGTAAAAATAAAAAGTATCTATCGGTTATCAAGCACAAACAGCACGTGTAGAACGAAAAACAAACCTACCTTTTTCGTGAGCTAAAATGGGTGATCCATGAAATACGTATTAGTGCTTCTTTGGTTAATCTGATTAATTACAATTTTATCTTAGCACAACGTAAGTTTAAAAAAACTTTCCATTTTAGTGACACAATAAATTTCCGAAAACACATAAAATGAGGGGGCGAATGTGGTGTTTCAGAAAGAATGGATAAAACTATTTTTCTTAATATGGAGGACAATACTGAGTGACTATTGTATCAAGAAGCAATATATTTAAATATCATAATGAAGAGTCATGGTAGCCTAAAATCTTTGCGAATAATTGATTCTGGATAGAGACTATATTAATAATGGATAGTAGATATTGTACCACCTTATTATATCCAAATGTAAGAAGGAAATGAAAACATTTCAGCGTTTTGAGAGACAAGTGAAACGCATCGACTTCATCAGCTGTTGTAGCAGCCGCATGCTTCCCTGTACCAATCACTGAAATGGGCTCTATTAGGAACATAAAAGCAGCTGGAAGGGGTATTCGTAATTTTAAATCAGGGATTAAGCAGAAGACCCCAAATATTTGGCCTGTCCTCGACGAAATATCTCACATTGCGACCCCGAAGTATTTAATGTCTCACAGCCGCCTCTAAGGAAACACAATAGTTCTTCGGTTAAATCAGGATTCAAACTTACTACCTTACGATAATAAGAAAGATGACCTAACCAACCAGGCCACCCCTACCCCTGATTTCAACAGTGACGGACTTACAGAAAGAAAGGAGACTGGTAGAAGGAACTTTGGTTTTGGTGCTGGATGAAAACACAAATAAAGAAAATTGATGAAGAACAAAGCATCTTTATAAATTAAAGGAAATTTTGATACTACAGATGAATTACTTAGCCTACAATCAGTAAAATCAAATCACATGATAAGATACTTAACTAGCTTTACATTAAATAGAAAAAAAAAAAGCTTGTCCCGCAAAAAATATTAAGTATTAAAATTGTTAGAGTTAGAGAAAATAGTTAAAGCATGGTTATGCTATTAAAAACACAACACGCAAACGAGGAGACATTATATTATATTGCATTTTGATTCAGGGGAGCATTTGTGAATATGCACTAAATTTAAAACATGCTATATATATACTAGTGCGCGGTTAATATAAAAAAAGCAATGACGCTAATTAACGACAGTTCTGTGGATGTGGAGGCACAATATGAAAACGTAATCAAGTACAGTAGTTTCAAGTGGTTTAACCTAGGTAGAGTGATTAGAGTCTAATCATTGAAGAATGAAATCTTATTTCTATAGACGAAGGAGGTACTTCATGATTTTGTTACTAATATAAAATTTGAAGATTAGAGATGTGTGATGCAGCTGATATATTTAAGAAATTGAATGAACTGACAGACCATAAATAAACAAAAGAATTGTTATATGGAAATTAAAAAATAATTCAATGCAAACTTTGCTTACAAAACAAGCAGACAAACTTCTTTTAGTGATTTATCTTTGTTAAGAAAAAAAAAGTCTCTAAATTATTTCTGCTAGAATTTCCGATTATTTGTAGTATAAAGGACGAAATCGTTTGAATATTTGAAGATTTAAAAAAAATTCAGCATAAATTCAAGTTATTTTTTTATTTGATATTTTTTTATATTGATACATCACTTAGAGGCAGTAGATTGACCTTACTGACTTGAAACTAGGCTTGTTTTGTGTTTTGTTTGCTGTTGTATAGTTATATACTTTGCATTATGCTAATTGAACCAGAACCAAAAGTTTAAAATACATTCGGTATCAGTATGTAAAAAGAGGGAATTGGGCTTTAAGCAACTGAACAGGCATGCAGACCACTAACTCTATTCAATTGCCAGCTCGACTCTCGTAAAATCAAATGATAGAGTAGGATGGCAGGAAAAATTTAACACCATGACATAATCGCTTTTTACAAACTTTATTTGGTAAAAATTTCTATGCATGAAGAAATTTACTGGTAGTATTATTTATATTTGAGTATTTGTGATTAAAAATTTTCCTCCATGAATGTTGACTAAAGTTAATATAGATAAATGTTGGGTACATCTAATTTGCATGCTGTGGGATGAGAATCTCACCAAGCCCTTTCAACAAACAGGAAAATGAATTAGGGTACATTATTTTAATTAAGCAGTTTTATAAACCAAATAAGTTTCATAAACTAAGAATAAATGTATTTGCATATAAATGATATGATATTAACACAATCATAAACATGGTTTATATATTATTTAAATTTTTTTGATATGTCTTAGTGAACGGCCAAAAGACTTAATGCAGTCGTAGGACATTTTATTTTCACCTGGAAGAACTTCAAAGATGAGAGAAACATGTCAGAAAAGAGGAAATGAAATTCACAAGAACCAACCTAAGGAATAGAATTTAAAAACCGAAACGCGATGTGAATTTCCCATTGCTCAACACTGGATGAGACCAAACCCAGAACGTTTCGCCGACGAGTGCTGACATTCCACAAGATCATGGTGAATTCTTTTTTATTCAATTTAATAGTATCAAATTTTATTGTAAAATTCAAGCATTAATTTTATCTCTGATTCAGCTTTGCTTCTTGGTGTGCTTTTCAATATATAAAAATGTTAATAAATGGAATCAATTTAAAAAGGAATATCCCAATAGTATCCAACAAACAAGATCAATTTTATAAGATTTAATCATAATGTTAGATATTTACTTTAATATTGAGTCGTTTTATAATTATTGGCTAGCAATGTGACAAAGGAAATTTCAACGGGTTGACCAACCAACCACAATAATGATGAACCATCTAACATTTCTCAAATAGAAAGTAGAATACTCCAGAAACTATATAAAGCAGAGATCGATTTTACGAAATCATTGCAGCACGTGAGGAAATAACGAGACGCGCGCATCGTAATGCAGAACGAGTTTCGTCTTGGACATTCGGAAGCAGCAACAGTGTACAACAGTGACTTCTCCGATTACTGTGATGGTGCCTTTTGACACAGTGGATTTTTTAACTTCAAAGCGTTGGGCGAAGTGTATTTCACCCGATCGCGTTTATGATTCACTTATTAAATCTCATTATTACAAGGTAAACAAGAAAGTTCTTGACATTTTCGCCTTGCCATTGTATAAAGTGCTAAAAAGTATGCAAATTACAGTATGACGGGATTGAAAGATCGGTCAGTCGAGAGTATAAATTATCAGCTCAAATTATTTAATCATAACTTGTAAAGTAGCGCAGATAAATAGATGCCTCGAAAGAGTTCGTTCAGTGTTTTTAGCTTTACACTTTCAAAATGCATTATTCACCTACTGCATTAAGACGCCCCTTAACCGTCTGGGGTTTTGAGAAGAAAGTGCATCATTTTTGTTTCGAGGTGGCTACATAGTTTTGGCTTTCACTGCAATGCAAGTTTTTCCCCCCTTTAGCACTTGTCAAGAATACAAAAACCTCTAATTCTTGATGAGACGTATTTCCGTTGTAATCTGGACCACCTAACAATAATCACATTCTAATGACTTACACCGGGAAGGCCCATCAATCGCTATCAGCTGTAGAAACCAATATGTGATTGCAGTTTGCTTTGTGAATATACTGCTTGAAAATTTCTTGAAGTCCTTATTATACTAAATATGAATTTTTATTTAATCATTTTGTAAATTATTATCAGGAAATTTATTTCTAAGGCAGTTTTTTTTATTTAAAAAAATTTTAAATAATCAAAAAAAAAAAAAAATATAAGCTATCACAAAGAATATCGTTTTATAATATTTAAATGTCTCATTATGCATTATATATATATATATATATATATATATATATATATATATAATTATTTCAATCATTACTTTTGATTAAAAATCAGATGCATTTTTTTAATTTCCCAGATAACTAAAAATGCATTGATTTTAAATAGCTGTAATAATTAGTTAGTTTGCTGTTTATTTGTAATTGGTAATGATTGCAGATACTTTTTGAAATCAATATTATATTTTTAAAGTCATCAAATAATTTTTAAAATCATTAAAAGAAACGTTTCTGTTGCTTTAATACATACAAATTGAAGAATTTAGATATTGTATATTTTTAATAATTTAAAAAAATAAAAAGCTAACTTAACTACCTAACAATAGATTTTATAGTATATATTAAGTTAATGACAACAGATGAAATTTGAGTGAAAATTCTGAAAGCAAATTTTTCATATTGAATTCCTCGTATCTAAAGATTTCAATTTCTAATTATGTAAACAAAATCATTCCATACAAGAACCTGTGTTATTATATTATATATCTTTCAATATTTCTTAAATTGTTTTACACAAATATTAAAATTAATGTGTCTCTCGTATGAATATTTCTTTTTCAAGAGGAGAAAAATGGCAAAAATATAAAAACAGGGAACTCTTAACGATATTGATTACAATAGTATTCTAATTACTGAACATATAATCTATCACATTTTTTCACATATTCAAATTGGACCTACATGAAATATTTTCCCATCACAGAATTATAACTGCTTTGACACGCAAATCATTACAAGCTTAAGTTTAGAGAAAAATTTTTTTTAAAAAAAAGAACTTTAGTATAATAATGATTTAACTTCTTTTGATTGTTATAAATTAAAAAAAAAAACTTAGCAACTTTTGATTTGATAAATCAAATATTTTAAATTGTTTTGATTAAAGAAGTAAATATTCACAAAATTTAATTTTGTAAGTAATTCACTAACCAGAAATGAATACTTTATCTACTTCAAAAGTACGAATCAAATTTAACCTGTTAAAAATACAAATCATAATTCATTAATTTAAAACAAAAATAAAGCTCATTTCTTATGTTAGAAACTTCTTATTGAAGGTCAAATTATTTAGCTTAATATTAGAATTAAGTCATTGAACTTTTTTTCCAAAACATACTAAAAGAATAAAAAAAGCCATAACATAGTGCTTATTTGAAATATTCTGTTTCAAGAGAGTGAAAGTATAACCTTTAGCGCAAAGCTGTTAGATATTGAAGTATATGAGAAAAAAAGCTTAATACTCAAAATGTAATCAATAAATTAGTAAATGAAAATATTTCTTTTGATTGATAAAGGAAATTTCATATTTTCCTGAATATGCAAGTAACATTAATTTAATGATTTTAAATTATACTTACAAAATATTAGTTTAAAACATCCTTAATTTTACAAAAAAGTATTAAAATAATTTTAAATCTCACAATAAAGACATATCAAACAAATAATAATCAAATAATTTAACATGTTCTCCTCTGTTTTCCTTATATGGAAAAATGTTTGTGATTACTAAATGCAGACATTTTTTAAGCCTTTAAATTTTATCAATAGTTTATGGTGAAATCATATTATAATGTCTCTGAAATAGATATGCATTTCTTAAGCAAACATTTAAGGGGATATTTCTTGTAATTTTTCTGAAATTAACATTTCTTGATGTATTTTAATATCATTTTCCAGTCCTATAGCAAAATGTAAATTGAGAAAGTTTGAATCAAAATTAAAATTTTCTTTCTAAAAATAATAGTTTCTTGTAAAGACCTTAATCGTAACAAAATAATATAATTTCTTTGGAATAAAGAAAAACAAAAGTCGCATTCTAAAATTCGGAAATACTCATGTAATATGATTTATTCCTTCATTTTTTGTAATTACTTTGATCTTGGTATTTTAACTAATGCTTGAAATATGTGTACTGAAAATTCGAGTAGTGTGAAGCTAACAACAATATTAAAAATTTCAAAACTTGTTTAGTCAAATTCTCGAGTCCACAAAAAAATTAATGCACACGTAGTTAATTTTAATTTACAAGTAGAATGAAGACAGCAGAAAAATCAATTGGTGTTTCTGATTACATCAATTGGGCATTAGGATTGACAGTATTAACAAATTTATAACTAGTGGAACTAGGGAATTTTCAAATTCCATGTGAAACCGATAAATGTAAATTAACTAAAAAATATTAATAATTTAAAAACAAGATAAAAACGAAATAAGTATTATATATGTTGTTTATAAATTTTAATTGTTAGAGATAGCCTTTAATAATTAAAACTAAATGCGAATAAATATAGAAAAGTAAAACGTAAATAGCTGTTTTTTCCTTGAAACACTTTCGATTTTCACTGGCATTAGTTAAATCAACCGTGACCGTTCAGTAAATAAGTTCAACAACTACTATTTCACGGTATTCCCTCAATTTTGGGGGTTGAATTTAAAGCATTGCAGTGATGCCAGTTGCCCCCACCAAGGTGCTCAGGATAGCCGGGAAACGCACAAAAAAGTTTGCCCTAGTTACCTCGGGATAGCCGTTTAATGGTTAAGACGCTAAATATAAGAGTATTCTGGGGTGACATACTAAGAATGTCACCCCAGAATACTCTTTCGCATAGAACAAGACCACCTATGCACTTAGGCAAGATAAAACTTTGCCTCTGGTTGACTAGTCGTCAAGCGATTTACTATGTGCTGTTATTAATGGGCTAAACAGTCACTCGCAACAATTAGAACATGTACAACAGACATTGAGGTCAGAACTGATTAATCGCAAGGATGTATGCGATACCGCAAGTCACGCAGTTGGCCAGGAACATCAAACAGTGACTTGGTCGGGAGACTTTCTACCATCCTCTTTACTCAATTGACCTTGCACAATCAGATTACCAACTTTAATAAATCCTGGACAGTCATCTTCGCTGAAATTCCTTCACCAATATAACAGACTTGTGCCAAGACTCATGGACTTTGTGTTTAACCCCTACCCCACCGTTACCACTATTGTGTTATTTTGCACAACTGGAGAATTGTTGTCAAAAGGTACTAAATGTCGATGGTCATTATTTTAAAGACTAACAATAGGCTACTACTTTTGTAATATATGTTTGTATCATTAAAAGTGACAAGAACATTCTTGTTTACTTTGTATTTCTGTGAATCCTGGTCATTTTATGCGTCATTTTCTATAATAATATTACAGAATGTTCCCAAAGAGTCAACTAGATTATCATTCACACTATATTTAATATTTATATACTCACTTATAATGCTTTAAAGCACAAATCAATACTTTATTTAATTTGAAATAAATAGTAAAAACACCTTACAAAAATAAGGAATGAAAGGGAAATCGTAACATTGATTATAAAGCAAACAACCTATATTTTACATGACATAAGAAAATCAAAACAAAATAAAAAAAAAAGGAAGACGGGAATTAAAGTAAATAAGAAATTGATATGAAAATTTAAATTATTATCACCCCATTTCAAAGAAGATATTTTAGCAATATATTGGCTAAATTATTGTGTTGTTTCAAATATAAATGTCAAGAGACTAGTAATTATTGTGAAAGTGAAATAATTAGGAAATTTTAATAGTGGATACTGATGCTACAGAATATTAATTTTTCTTTGTAAAAAGGTTAATTTATTTTAATATCTTGCAATACTTGCTTCCAGACCATTATTTCAAAACAGGAATTAGGATTTGAAAATCCGATTTCCATTTAACCGTTTTACCATTATAGATAACCCAATAGAGAGCACTCCGTATTTTTAAAGATGGTTTATTATAACTTTTTGACATGGCATGTAAGTCTAAAAAAATGTTATATATGTTAATTCATGCACATGGCTATTGATGTTTCATATACAATAGGAATTTGAAAATATAATATTGTACCCAATGCATCATTAACAATTATTTATTATAGCATCCATGGAGCTGGCATCCGAATGGTTAACATTCTAGCCTTTGATTCACAGTTCGCAGATAGGTAGCTGTGAGCTGAGTGGTTAGGGAGCCATTCTCACTAACAGAAGGTATTGAATCCTATCTTAACCAATGATCTATCGTATTCATTAAATGCAACTGATATGCGTTAAATAGCTAGGAGCTGTAATGCTCTCCAAATGAAATGATACCATCTGGTGTTTTCTACCTAATCTTTGCATCTAAATTAGGAAGAATCTTTGCATCTAAATTAGAAATTAGAACCATTCGGATGCTTCCACTAATTGTTAAAGTCCGACTAAGAATACAAAAAAGTACAGTGGAGCAACAACAATTCATAGAGTTGATTTCCATCTTGGGCACGTTTGCATGTGTAGGATTCGAACCCACGAACTGTTGAATCGATCATTTTGGCAGGGAATAGAGCTGTGAACAACTTGGAGACATACCTACAAACATCACATTAACTCCTGAAAGCTCTAATAATTATCACGCCAAATCACGATATAGGAAGCGAAAGATTTGCAATAAATGAATAGCGAGGTGTATCACGAATCTATTTTGTGACGCTCATTAACGTCACACACAGCATACAAAAATTGTTGCAATATATTATAACGGTAGAAATGTGAACATAAGTAAAGTTTTTCGCCTACGTCGTATCTGCGTACATTGTTACTTAGCAGGATAGATTCTTTATCCTGGAAAAAATATTGTTCGCTGTAGTCTCATGATGATGCCTCTATTTTTTTTAACATTCTTTAACGGATATAACGAACTGTGGTAAAACGAGCTGAACCAGTTCAGAGTTCTAACATTTATTAAATAAAAACACAAAAGTAATTGTTTTTCTGAACTTCGTTCGAATCGTTTGTATACAGGTTTAAAGTGAGTAACTATTAATGCGCATGGGACAAATATAAGATATTTTGTTGATAACGGCATACGATTTGTTAGGGACAACAAAAGACACCTCGAACGACATTTAATTGATTTAAGCATGTCTTAGAGAGCAAAATATCCCAGATCAAAAATATATAATTTTTAATGAGGTTGCAACGAAAGGAGCAGTAATACAGTTTAAGACTGAAAAAAAGATGCCGATAATTGTGGTGAACTATTGCAAGAAATTTAAGGATCGATAATAAATATCGATAATTTTTTATCATCGATTGAAAATTTCTGATAAACTTCTTGAAAATATTTTATAACCTTTTACTAAATGATAGACGGAACCTTGGGATACGAATCGTGAATTTTTAAGCATTGGAGAAGCGGTCATTAAAGTGATGGTCCACGAGAAAATTTCGCTGATCCTCAGAAAAATGAGAAATATATTTACTCATTACGTTATATTTTAGGGTGCATTGGAACACAATTCATTTCATAATAATACTTCAAAAAATATAACACGCTACTTCATAGAATAACTCTATGGTAAATATGTCTTGCTCATCCTGCAGCAATATTTCAGATAAATGTTTTGTCACGTACCGTTTCGCACTTTTGTAATGTTTCACCCACTTCTATGTCACATATGCATATCAGTTGAAGCATTTAAAGTTGGGCTTACAGAGTTATTGAGTTAAATTTAAAATCTCTTTACACAGTACTTTAGCTGGATTATTAAGAATGTTTTTGCGTTTTTTCTTTGGTAAATTGGTGTTGTTCTTTAAGCAGGTATGTTTTCCAATCTTAATTATGTGCATATTTTCTCTTATTTGATATTTATTGGGATAAAATTAGTTTGTCTATTCTAAATTTCCTCACTTTTTATTTTATAATCAAATACATTAAACCCATAATGAGTGGAAACAAGCATTTCTTTAGTAATTCAAGAAGTTTTGATAATGGTAATAATATTATTAATAGCAATTCACTTAATGGTGAAATGATTAATAAATAAGACTCTAGACAATCTTCATTAGGTACCATTTGGAAAAACGTTGAACGAGAAGTGGAGTAAATAAAAAATGTAGAGTATCAAAAAATATCATTCTTATAAATTGAAAGTTTAGATACAATAAAGAACATGACAGCGAAGGCGATCCACGGACTCTGTTTTGTTAGTTCTGAAAGCTTATATAATGAGGCTTTAAAACCTACCAAACATGAAGGCCACTTGAATTCAAAACATCTGGATTTAGCAAAAAACCTATAGAATAGTTGGAAAGAATGCATTAAATTATGAAAAAGCAAGCTTTTTAAGAGAAATGGCAATGGAAGATAATTTATAATAGAATATGATCGCCAAAAAATAAGGATAAAATATGATCGCGAAATGAAAAAAAGCTATACATGAGTGAAGAATGAATTAAGTCTTTCATAGCCAGTGAACCAATTTTGGGAATGCAGGCTGCAAGAAATAGAAAAAAATTCTTGTGCTTTCTGATCCAACCGCAAAATCGAAGATATGTTCGAAGACTTTGAAAATGAAGTAATAAAAAATGTTGAAAAAGTTATCAACTTATTTAGTACAACTCGACGGTGCTTAGTTATTTAGGTTTTTGTTAACTCAATATTGCTAATAGTATATGAAGCTTTTATAATTTGTTTATAACTAATAGTTTCATTTTATTAATGAGATACAATTCATGTGTTCCTATATCTTATTTGTTTCATAAATATATTTAACACTAAGAAAACTCTTGTTAAATATATTTATGAACAAATATATTTAACAAGGGAAAGGGGTTATTAAATGGATTTAAATAATGTGTTTACTGGTCTGTGAGTTTAAAAAGTTAGCGATTATTGATTTGGAGTATTTACCAACAACTTCTGAGTATCTGCTGATATTTCCGTTTGGTTTCATTATTTATGTGATGTAAAGAAAATGTAAAAAATCCTTAAGTGTTATTAAAGTGGATGCAGGAAGTACAAGATGACTTCATTAAAGTTACATAAGCATCACACAAATTTGTTAAAGATGAAAGAATCTATTTACATTGAAAATACAAATTTAAATACAGTTTATGTCCAAGCCATTAGGAACTTAAGATTTTGAAAAACAAAGGTAATTTCGACGAAATAATAAACAAATGACAACATTAGATGGATTAATATTTCGAGTGTTTAGCAAATATTTTGAATTAAAAAAAATCCCTATTCACGAGTGGTTATTATAAATACACCAACATCAATTTACCACTATAAGACGAACAATTATAAACTACGTTAACCATTTCCAAATTCTTTGAAACAAAAGTTAATATCAGTTAAAAGTAAATGTTGAAAAATTTAGCTCGACATTTAATGAATGGGCAAGTATAAAAATAGCCCATTTAAATGTAAGTACACGTTCAGAAACATTCGTATTCATTATATGCCTTTAAATGTCTCGGAAAGTATACTAGCCAAAGCATGTGTGGAAGTACTTAAATCTAAGTTAGAGAAATTTGGATTATCCCTACATAAACATATTTTACGCATGATGACTGATGAAGCAACGGTTATTAAAAAAAATGGAAACTTTGATTGGAGCAAATTAGCAATTTTGTTACGGTTCATGGTAGTCAATTAGGAATAAAATATGAATCATACCAAAAAAGCAGAAGAAACCAAAAGCTGTGGATATAGACAAATCCGATTCCTACTTTAAAGAGAGTAAAACTGACAACGAAGAAGATAATGACAATATATCAGATTGGGGAATAAGTTCGTATAATTTTTATTAAAGACTTATTTAAGGAAAAACCAATTATATCAATAAGTTAATCAATTATATATTTACCGTTGCTGTTTCCAAATTCTTCTCAACTCTCGAATAATTTGCACACGCCGTTCCGCCAAAAAGCACCTGGTCTGGTGTCAAAGATATTGTTGATCCAGTTTTTAAGGACATCTTGGTGCACTGGGAACTGCTCGAAGAGAATGCCATAGTCAAGAGGGAGCTCTATATTGTCCAGTTACACCGCGTGAATGAGGCTATTCGACTAAAAAAAACTGATCGACATGGCCATACCATACTCCTTCATGATAACGCCGCCGACCTGGCAGCCGAATGGTTAGCGCTCATGCCTTCGGTTCAACAATTAAAAGATTCGAATCCCACCTTGGGCATGGATGTTTAAAGTGGTTCGGAAATTCACGAGGGCTAATAAACCATATGTCCCGGTCTAATTAGCCCTCGTGTGCAAAAAATGACCGTTGAGCGACAAACAATCCACCCAATCCATCACGACAACGCCAGGTCCCATATTGCATTTAAAACCGGATACCTAGAGCACGAATGAGAGTTCCTTCAGAATCCGCCATATGCTCCGAATCTTGCACCAAATGATTATCATCTTTTCCGTTTCTTGTAAAACCATATGAAGGGCGTTATCTTCGATAACAAAGAGGTCCTTAAAAATGGCTCAACATTTTTGACACGAAACCAGATGACTTTTGACGGAAAGGCATTAACAAAATGGTCGAGGGGAGGGAAAATATTGTAAACAGCAACGGTGAGTACATAATTTTTTAACTTATTCATATAATTATTGTATTTTATTTAAATAAAAATCTGGTAAATACGCTACGAACTTATTCCCCAACTTAATACTTGTTGAAAAAGACATTGTTAATTAGGACCCAATATTAGCTCAAGATTCACTTCTTATAATTAATAAAACTAGAAAAATTGATAAAACTTTTAAAAATTTCCTTACAAAAAAGTTTCATATCACTGACAATAATTAAATTAGAACATATATTAACATTTGATTGTATAAAGCAACGATGGAAAGAAAAACCAAAACTGTAAAATAAAGTCCAAAAATCAACATTAAATTTAAAAATTCAAATTAATTTTTTCCGATATTGAATTTGACTTAATATCCAGAACTGTATCAGATATACTTCCAATAAAACTGGCCGCGTAGGCATTTTGTGATCCTAATTTCTAATTGCGAATGCAACAATCGCCTTCAGCTTACCTCACCATCTGAATTAAATATTGCATTCAAAAATCATACAGAAGACATATCGAATTACAAAATGTCCTATGGTCTTTTCATAATTATAATGATTTGAAGTGAAAGTAAAAAGGAAGAAAAGTGATTAACAATTCAAATTTAAAAATGTTTTACACAGAAGCCTATTCACATTCAGAGAAATTTCATACAGTTATCAACTAATGTCAAAAGAGAAAAGAACAAAAATTATCTCTGTCAATCTGTTGAAGAAAAATTATAATTAACGATAACTAAAAAATGTCAACATAATTACAATGCAGCAATCAGTTATAACCGAAACCATTCGACGAGAAATCTGCGTATTTGAAAGTGAGGGATTTAGAAGTAAAAACTTGTAAAAAGTATATGACGCATTGCTAATATTGCTACTAGTTAGCCTAGATGAAGAAAAAGCGTTTTCAACAGCTAGTAATTCTGGCAAAAAATTTCGTTCCATTCTTAAGGCCTGCAAGATTGTTGTTTTACATTTGTTAAAGTGACATTTCAAAAATTCGTAATAGTACCAATAGACTACATAATGATATTGCAGGTTTTGTAATTCCAATAACATATATTTTTTACGGTTTACCTTTTTTGTTTCTTTATATACTGTTGTAATTTATAAGCAACAAATGATATTTTTTAGATATCTGTTTTTAAAATAAAACTGGGAGGTAAAATAAAGAGACGTGTGCGTTTTTCTTTTTCTAAAATTCCTACTACATCTATTAATTCCAGTATTCCGTTATTAAGATCTGAAAATTACCGAATATTGGTATTGAATTTTTGGTTTGAATTCGAGTGCGACGTTACGCAATCACCTCTATCGTGTCTCCCTTAACTCAAATGATGAAATAGGAATTATTCAGACTCACGAAATCGAAAAGGAGGACTAAAATTAACCTTTTTCAGTTTTACAGGACATATTAATAATCCGAATCAAGAATTATGTGATAAAAAATATGTTATATATAAGAATCATACTGTTAGTAAAAGGCAACGTGTCGCAAGAAAAGAAAAAATACTAAAAAAATTCAATCGTTGCCGATAAAAACAAGGTCTCAAAGAAATCCTTTATATATAGAAATTTCCCCCATAGTATAAGCACTGGTCTGTATCTGTATCTAAACGGAGCACCTGGTCTGTACCTTAGATTATCAGGTGTAACTCCAACACGTAATACATCTGTTTTTGATAGAATTATCAAGAAATTTGAAAACAAAATTGAATTGCAATAGATCTCTAACCCTTGAAATTAAGAATTCGACAGAAATATAACATCAACAACAAAACATTTACAAAATTTCCTAGCATGAGGTAAATATTGCAGTAAAATTGTAAAAATAGATTATTCTATCACTCCATGCATAACATTGGTAAGGAAAATACAAATAGCTATCTTGATCATGATCCTAATAGAGGATATAAGCAGTTTATAACACATATATGCGAGTAATATAATTAGTTTTCGTAGCAGAGCGTATAAAATTGTGTAAATAACTGTGTGGGACAGATTTTCAATCAGTATAAGTAACTCTCTCATGCTTTAACTGCGTTTCTCATACTTTAATTATGTCCTTCAATGTAGCATTGCATTTTTCGCAGTACCAATGGACTGCATTGTCTACACGTAGATAATTAATTTTAAATATGCTTGAATGGCATCCTATTGAGCAATATAACATTTGCTGAAGGTGATAGACTGCAAAATTATTGAACAGGAATTTAAAACAATAAATAGTAAATCTGCTTCAGAAAACTTTAGAAAAATAACAAGCATCTAGATTGTAGGTGAGACTCGAACCCAACAACTGTTGAAACGAAATCCAGAATCCTACCCGTTCAGCTGTCAGCTCGTCCTTTTGAAGAAGGAAAGAAGGAGGAGTGTAAATTTAGTAAAGTTGGACGATATCAAACTTTACTGCTGGCTACACACTATAAAATGGAATGATTTTAATTCTGAGGACATGAAAAAGATTTCCCTTAATCCGGGTGCTCTAAGATATTTTGTATCGAAGATGACTTAATTTTTAGCAATAAGCTTTTCTAATAAAAAGCTCATCAAGCTTGCAGAAAATTACAAGGATTCTTCTTTTTTCTTTTTTTTTATTGCTTTGCTCGTTATTACTTGTTTTTAATGTATGATTTTAATTCCTTCAGAAAAATTAAAATCCTACTTTATCGAGGATGAAAAAAAATAGTGTCACAATTGACTCGATAATTTTACGATTTTACATGCTGCTTCATTTTCCATGGAGACAATATTTATACTCAAACTTTTCAAGAATGGAACGATTCAGCGTCTGCGAAACTTTGCAAAACTGTTTTCTTACCTTATCTCTGACATATTCTATGTTTAAACTTCGGTTCACTCCCCATGTTTCGAATTAATGATCATAATATGGTCTTGCGCTGTTAATTCGATTATAGTGTCGAGTGGAGCAAAGTCGATCGGTAAATATAATGTTCCTATCAAATTTGTAATGCTATTTATGATTTTTTTATTTATATGATAATTCACGTTTTCAATGCAACAGTGAATGTTACTGTAATATGTACCATAAATATTTAATTTATCTTTTCCACTTCAAAAAAACCCTTATTGATAAAATTATCCCGTTAACTACTTAATATAGATACCATGCTTTGTTTGTAAGGTCATAGCTAATATCTACTTACTGTACGGATGAACAAAAATAATTTTGAAAATTTTTCTGTTATTAAAAACTAATTTATTTAACTTTCATCAAAAAGAAAGAGCTCATGACACCTTGAATGAAAAATTATCTCCAGTTAGTCATTGACTCGAAGGAGAAGGCTTCATAGCGTGACGAACTAGAAACAACACTATAAATTCTTACAACATGGTCGCACTTTTAAACTCTCATTATAAAAATCTTAAATTATTTATAAACTTACATTAAAACAACTCCATTTACTAAGCAATTTGTTGTACAAAATGTTTCATACAAGATTTGCAAAAGTAGATTGAATTGAATGTGGAAATTACAAAAAAATAATGTTATTTAGAATTCGTTTTCTTAAATATAATTAGTCATTTTTACTTACTTTAATGGATTGTATCTTTAAAAAACCAAATCATTCTATGAGATGAAACATAATAGACTTGCTTAACGGAAGCAATATTTGATAGCAGCATGTAAAAAGCCCTGTACTACAAGCCTAGACAAAAAAAAAATAATAAAGTAAAAATTAACTTTTTATGTCTATTAAAATAAAAATTAACACAATACTATATGTACATTTAACAATTTAATATAGAAACTTAACAGTTTAACCTAAAACAATTCCTTAAAAAATTTTTGAAGTAAAAGCAAATGATATTGTTATAAATATTATTCAAGAAAGCATATTTCTCTTAAAAAATATATATAATTAATTTCTTAATTACTCTCTACATATCTTACGATGTATTTAAGTAATTTGAAAACTTTACGTTTGTAACGTATATTTAATGATACTTGGAAGTCGCCGATATTTCTCCCTAACGATTCAAAGTATACAAAATTAATTATCAGTGGATGAAATTTATTAGATAATGATAAAGATCTCAATCAGCTAATGTTCTAACCACAAACATTATTAGTAAGGAACATTTTAAAATGTTTACTGCGAGTTTCATACTTATCAGATATTTTTATTAAGTTACTGCAAAAAAATAAATGTAAACACTCGAAAAATGTAAAAATTAAATACCATTGAAATTTTATGTTTAAATTACACAATGCAAATATTATTATACTATTTCTTATTAAGAATACTATTATTTTCTATTAAAGACACAGTAAGTTTGTATTTTCATACGTAAAAACTAAGAACTTAAAAACATGAATGACAAAAAATGTAATTTCATCTAATCTGAGGTTTTTATATTCAATGTTTAACATAAGAAATTTTTTGTCTTCTTAAAAAAGCTAAAAAATTATAACTTTTAGCTCATAAATTCTTATTCCTAAAATGCTTGCATAAGAAAATATTTCTGAAATTGCTAGTAAGTTTTTACAAATTAAATGAGCCAAGATTTCTCAGAAACTTGGTTAAACAATGAATATGATATACGTAAACCAATCTAATGTGTCAAAATTTAACATCTTAATGTCATATGTAATATAGCAGAAACAATATTTTATTAATTAAATTTTTTGACAAAATAATTTAACAATAAAATTTTGCAAAATCGTACACATGTAATCTGAAGATTTTATTTATATTTTACACCTGTTACAATACAAAATCTGCATCTTTCTGCAAAAATGGATCTGTCATTGATACTGTTCCTATTTGATATGTGTCTAGGTTACACGTACTCTATATTGTATTCGTTCGATTTGTTTCCGACGTAGATTTCAAGTATAGAAAAGCATTTAGTTTTACTTAATTAAATATTCCTAACAAGATCTTTCTCGTATTTTAATAATGTTAGAAAGATTTAATTCTGGAGGTTAATGAATATCACTAAAATAGGAGATAGCAATATACAGAAAGATATTTTAATCCAGAGACAAGAATGACGAAAAGCGAAGTCTTCTACTTAAGTGAAACAAGTAATATCAACACCATATAGTAAATATTGTTAAGTTTCCAAGCCGATTGTAAGACGGTGGAACTGATCTTTCTATTAAAACTAAGTACTGCAAAATGATAAGATTTACTTACAGTGATTCCTTATACATACCAACTTTCATAAATGTAAGAAGACGAACCGTAAACCAATTAAAAAATATTTTTAGTCATTAAATCTAGTCACTAGTAGAAAAAGGATTGTTTGGTGTATTAGTGTGCCACTGTAAGCAAGCAAATCAGCTTTGTTTAAATAATGTGCGGTAACATTCATGGGTATTAATTATCGTTTACTTAGAACATAAGATATGCTGCTGCTAAATACGAACTTTAAAAGACGAAAGTGTTGTCAAAATTTACGCAGCTTGAATGAGCCGGTGTAATTGGGGTACAAGAAAGTTCACTGCATGGCAAAGAAGAAAGATTGAATAGGATTGTATCTATAGTGTATGATTTAGTGGAAAAAGTGGTCAAGAAGGATAATACTGCTACAATAAATTGTACGAGCGGCATCAAAATATGTTATGAGAGAAAACCCATAGAATAACTGTTATGAGAGAGCAAAGTGTGCTGTCAATGAGTTAGTGAAGTATGACTGGACATGAGTATTCAGTAGAATTTCTAGCTGCAATAGACACAAACAACTTTTAATTATCACTTACTTTACACATTTTCGAAACAGACGTCTTGCAGCGTGGCTGCCACCGTCCTAAAGGACAGTTACAGTACTTCTAATTTTGATGTGAGTAGTGTCAACCAATAGCTGACTGGATTGCTAGCTGTTGCTTTATAAAAATTCCTGTATCTATCTTACAGTTCTATCAGGTATGCGGAAGCAACCAAGTGGGAGTCTTAGAAATTTAGATACAGAGACTAAGCAGAAGGCCTTTAATTGTCTTCGAAATTTAGATAGAGAAACAAAGAAGAAGACCTTCCTATAATTGATTTGCTAATTCAGAGGTATTATTTTACTTGGAAGATACTGCAAGCATGACGTTTTAACATGCCCTCCACCTCCAAAACTTCAGTAAAAACTAACCTTTTTATGCTAAATCGGTATTTTAACTCACTTCTTATCCATAATGAGAACAACGATCTAAATAACCAAGCCACTGCGGCCTGTTGTAGGATTTGAATAATTGTATTTAACATTCTGGTTGGGATACACTATTTATAGATGTACAAGCATTTTACAAGTGTATTGAATCTGATTCCACCAATCTCAGAAGTGAAATTTTAAGTGTAATAATTACATTAGAATAGACATGTAAATTACGAGTCAAATATTAACATTACAAAAATTACATTACTAGACAAATAATTTACCTAGACAATATGGGTGCAATTTCATGTCTCTACTTTCTTGATGTTATCGGTGTTAAAATTTTACCCCACCAGTGAATTTAAAAACAAATTTTAATTAATAAATAAAATCGTGTTTTAAAATTCAAATTCCCTTAATAATGAAATAAATTAGTATGAAAAGATAATCTCGAAAAATTTTGCATTTCATTAATATTCGTTTCTCTAAAATTATCATTTTATTTAAAGTTAAAAAATTTGAATAAAATTTTATTTGCAGTAATTACAAAGAAATAGTAATTTTATTGATAATTTGTTTTTCAATTATGGAGAACCTAAACACAATTTATTCTTCCTTTTCAAGTTAATATCTGAAAGTGTAGAAATATCTGGAAATTTATATATATATATACATATATATATATACATATATACATATATATATACATATATACATATATATATATACATATATATATATATAACAAAAGCACCATTACTTTTAAATTAAAAATCAATGATTTAAATTTTTCTTCGAAATTAACTTTAGTGCTATAGCATAATCCACCCTTTAAAAAAAAAAAAAACAAAGCAATAAAAATGCTTTACTTAATTCCATTTTCTAAATTTTATTAAAATTTATATGAAAAACTCAATCATTCTTAATTCAATATATTCAAATCAAAGAAGTACGAAGAATTTATACTATTAAATGAGCAATTTTTGAGAAAACACTATACAATATTGTTAATTTAAATTACAAAAAAATCTAGGTAGTCCACTCTACTTTTTTTCTGTACTATGGACAAGTTTGAAAAATCTTTCTTTTAAATTTTTTGTCACCATTAGATGTAAATTATTATTACTTAAAATAATTGCAAACAATGAATTATCGTATTCTAACTACCTCATAAAAAGGTAAATTTTAAATTACAATTACTGTCATACTTTTTTAAAAAAGATAATCAATATTCATAATAGCTTAAAATCTTAGCGAAAAAATGATTTCGGGTAGAGGCTTTATTTACGAATGGATATCGGATATTGTACCAGCGTATTATATCGTTATGTAAGAAAGAAATTAAACATTTCGGCTTGAAGAGAACACTGAAACGCATCTACTTTATCAGCTGTTGTTAGAGCAGCATGCTTACCTTTTACCTAACACTGAAATGGGCTCTTCCAGCAAGATAAACACATTCAGATAGAGTATTCTTAATTTTGAATAAGGGATCAAGCAGAAGACCTCAAATATTTGGCCTGCCCACATAGAAATATCATTTCACATTGCGACAACGAAGTATTTAATGTGCCTCAGTCGTCGTTATTGAACACAATAGTTCTTTGGTTAAACCAGGAATCGAACACATTACTTTCCAATTATAGGAACGATACCCAAACCAACGAGGCCTCCCCTACCTTTGATATCAACAGTCACGAACTTGGAAAGAGAAGTGAGACTGGAAGACGAACTTTAATTTTGGTGCTGGATGAAAGCTCAAATAAAGGAAATTGATGAACAAAGCATCCTTATAAATTAACGGACAATTTTCTACTAATGATAAATTACTCAGCCTACGGTCAGTGGAATCTATCATTCGATAAGACTTGCTTGAATGGGGCGTAAATTTAATCGAAAAAATAGCTTGCCTCGCATTAAAATATCAGGTATTAAAATTGTTCGAGGCTAAGAAAAGAAAATAGTAAAGGTATGGTTATGCTATTAAAAATGCAAGAAACAAAGGAAGAGAGAACTTCTTTTATTGCATTTTGATTCTGGGGAGACTTTGTGAAGGTGCACTAAATTAAAAATATGCCGTATATGCTAGTGTGCTGAATATAATAAAAGCAATGACGCTATAGCCCCTGTCGACTTTCTGTGGAGGCACATGAAGACGTAATTAATTACAGTATTTGTAGGTGGTTAAACGTAGACAGTGCGATTAGAGTTTAATCATTGAAGAAGGAAAATTTATTTAAATGGACTAAGGTAATATTTCATGATTTTGTAACTAATATAAAATAGGAAGTTGAGAGGTACGTAATGCAGCTAATGAATTTCAAAAACTAAATGAACTGAAAGTCATAAGGAAAAAGATTGTTTATTCAAGAAATACGGAGATTAAATTATAATTTGATGTAAAACTTTCAAACAAAACAAGTAGACATATTCTTGGGATATTCGTTTGTTAGGAAATAGTCTGAAATATAACTGTTGGGACTTGAGATTATTTTAGTTTGGAGGACAGAATCTCTTGAATATTTCCCGATTTAAAAATAAATCCCCATAAACCAAATTTGCTTATTTATTCGATATATTTGCAGATATTGATATATCCCTTAGCAGTTGTAGAATGTTCTTATTGACTAGCAATGAGGTTTGTTTTTTTATTTCTCTCTCTATTCTACAGTTAAATTTTGCACATGGTTAATTATACCAGAACCGATAGTTTAAAGCAGATTCAGAATCAGTAAACAACGAAATAAGAAGAGGGAAATGGGATTTCGAGGAACTGCATAGACCTGCAGACTATTAACTCTTCAATGATCATTTTGGTTGATGTAAAATAAGATTACAGGGTAGGATTGCAGAAAAAGTTTAACACCATGACATCATCACTTTTTAAAAATTTTTATTTAGTAAAAATGCTCTATGTATGAAGAAATTTGTTGGGAATGTTATCTATATTTGAATATAGACAAATATTTGCGATTAAATAGTTCCTTGCATGACATCTGACGAAAGTTAGTTCATAAACAACGTTTATCTATATTAACTTGCATGCTGTGTGATGAAAATATCAACTAGTGAGAAAATGAAATGGGGTACATTAGTATAATTAAACATTTTTAAAAACTAAGACTAAATGTATTTGCATATAGATATTATTAGCACAATCATAAATTAGGTTTAGATTTTATTTTATTTAAATTTGATATTGTTTAGTAGACAGAACAAAGAATTAATGCGTTCGTACGACATTTTATTTCTGCCTGGTTAGAATTTTCAAGGATACGAGAAACGCGTCAGAAAGGAGATACCGTAAAAATACAAAAGAACCCACTTTGAAGGAATTGCATGCCGAAACAGAAACGATTTCGAAACGAATTTTCCATTGCTCGACACTGACTGAGATCAAACCCAGAATTTTTCTCTGACGACTGCTGACCAACCACAAAATTGTAGTGAGCTCTTTTTTATTCAATTTAATATTTATCAACATTTAATGTAAAATTCAAGCCTTAATCTTATCTTTGATTCAAAATGCTTCTGGGGTTGTACTTTTCATGATACAAAAATAATAATGCAATCAATTTAAAATGGAATATCCCAACAGCATCCAACAAACAAAATCAAATTTATAAGACTTAATCATAATGTTAGAAAATATTTAGCTTAATAATGAGCCATTTTATAATTTTTGGGCAGCAATGACAAACGAAATTTCACCGGATTGTCCTATAAACCACAATAATGATGAACCATCAAACATTCCTCGAATGGCAAGTAAAATACTCCAGACACTCTATAAAAAGCAGAGATCTATTTAAAACAATTATTGAAGGCCTTGATGGAATAACGACACATGAGCATCATGATACAGCACAAGATCCAGCTTGGGCATTACAAAATGTGATAGTTAGAAATGCAGGTTCATCGGCCCTATTCATGTGAAGATGAATTAGACTTCTCAAAGGAATTTGTTCTGTTTTTTAAGCTTTAAAACTTCAGAGTGTGTTATTCAGCTTCTGCATTAAGGCATCAAATATGTCACGATGAATAATAAATATCATACAATAATTTTATTGGGAGATTTTGTAACAAATTCTTTAATTACTCGATCTTGTACTATCAGATCACCACCTCTTGTTAATCCTGAACAATAATTCTTGCCAAAATTCTTTCATCTAAGAAGTCTATTTGTGCCAAGACTCACGGACATTGCGTCTAACCCCCTTCCCCCAGTTTTACAGAAAGTATGTTATTATGCACAGTGGAGAATTTTGTCAGAAAATGCTGAATGTCAATGGTGATTACTTCAAAGATTAACAATAGATTACTACTTCTAAAGTATATGTTCTTTTGCGTCATTAAAAATGGCAAGATCTTTCTTGATTACTTTGTATTTCTGTAACTCCTGGTCATTTTTTGGGTTATTGTCAGTCATCCTATTACAGAACGACACCGAAGAATCAACTACATAATCATTCACAGAATATCAAGACTTGTATACTAGCCTAAATGGATAAAGAAAATTAGTGTTAATAAAAAATTGATACGAAAATTTATATATTTTAAGGCTTTCTTCATGAAGGTATTTTAACAATATATTGGCTGAATTATTGTGGTTGTTTCAAATATAAATTTCAAGACTATAGTTTGTACCGTGAAAATGAAATAAATAGGAAATCAATTTTAATAGTGTGGATACCGAGTATTAACTTTTTTTGCAAAAGGAATAATTTATTTAAAAATCTAGTAAATACTTGCTTCCAGATCCTTATTTCAAAACCTACTTTCGGATCTGAAATTCCGTATTATAATTTTGACTAACTTATAGTTACCATTTTCTTGATCGAAATTATGAATCCTAATCCTAATCCTAATCCTTCTAGTTTCACTCCTTTTAATTTTTGTTCGCATATTTAGAAAAAGGTAAGTGAATTTATTTAAGTGTTTTATCATTCTAGTTAATCCAGGGGAAAATACTCCGTAATTGTAAAGATGATTTATTAAAACTTTTTGCCATAGCATGTAAGTCTGTAAAATATATAAAAAATGACATTAGTGTGAATTCAGCCATTTGGATATTGATGTTCATACATTAGAAAATATCATATTGTACTAGATGCATCATTTACAATTATTAATTATAACACATACGGAGCTGGCAACCGAATGGTTAACATTCTAGCCTTTGATTTACATTTCCTTTATGTTTTCAGCTGTGAGCTGGGAGGTTAGGTAGTAATTCTCGTTATCGGAAGGTAGTGAGTTTGAATCCCTTCTTAACCGATGATCCATCGTTATCAATGAAAGCTATTACGTTAAATAGGTTGCGGTCGCAATTCTCTCCAAATGAAATGATACCATCTGGTGTTTTCTACCTAATCTTTGCTTCTAAATTAGGAAGACATCCATCAGGATGCTTACACTAATTGTTAAAGTCCGACTAAGAATACAAAAAAGTACGGTGGTGCAACAACAATTCATAAAGTTGATTTTCATCTTGGGCACGTTTGCATGTGTAGCGTGGCTTTCAAACAAATTACCATTAAATAAAAAATGGCTAAGGGAGGTAGTTTCGTGTTTAAATATTTGAACTTAAAATTATACATTTTACACTAACAGAAGGTAGAACCAGTCTTCTTTTAGAGCCCAAGGAATTTGCAGATATGTAGTTTTCCTATGATATTAGGCAACAAATAATTTATCGCAACGAATGAAACCTCTCAAACACCTACCAGAGTTGTGTTATAAGGGTGCAGGTCACTTTAAAAAGATATCATAATTCACATCCAGCATGCTCGATAAATAGCTTATGTGCTCCAAGTCCATTCGGTTGATTTCCAATGAGATGAATGCCACTTGCATTACGCATTTTGACAGTTTGGTTTAATTTGGTTTGTTTGTCGCTCAACGGTCATTTTTTGCACACGAATGCTAATTAGACAGGGACCTACGATTTAAAGTGGATTCCGAACCACTACAAACATCTATGCCCAATGTTGGATTCGAACCCACGAACTGTTGAATTGAACCTTTTGGCAGGGAATAGAGCTGTGAACAACTTGGAATCATACCTGCAAACATGACATTAACTCCTGAAATTCTCTCATAATCATCAGGTCAGATCACGATTCAAGAAGCGAAAGAATTGCAATAAATGAATAGCAAGGTGTATCACGAATCTATTTGGTGACGCTCATTAACGTCACACACAGCATACAAAAATTGTATATTATATTATAACGGTAGAGATGTGAATATAATAAGTAAAGTTTATCGACAACGTCGTATCTGCGTACATTGTTACTTAAGAGGATAAGGATTATTTTATCCTGAAAAAAAAATATCGTTCACTGTAGTCTGATGATGCCTATATTTTTTAACACACTTTAACGGATATAACGAACAGTGTAAAACGAGCTGAACAAGTTCAGAGTTCTAACATTTATTAAAAAAAATACAAATGTAATTGTTTTTCTGAACTTCGTTAGAAACGTTTGTGTACAGGCTTATAGTGAGTAACCATTAATAACGCATGCGCACAAATATATTTTGTTGATAACGGCATACGATTTGTTAGGGACAACAAAAGTCAACTCGAAAGACATTTAATTGACTTAAGCATGTCTTAGAAAGCAAATTATCCCAGATCAAAAATATATAACTTTTAATGTGGTCGCAACGAAAGGAACAGTAATACAGTTTTCGACTGAAAAAAGACACCGATAATTGTTTTGAACTATTGCAAGAAATTTAAGGATCGATAATAAATACCGATAAATTTTTATCATCTATTGAAAATTTGTGATAAACTTCTTGAAAATATTTTATAACTTTTTACTGAATGATAGACGGTACCTTGGGATAAGAATCGTGAATTTTTATGCATTGGAGCAGGGTTCATTAAAGTGATGGTCCACTAGAAAATTTTGCTGATCCTTAGAAAAATGGGAAATATATTTACTCATTACGTTATATTTTAGGGTGCATTGGAACACAATTTATTTCATAATAATACTTCAAAAAATATAACACGCCACTTCATAGAATAATTCTATGTTAAATATGTCTTACTCATACTGCAGCAGTGTTTCTAATACATGTTTTGTCACGTCTCGTTTTTGCGCTTTTGTAATGTTTCACTCACTTCTATGTCACATAGGCATATCAGTTGAAGCATTTAAAGTTGGGCTTACGGACATATTAAGTTAAATTTAAAATCTATTCACACAGTAATTTAGCTGGATGATAAAGAATGTTTTTGCGTATTTTCTTTTGTAAATTGGTGTTTCCTTTTAAGCAGGTATGTTCTCCAATCTTAATTATGTACACATTTTCTCTTATTTGATCTTTATCGGGATAAAATTAGTTTGACTATTCTAAATTTCCTCACTTTTTATTTTATAATCAAATACATTAAACTCATAATGAGTGGAAAAATGCATTTATTTAGTAATTCAAGAAGTATTGAGAACGGTAATAATAACATTAATAGCATTTCACTTAATTGTGAAATGATCAATAAGTAAGACACTAGACAATCTTCATCAGGTACCATTTGGAAAAACGTTGAACGAGAAGTGGAGTAAATAAAAAATGTAGAGTATCAAAAAATATCATTCTTATAAATTGAAGTTTAGATACAATAAAGAACATGACAGTGAACACGATCCACGGACTCCGTAAGTTCTCAAAGCTTATATAATGCGGCTTTAAAACCTACCAAACGTGAAGGCCACTTGAATTCAAAACATCTGGATTTAGAAAAAACCTATAGAATATTTGGAAAGAATTCATTAAATTATGAAAAAGCAAGATTTTTAAGAGAAATGACAATGTAAGATAATTTATAATAAAATATGATCGCCAAAAATTAAAAATAAAATATGGTCGCGAAATGCAAAAAGCTATACATGAGTGAAGAAGAATGAATTAAGTCTTTCATAGTCAGTGAACCAATTTTGGGAATGCAGGCTGCAAGAAATAAAAAAGAATTCTTGTGTTTTCTGATCCAACCGCAAAATAGAAGATATGGTCGAAGACATGGAAAATGAAGTAATAAAAAATGTTGAAAAATTCATCAACTTATTTAGTACAACTCGACGGTGCTTTGTTATTTAGATTTTTGTTAACTCAATATGGTTAATAGTATATGAAGCTTTTATAATTTGTTTATAACTAATAGTTTCATTTTATTAACGAGATACAATTCATGTGTTCCTAAATCTTAATTATATTTAACACTAAGGAAACTCTTGTTAGTGGGATTTAAATAAAGTATTTACTGGTCAGTGAGTTTAAAAAGTTTAGCGATTATTGATTTGGAGTATTTACAAACAACTTCTGAGTATCTGCTGATGTTTCCGTTTATTTTCATTATTAATATGATGCAAAGAAAATGTAAAAAAAAATGAAAGAATCTATTTACAATGAAAATACAAATTTAAATACAGTTTTTAAGTCCAAGCCATAGCAACTTAAGATTTAAAAAAAAAAAAAGAAAAAAGAAATAATTTCTACAAAATAATAAGCAAATGACAGAATTAGAGATTACGTTTTCGAGTGTTTTGGAAATCTTTTGAATAAAAAAATTCCCTATTCACGAGTGGTTTTAAAAATACACGAACAATAATTTACCACTATAAGAAGAACAATTATAAACTACGTTAGCCATTTCCAAATTCTTTGAAACAAAAGTTAATATCAGTTAAAAGTAAATGTTGGAAAATTTTAGCCCTACATTCAATGGATGGGCAAGTATAAAAATAGCCTATTTAAATGTAAGTACTCGTTCAGAAAGAATTTTTTGGATTATACGCCTTAAAATGTCTTGGAAAGTATACTAGCCAAAGCATGTACACAAGTGCTTAAATCTAAGTAAGGCAAACTTGGATTATCCCTACAAGAACATATTTTACGCATAATGACTGATGGAGCAACCGTTATTAAAAAAAAACGTGTTGATTGGAGCAAATCAGCAATTTTGGTGAGTTAATGATATTCAATTAAGAATAAAATATGAAAAATATCAAAAACACAGAGCAGAAGAAACTAAAAACTGTGGATATACACAAATCTGATTCCTACTTTGATGAAAGTAAAACTGATAACGAAGATAATGACAATATATCAGATTGGGGAATAAATTCGTATCATTTTTTTAAAGACTTATTTAAGCAAAAAACAATTATTATATCACGTTAATCAATTATATATTTGCCGTTGCTCTTTCCAAATTCTTCTCAACTCTCGAATAATTTGCACGTTCCGCCAAAAAGCGCCTGGTCTTGTGTCAAAGAAATTGTTGAGCCAGTTTTTAAGGACATCTTGGTGCACTGTGAAATGCTGGAAGAGACTGCCACAGTCAAGAAAGAGCTCTACATTGTTCAGTTACACCACGTGAATGAGGCTACTCGATTGAAAACAACTGATCGACATGGCCAAACCATACTGCTTCACAACAACGCCAGGTCCCATATTGCACAAGTCTTTAGAACCGCTCTCCAAGAACTCGAATGGGAGTTCCCCCAGAATACGCCGTACTCTCCGGACCTTGCACCAAACGATTATCATCTTTTCCGTTCCATGTAAAACCATGTGAAGGGTAATATCTTCGATAACAAAGAAGTTCTTAAAAAATGGCTCGACTTTTTTGACACGAAACTAGGTGACTTCTGCCAGAACGGCGTCAACAAATTGGTCGAGGGGAGGGAAAAGATTGTAAACAGCAACGGTGAGTACTTAATTTATTAACATATTCATATAATTATTGTATTTTATTTAAACAAAAGTCTGCTAAATACGCTACGAACTTATTCCCCAACTTAATACTTGTTGAAAAAGACATTGTTAATTAGGACCCAATATTAGCTCCAGAATTGCTTCTTATAATTAATAAAGCTTGAAAAATTGTTAAAACTTTTAAAATTTTCCTTACAAAAGAGTTTCATATCCCTGACAATAACTAAATTAGAACATATATTAACATTTGACTGTATAAAGCAACGATGGAAAGAAAAACCAAAACTGTAAAACAAAGTCCAAAAATCAACATTAAGTTTAAAAATTCAAATTAATTTTTTCCAATATTGAATTCGACTTAATATCCAGAACTGTATCAGATGTACTTCCAATAAAACTGGCCGCGTAGGCATTTTGTGATCCTAATTTATTAATAGCGAATGTAACAATCATCTTCATCTTGCCTCACCATCTGAATTAAATATTGCATTGAAAAATCATACAGAAGACATATCGAATTAGAAAATGTCCTATGGTCTTTTCATAATTATAATGATTTGAAGTGAAAATAAAAAGGAAGAAATGTTATTAACAATTCAAATTTAAAAATGTTTTACACACAAGCCTATTCACATTAAGAGAAATTTCATACAGTTTTCATTTAATGTCAAAAGAGAAAAGAACAAAAATTATCTGTGACAATCTGTTGAACAAAAATTAGAATTAACGATAACTAAAAAATGTCAACATAATTACAATGCAGAAATCAGTTATATCCGAAACCATTCGACGAGAAATCTGCGTATTTGAAAGTGAGGGATTTAGAAGTAAATACTTGTAAAAAGTATATGACGCATTGCTAATATTACTACTAGTTAGCCTAGATGAAGAAAAAGCGTTTTCAAAAGCTAGTAATTCTGGCAAAAAATTTCGTTCCATTCGTAAGGCCAGCAAGATTGTTGTTTTACATTTCTTAAAGTGACATTTCAAAAATTCGTAATAGTACCAATAGACTACATAATGATATTGCAGTTTTTGTAATTAAAATAGCATATATTTTTTACGGTTTACCTTTTTTTGTTTCTTTATATACTGTTGTAATTTATAAGCCGCAAATGATATTTTTTTAGATATTTGTTTTTAAAATAAAACTGGGAGGTAAAATAAAAAGACGTGTGCGTTTTTATTTTTCTAAAATTCCTACTACATCTATTAATTCCAGTATTCCGTTATTAAGATCTGAAAATTACCGAATATTAGCATTGAATTTTTGGTTTGAATTCGAGTGCGACGTTACTCAATCACCTCTATCGTGTCTCCCTTAGCTCAAATGATGAAATAGGAGTTATTCAGCCTCACGAAATCGAAAAGGAGGACTAAAATTAACCTTTCTCAGTTTTGCAGGACATATTAATAATCCGAATCACGAATTATGTGATAAAAAATATGTTATATATAAGAAGAATACTGTTAGTAAAAGGCAACGTGTCGCAAGAAAAGAAAAAAAATACTAAAATAATTCAATGGTTGCCGATAAAAACAAGATCTCAAAGAAATCCTTTATGTATAGAAATTTCCCCTATAGTATTAACACTGCTCTGTACCTGTACCTAAACGGAACACCTGGTCTGTACTTTAGATTATCAGGTGTAACTCCAACACGTAATACATCTGTTTTTGATAGAATTATCAAGAAATTTGAAAACAAAATTGAATTGTAATAGATCTCTAAGCCTTGAAATTAAGAATTTGACAGAAGTATAACATCAACAACAAAACATTTACAAAATTTCCTAGCATGAGGTAAATATTGCAGTAAAATTGCAAAAATAGATTATTCTATCGTTCCATGCATAACATTGGTAAGGAAAATACAAATAGCTATCTTGATCATGATCCTAATAGACGATATAAGCAGTTTATAACATATATACGCGAGTAATATAATTAGTTTTCGTAGCAGAGCGTATAAAATTGTGTAAATAATTGTGTGGGACAGATTTTCAATCAGTTTAAGTAACTCTCTCATGCTTTAACTGCGTTTCTCATACTTTAATTATGTCCTTCAATGTAGCATTGCATTTTTCGCAGTACCAATGGACTGCATTGTCTACATGTAGACAATTAATTTTAAATATGCTTGAATGGCATCCTATTGATCAATATAACATTTGCTTTAGGTAATAGACTGCAAAATTATTGAACAGGAATTTAAAACAATAAATAATAAATCTGCTTCAAAAAACTTTAGAAAAATAACAGACATCTAGGTTGTAGGTGAGACTCGAACCCATCAACTGTTGAAAAGAAATCCAGAACCCAACCCGTTCAGCTGTAAGCTCGTCCTTTTGAAGAAGGAGGAGTGTAAATTTACTAAAGTTAGACGATATCAAACTTCACTGCTGGTTACACACTATAAAATGGAATGATTTTAATTCTGAGGACATGAAAAGATTTCCTGAATCCGGTTGCTCTAATATATTTTGTATCGAAGAGGACTTAATTTTTAACAATACGTTTTTCTAATAAAAAAGCTCATCAAGTTTGCAGAAAATTACAACGATTCTCCTTTTTTTTTCTCCGTTTGATTGCTTTGCTCGTCATTACTTGTTTTTAATGTATGATTTTAATTCCTTCAAAAAAATTAAAATCCTACTTTATCGAGGATGAAAAAAACAGTGTCACAATTGACTCGATTATTTTACGATTTCACATGCTGTTTCATTTTCCACGAAGACAATATTTATATTCAAACTTTTCAAGAATGGAACGGATCAGCGTCTGTGATACTTTGCAAAATTGTTTTCTTACCTTATCTCTGACATATTCTATGTTTAAACTTCGGCTCACTCCCCATGTTTCGAATTAATGATCATAATATGGTTTTCAGCTGTTAATTCGATTATAGTATCGAGTGGAGCAAATTCGATCGGTAAATATAATGTTCCTATCAAATTTGTAATGCTATTTATGATTTTTTTATTTATATGATAATGAACGTTTTCAATGTAACAGTGAATGTTACTGTAATATGTACCATAAATATTTAATTTATCTTTTCCACTTCAAAAAACCCTTATTGATAAAATCATCCCGTTAACTACTTAAATAGATACCTTGCTTTGTAAGGTCATAGCTAATATCTACTTACTGTACGGATGAACAAAAATAATTTTGAAACTTTTTCTGTTCTTAAAAGCTAATTTATTTAACTTTCATCAAAAAGAAAGAGCTGATGACACCTTGAATGAAAAATTATCTCCAGTTACTCATTGTCTGGAAGAACTCTTCCTAGCGTGACAAACTAGAAACAACACTATAAACTCTTACAACATGGTCGCACTTTCATATCATAAAAAAAATCTTAAATTATTTATAAGCTTTAAAAAAAAAAAAAAAAAAAAAACTCCAGTTACTAAGCAGAAATATTGTTGTACAAACTGTTTCTTACAAGTTTGCAAAAGTAGATTGAATTGAATGTGGAAATTACAAAAAAATAATGTTATTTAGAATTCGTTTTGTTAAATATAATTAATCATTTCTACTTACTTTAATGGATTGTATCTTTAAAAAACCAAATCATTCTATGAGATGAAACATTATAGACTTGCTTAACAGAAGCAATATTTGATAGCAGCATGTAAAAAGCCCTGTACTACAAGCCAAGACAAAAAAAAAAAAATAATAAAGTAAAAATTAACTTTTTATGTCTATTAAAATAAAAATTAACTCAACACTATATGTACATTTAACAATTTTAAATAGAAACTTAACAGTTTTAGGTTAAACAATTCCTTAAAACATTTTTGAAGTAAAAGCAAATAATATTGTTATAAATATTATTCAAGAAAGCATATTTCTCTTAAAAAATATATATAATTAATTTCTTAATTACTCTCTACATATCTTACGATGTATTTAAGTAATTTGAAGAAATTTACGTTTGTAACGTATATTTAATGATACTTGGAAGTCGCCGATATTTTTCCATAACGATTCAAAGTATAAAAAATTATCAGTGGATGAAATTTATTAGATAATGATAAAGATCTCAATCAGCTAATGTTCTAACCACAAACATTATTAGTAAGGAACATTTTAAAATGTTTACTGCGAGTTTCATACTTATCAGATATTTTTATTAAGTTACTGCAAAAAAATTAATGTAAAAACTCGAAAAATGTAAAAATTAAATACAATTGAAGTTTTATGTTTAAATTACATAATGCAAATATTATTATACTATTTCTTATTAAGAATACTATTATTTTCTATTAAAGACACAAGTAAGTTTGTATTTTCGTACATAAAAACTAAGAACTTAAGAACATGAATGACAAAAAATGTAATTTCTTCTATTCTGAGGTTTTTATATTCAACGTTTTACATAAGAAATTTTTTAATGTTTTAGAAAAGCTCAAAAATTATAACTTTTAGCTCCTAAATTCTTATTCCTAGGATGCTTGCATAAGAAAATATTTCTGAAATTGCTAGTAAGTGTTTGCAAATTAAATGAGCCAAGATTTCTTACAAACTTGGTTAAACAATGAATATGATATACGTAAACCAATCTAATATGTCAAAATTTAACATCTTAATGTCATATGTAATATAGCAGAAACAATATTTTATTAAATAAATTTTTATCACAAAATAATTTAACAATAAAATTTTGCAAAATAGTACACATGTAATCTGAAGATTTTATTTATATTTTACACCTGTTACAATATAAGATCTGCATCTTTCTGCAAAAATGGATCTGTCAATGATATTGTTTCTATTTTTGAGATGCGGCTAGGTTACACGTGTTCTATATTGTATTCGTTCGATTTGTTTCCGACAAAGATTTCAAGTACAGAAAACCTTTTAGTTTTACTTAATTAAATATTCCTAACAAGATCTTTCTTGTATTTTATAAATGTTAGAAAGATTTAATTCTGGAGGTTAATGAATATCACTAAAATAGGAGATAGCAATATACAGAAAGATATTTTAATCCAGAGACAAGAATGACGGAAAGCGGAGTCTTCTACTTAAGTGAAATAAATAACATCAACCATATAGTAAATATTGTTAAATTTCAAAGCCGATTGTAAAACGGTGGAACTCATCTTTCTATTAAAACTAAGTACTGCAAAATGATAAGATTTACTTACAGTGATTCTTTATACATACCAACTTTCATAAATGTAAGAAGACGAACCGTAAACCAATTAAAAATATTTTTAGTCATTAAATCTAGTCACTAGTAGAAAAAGGATTGTTTGGTGTATTAGTGTGCCACTGTAAGCAAGCAAATCAGCTTTGTTTAAATAATGTGCGGTAACATTCATGGGTATTAATTATCGTTTACTTAGAACATAAGATATGCTGCTGCTAAATACGAACTTTAAAAGACGAAAGTGTTGTCAAAATTTACGCAGCTTGAATGAGCCGGTGTAATTGGGGTACAAGAAAGTTCACTGCATGGCAAAGAAGAAAGATTGAATAGGATTGTATCTATAGTGTATAATTTAGTGGAAAAAGTGGTCAAGAAGGATAATACTGCTACAATAAATTGTACGAGCGGCATCAAAATATGTTATGAGAGAAAACCCATAGAATAACTGTTATGAGAGAGCAAAGTGTGCTGTCAATGAGTTAGTGAAGTATGACTGGACATGAGTATTCAGTAGAATTTCTAGCTGCAATAGACACAAACAACTTTTAATTATCACTTACTTTACACATTTTCGAAACAGACGTCATGCAGCGTGGCTGCCACCATCCTAAAGGACAGTTACAGTACTTCTAATTTTGATGTGAGTAGTGTCAACCAATAGCTGACTGGATTGCTAGCTGTTGCTTTAGCAAAATTCCTGTATCTCTCTTACAATTCTATCAGGTATACGGAAGCAACCAAGTGGGAGTCTTAGAAATTTAGATACAGAGACTAAGCAGAAGGCCTTTAATTGTATTCGAAATTTAGATAGAGAAACAAAAAGAAGGAGATCTCCTATAATTTATTTTCTAATTCAGAGGTATTATTTTACTTGGAAGATACTGCAAGCATGACGTTTTAACATGCCCTCCACCTCCGAAACTTCAGTAAAACCTAACCTTCTTATGCTAAATCGGTATTGAACTCACTTCTTATCCATAATGAGAACAACGATCTAAATAACCAAGCCACTGCGGCCTGATGAAGGATTTGCATAATTGTATTTAACATTCTGGTTGGGATACATTATTTATAGATGTACAAGCATTTTACAAGTGTATTGAATCTGATTCCACCAATATCAGAAGTGAGATTTTAAGTCTAATAATTACATTAGAATAGACATGTAAATTACGAGTCAAATATTAACATTACAAAAATTACATTACTAGACAAATAATTTACCTAGACAATATGGGTGCAATTTATGTCTCTACTTTCTTGATGTTATCGGTGTTAAAATTTTATCCCACCAGTGAATTTAAAAACAAATTTTAATTAATAAATAAAATCGTTTTTTAAAATTCAAATTCCCTTAATAATGAAATAAATTAGTATGAAAAGATAATCTCGTAAAATTTTGCATTTCATTAATATTCGTTTCTCTAAAATTATCATTTTATTTAAAGTTAAAAATTAGAATAAAATTTTATTTGCAGTAATTACAAAGAAATAGTAATTTTATTGATAATTTGTTTTTCAATTATGGAGAACGTAAACACAATTTATTCTTCCTTTTCACAAGTTAATATCTGAAAGTGTAGAAATAACTGGAAATTTATTATATATAGATAGATATAAAATTATATCTATATATATATATATATATTTTTATATATATATATATATATATATATATATATATATGATTTTATATATATATATATTAAAATTTATATGAAAAACTCAGTCATTCTAAATTCAATATATTCAAATCAAAGAATTACGAAGAATTTATACTATTAAATGAACAATTTTTGAGAAAACACTATACTATATAGTTAATTTAAATTCCAAAAAATTCTAGTTAATCCATTCTACCTTTTTTCTGTACTATTGAGAGGTCTGAAAGTCTTTCTTTTAAATTTTTTGTCACCATTAGATGTAAATTATTATTACTTAAAGTAATTGCAAACAATGAATTATCGTATTCTAACTACCTCAGAAAAAGGTAAATTTTAAATTACAATTACTGTCATACTTTTTTAAAAAAGATAATCAATATTCATAATAGCTTAAAATCTTATCGAAAAAATGATTTTGGGTAGAGGCTTTATTTACGAATGGATATCGGATATTGTAACAGCGTATTATATCGTAATATAAGAAAGAAATTAAACATTTCGGCTTGAAGAGAACACTGAAACGCATCTACTTTATCAGCTGTTATTAGAGCAGCAAGCTTACCTTTTACCTAACACTGAAATGGCTCTTCCATCAAGAGAAACACATTCAGATGGAGTATTCTTAATTTTGAATAAGTGACCAAGCAGAAGACCTCAAATATTTGGTCTGCTCTCAAAGAAATATCATTTCACATTGAGACCACGAAGTATTTAATTTGCCTCAGTCGTCGTTATTGAACACAATAGTTCTTCGGTTAAACCAGGAATCGAACTCATTACATTCCAATTATAGGAACGATACCCTAACCAACCAGGCCTCCCCTACCTTTGATATCAACAGTGACGAACTTGCAAAGAGAAGTGAGATTGGAAGACGAACTTTAATTTTGGTGCTGGATGAAAGCACAAATAAAGGAAATTGATGAACAAAGCATCCTTATAAATTAACGGACATTTTTCTACTAATGATAAATTACTCAGCCTACAGTCAGTGGAGGCTGAGAAAAGAAAATAGTAAAGGTATGGTTATGCTATAAAAAACGCGAAAAACAAACGAAGAAAACTTATCTTTTATTGCATTTTGATTCAGGGGAGACTTTGAGAAGGTGTACTAAATTAAAAATATGCTGTATATGCTAGTGTGATTAATATAATAAAATTAATGACGCTATAGCCCCTGTCGACTTTCTGTGGATGTGCAGGCACATGAAGACGTAATTAATTATAGTAGTTTTCGGTGCTTAAACGTAGACAGTGCGATTAGAGTTTAATCATTGAAGAAGGAAAATTTATTTCAATGGACTAAGGTAATATTTCATGATTTTGTTACTAATATAAAATAGGAACTTTAGAGGTACGTAATGCAGCTAATGTATTTCAAAAACTAAATGAACTGAAAGTCATAAGGAAAAAGATTGTTTATTCAAGAAATACGGAGATTAAATTATAATTTGATGCAAAACTTTCAAACAAAACAAGTAGACATATTCTTGGGATATTCGTTTGTTAGGAAATAGTCTGAAATATAACTGTTGGGACTTGAGATTATTTGTAGTTTGGAGGACGGAATCTCTTGAATATTTCCAGATTTAAAAATGAATCCCCATAAACCAAATTTTCTTTTTTATTCGATATTTCTGCTGATATTGATACATCCCTTAGCAGTTGTAGAATGTTCTTATTGACTAGCAATGAGGTTTGTTTATTTATTTCTCTATTCTACAGTTAAATTTTGCACATGGTTAATTATACCAGAACCGATAGTTTAAAGCAGATTCAGATTCAGTAAACAACGAAATAAGAAGAGGGAAATGGGATTTCGAGGAACTGCACAGACCTGCAGACTACTAACTCTTCAATGATCATTTTGGTTGATGTAAAATAAGATTACATGGTAGGATTGCAGAAAAAGTTTAACACCGTGACATCATCACTTTTTAAATACTTTTATTTGGTAAAAATGCCCTATGTATGAAGAAATTTGTTGGGAATGTTATCTATATTTGAGTATAGACAAATATTTGCGAATAAACATTTCTTTGCATGATAGTTGACGAAAGTTAATATAGATAAACGTTGTTTATCAACTAACCTGCATGCTGTGTGATGAAAATATCAACTAGTGAGAAAATGAAATGGGGTACATTAGTTTATTTAAACATTTTTATAAACTAAGACTAAATGTATTTGCATATAGATATTATTAGCACAATCATAAATTAGGTTTAGATTTTATTTTATTTGAATTTGATATCGTTTAGTAGACAGAACAAAGACTTAATGCATTCGTACGACATTTTATTTCTGCCTGGGAGGACTTTTCAAGGATACGAGAAACGTGTCAGAAAGGAGATACCGTAAAAATACAAAAGAGCCCACTTTGAAGGAATTGCATGCAGAAACAGAAACGATTTCGAAACGAATTTCCCATTGCTCGACACTGACTGAGATCAAACCCAGAATTTTTTTCTGACGATTGCTGACCAACCACAAAATTGTAGTGAACTCTTTTTTATTCAATATAATATTTATCAATCTTTAATGTAAAATTCAAGCCTTAATCTTATCTTTGATTCAAAATGCTTCTGGGGGTGTACTTTCCATGATACAAAAATAATAATGCAATCAATTTAAAATGGAATATCCCAACAGCATCCAAACAAAATCACATTTATAAGACTTAATCATAATGTTAGAAAATATTTAGCTTAATATTGGGTCATTTTATAGTTATTAAGCAGCAATGACAAAGGAAATTTCACCGGAATGTCCTACAAACCACAATAATGATGAACCCTCAAACATTCTTCGAATGGCAAGTAAAATACTCCAGACACTCTACAAAAAGCAGAGATCTATTTAAAAAAATTATTGAAGGCCTTGATGGAATAGCGACACATGAGCATCAGGATACAGCACGAGTTACAGCTCTGGCATTGCAAAATGTGGTCGTTAGAAATGCAGGTTAATCGACCATATTCATTAATCATAAGTGGTACAGTAGAGAAGATTAATAAACTTCTCGAATTTTTTTTTTCTTTTTCTTTTTTTTTTTTTTTTTTTTGTAGATTTACAACTTTAATGTGTGTTGTTCAGCTTACTGCATTAAGGTATCCAATATGTCAAAATAAATAATGGGCTAGTCTTGAACATATGTCAAGGCATTTGTTTCACAAATTCAGGTAAGAAGAGAGTTCGGAGGTAAACTCTCAGCAGCAAGATGGACAACTTCTCCACATTTGGCTGCAACTTGATTGGTTTTTATGGCGCAAGGTCCAGATAAGGATAAGCTGCGCCAATCACAAGATATTATACACCAGTTTTTTTTTTACCCATTAAAAGTATAAAATAGTAATATAGTTAAAATGTACATTAAAAGTATAAAATAGAAATATAGTTAAAATGTAATACAAGAAAAGCAGTTTTAAAGTATTAAGTTTAAAAGATTTAAATGGATTTCTAAATTCATTTCAACGATGAGAATATATGTGATTGTATTTTGTGAAATTCAAATAGTGGAAAGGTTACCCCAATGGCGTTGAATAGGTTACTGACAATGATTTTGGAATTAATTAATTAAAAAATTTGTTGTTGTTTGCAATAATTTTGTTAAAGTTCGCAATGTAATTTTATCATTTCAGCTCATGGAACAACTGAAACAAACTAATAATTAAGTATCTTTTAAGAGTCTAATTTTAGAAGGCAATGTGATTTTAAGTATAATTTATTAACAGATCTGCCTCATTAAAACTGAGGACTAGAAAATACTGTACATGATTGAAATTCTAGCACAAACTTAACTATATTTTTCATAAAATTTGATTGAAAAAGATGAAATTAAAAGAATATAACCAACATTTCACATTCTGAGCTACAATGACATAAACACCAGGAAATAATATATTACACTAATATAGGCATATTTTCAAGGGCATAATATGTCATATTACACTAAAAATTTTATTTATTCATTATTTACTTTATTCAATATTTACAATTACATTTGCTTTAAGTTATAATTTTGCATACAAATTTAAAAATCTAATATTTACTTTTATTTTAGAGAAAAATTTAAACTCATTCCTCATTTTTATTTATTGCATTCACTGTTTTACGTTTTTTGTGCTTTCTAATACCAGGTGACAAATAGGGAATTTCACCCTTCTCAATCTATGATGGATTTTCTGCACAGCAAAGGATAGAATTAACTTGCATAGGGGTATAACACTTTGCCCCGAAGATGGTTAGGTCTTCGTAAAATGGAAACAGAGACCGGCCGCAAGTCATCTAGCTCTGGCCTATCTCCCCTACAAATATCATTTCAAATGGAATATATTGCGATCATTACCTAAATTTATTAGTAAGCAGGATGACAATTCAGTTACACAAGGAATAGAAATTTTTAATTTCTGGTAATAAGAATGACACTTTTCCCAATTAGGCTAGGCTATGCGATTGTTTTTTTTTTTTTACACAAAAATGAAAATAAACAAATAACAGAAAAATTAGTATTTGACAAATATTGTTGTCTTGGGCCAACTAGGCTGGCATTATAGGATGTGCTGCTCTACTTTTCAACTGAACCATATTTTGATTGGAACCTACGGCATGTGTGTGCAATTTCCTCAACACACACATGCCTTAGGTTCCCCTTTACAGGGTAGTCAACTATTCACAACACATTCATACAAAGAAGGGATAAAGATAGGATAGACAGAGAGAGAATACATCCATGCCCGAACTGGTATTCGACCCAGAACCTGTCTATCGACAGTCTGACCACTAGACAAGGTGGGCGGCAATACTGACAAATTTATTTAGTAATTTTAACAACATAATAATTATTTGTTAGTCTTCGATCTTAAATGGTTATTTTATTGTTATCAGCGATTTTTCTTGAAGATATTTCTTTTCATTTAAAAATAATACCGAAAAAATTGCACAAGAACAGCATCAGCGTAAATTCAGTAAATAAGTCAAATTACACTAGCAATACCTGATAAATGTGGAAAAAAGAAGTGGAAAATATATTTATTATTCACGTGGATTGATTTTTCTTCCTCTAAGAAGTCAATAAACATTATTGTCAAATATTATATCAATTTAATTTTCATTATAGAGATACCATAAAATATCGGGTTAAAATAACCTGAGTAATCCTGTATCAAATTTTGCATTCATGTCTTCCAATAAAAATATTTACAATAAGCTGTAAATTAAATAGTTTTCAAAATCTGATTATTCATTACATAAATTGAGATTACTAAAAATATTGATTTAATTTATGATCAAAGAAACCAATGTGAACTAGGTCTCTAGATTACAAATTCTTGCTATACAATCATATTTACGTACATGAATTTAGTAACAGTCGGAATGCTATTAGAGTGAAGAAATAATGGAAAAAAAATTAATTACAAGGGAGGGAGAGAAAGTTAATCAAATGAAGTTATTTACAGTTTTCAAAGTGTAGATTATATTTTTGCATTTTTTATTTGTATTATTATATAAAAGGTGAATGCAAAACATAAATTACTGCATTAAGCTTATAAACATTACTTTAAAAAGTAATGTTGCAGACATTTAGAAAAATTAGAAATTTTGATATTTTGGATACATAAAAATCATTAATTTATGACATTTTCTCCAGTTTCTTAGAATTTCTAATTTTTGTATCCTCGACAAATTATTTTCTTAGTGTACATGAATACTTCATTTAAAGTATTTCCATACTGCTAAAAAATTTAACACTTAAACACCCAAACGCTGTGGCATTTCTTATGAAAATCATAATCAAAAGTTAACTTCATATTCATAAATTTCTTATGACGACAAAGATTCTTTTTGCGAAATGTATATTTTGCAAATTAAGATCAAACAGAAAAGAATTTTTGCGGAAATTTGAGTGTTGTTTAAGTAATAAAAAAAAATACAATCATGTCATTCACGAGACTATAAACTCAATCTGCAGTAAAATACATCAGAATTATTTCATGTCTAATTACTTAGAGTATTAATATTCCATTTCTAAGAATTGTAGGAAGAGAAATTAGTGAACTGCAATATTACCTTTGAAAGCTTAAAGTCTTTATGTTTCTGAAGTACCCAACCAAGAGCCATTCCCAGAATGAAAGAAGCAGTGTGATGAAATGTTTGCAGGTAAACGCTACCAATATATATACGTATATCTCTGGAAAATATCGAATGTGAAATGATTATTTTATATTAAAATAATCTAGGTATTCAAATTTAGTAAATTTTATGCTTATTTATATTTTTGTAAATAAGTACATTTACTGATACATAAATAAGTTCTGAAATGTTTCATCAAAATAAAATATAGTTTAAATTACAATTTTGAGATTAGACTTCAGAATATTAACTTTACAGTAAAAATATATATGCTTATAAAAAGTTTTAGAAGATTTAAGTTCTAATATTAATTTTGCCAAATAAATTTAAGTATTTCAAAAATTAGAAAAAAAAATTAATAGCGATTATTACTAAATTATATCGCTATTAAAAAAGAAATCATATAAATAGGGAATTAAATTCGTTAGTTGTTGCATCCATTCTAAAAATTATAAGTTTATTTCCGTCAACATAATGTTTGCTCAAAAAAGGTTCATTTTTATAAAATTTAATTTCATAGTTATTCTTTAAAAGAATTAAAAATTGTCTATCAAAGATTTCATCAGATGTTAATATATAAGTATAAAAATATTAATACAGTGCATATACTTCGAATTTGGTTTCATACATTTTCAAATGAAAGATGTCGACTACGATGTTACGCTAAACATAGCTTTATTCTAACTGATTATATATACATATTTACATTATCTCTTTTACTAAGGCGGCATAGCGCCATCTGATGACAAGATTCTTAAGTTTCTACACACACTCCCCACCTAAACTTTGAGGAGTTCACGATCAATATCAAATTAATTAAATAAAAGAATCAAATTCATAACTTACCGCTATAATTCTTCAAATTTAAATGTAATATCTAAATAAGAACACAATAATAAAAAACACAAATATAAACAAAACTAATTGAGCAAATTAAATTTAAGCTTGTAGGATATAGGATCAAATACAAAAAAAAAAAGTAGAATTTTAGAGTTTTAGGATATTTTTAATAATTGTCTATAGTTCTAAAGGATATAAATGCTGGATAGATCTTTTAAAAAGACCCCCCTGTTGACGTTTTGATTTCATACGAATGAACGTTATTATCATGTCCATGAATACCTCTCTCGATTTTTCCAAGTTTCCAGAGCAGCTTATTTTTAAAATCTTCTTGCGTTAAAACATCTCCTGCTTTCAATTCTGCTTGCCAATTTGGATTTTTTAAAGTATGCGCAGTTCGAAGATCTAATAAGTAATGTCTTTTCCATTTGAGCCAAATTTGTTTCAACAGGGATTGATATTTCTTTCTTTTAAGGAGAGAAGATCTGTTCGATCTGTGTTTTATTAATTCTGCGACATTGATAGGAAGGAAAATATGGTTATTTGCCGAAATTCAAAAAATGCATAGGTGTGAGGGGCAATGATTTATTGTTTTCACTGTAAACGAAAGTTAAAGGTCTCACATTCAGGACGGCTTCTACCTCTACAATTAAGGTTGATATTTCCTCGAAATTCAGTATAGATTTTTCGGTAATCTTTCTCAAACAGTCTTTTGTGGATTTTATTAAGCGTTCATAGAATCCTCCCCACCATGCAGCTCGCTCTACTGTATTTTTCCAAACAATTCAATCTTTAGTGAAAAATTCAGAAACAATTTATCTGATAATATCTTCGAAAGGTCTTCAATTTCCCTTTTAGTTTTTTTGAAGGTTTTCGCGTTATCTGAGTAAATAACTTTGCAGTTTCCTCGTCTGCCTAAGAATCTTCGAAGTGCAAGTAGAAAGGAATTTGTTGTCATATCACTTTCAAGTTCAAGATGTATGGATCTAATTATGGCACATGTAAATATAACTATATAGGACTTCAATTCTTTAACATTTTTTACGTAGATAGGTCCGGCGAAATCAAATCCACAAACTGAAAATGGTGGCGTGGAATTAATTCTGTCTTCTGGAAAAGGTGCAGTAATTTGATTAGCAGATTCTGCAAGATCTTTTTGACGTATTTGAATTATGACGCTCTTCACTAACTGACGTCCTTTGGGAATCCAAAAATGCTGTGGAATTCTTGCCATTCTGTAAGCTGTTCCACTGCGCATCACGTTTTCGTGTTCTCTACGAAAAAATAAAGTGGTCAGCCAGGAATGTTTCAGAAGAAAAATAGGATGCTTCTCTTCCGTAATTAAATCACTGAACTCTAACCTAATCGTATGATATCTTAGGTAAGGACTAGGTTTAATTCCAAATAAAACACGCCTAAAATTTAACACTACAGTCTTGTCTGAATTCAAATCTTCTGTCCAATAAAATCTGGTGAAACGTCAGTCTTCTGCATCTATTGAAATTTGCAGAAATGCTTGCCGAATGTCAACTATGTATGCTATATAATTTTCTCTAAATTTAATCAAAAGCTCAAATAAATTCGGATACAGGTTTTTTAGTGTTTGGGGACTGTCATTCAATGAATATTGTCCTTCTGCATGAGCTTCTCCGTCAAACACTATTCTTAGACGACTGCTGACTTTGTATTGACGAACGACAGCATGGTGGGGCCAATAAAATGAAGACTCATCAGCTAACCCCTCCGACGAACAAGTCTCAACTATTCCTGCCTTCAGATAATCATCAACAACCTCGCGATACTCTTCATACAATTCCGGATCTCTTTTAAACAACTTGACCAAACCCTTAAAAAGCCCCAATGTCACTTCCCTATTATTCCCTAAATTCTCTCGCATACCTTCCTTCCAAGGCAACTTAATATCTATTTTTAACAAACTGAATCGATTCATTAAACTCTTTCAAAACTTCTCGTTCTCTCACACCAGTGTCTATATCGTCACCGCTAATACCTAAACTTTCCAATTCCCAAAAGCGTCTCATTTCCGCAGATACCGATTCCTTTTCACTAAAAACGAAATTCACTAACGTGCACTCAGTCAACTCATCACATCTACCTTGAAGCGACCAACCAAACGCACTTTCTAAAGCCACAATTGACGAATTCAAACGCTGAAATCCTTTCACCAAATCCCAGTAATAATCAGTTCCCATTAACAATGAAATCTGATAATTGCTAGGCAACTCACTAAAATCAAAATTCGAAGCAAATCCCCAAACTTCCATTTCAGCACACATATCCCGATCTGAAATTTGAATCAACGTTTTCCATATTTCATCAAATTTCAACGCTTGTATGATCACCTCATTTCTATCAAAAATATTTTGCAGTTTTACTTCTACCTTACGACAAACCTGCAACTTGGGTTTTTTAGCTCCAAAGGAATAAATATTCAATTTTTCCGATCCAACAACCTTTAATGCTAAATTCTCAGAAATACTCTTCTTGACAAACGTGCGTTCACTACCCTTATCGAACAATGAAAATATACAATCCGATAATTTAGGTCCGATCATTTCTACCTTTACTCATTGCAATAAAACACCCTTCTTATCGTTTACCATATAATTAACAGTAGTAGCTACGATTTCATTAGATTTTTTCTCATGGTCATTTTTTCCTTTCTGAGATTTTGAATCTTCTAATTTAAAACAAACAGCCCTTGCATGTAATCCATTACAAAACGGGCAAACCGGTCCGTTGTATTTCTTAATAAAGCAATTTAGATTACAACACATCAGGCATCTTCTATCTCGCAAAAGTTTATCCCTCTTTTTTTTTAGTATTCGAATTCTCGCAAAAAAGCGATGGTTGAGCTTGAGCGCAGAACAAGCAATCACTGGGAGCTGCATTAGTCATAAATACACTAGTCGATGATACTAATTTATTGCGATTAACAGCACCAAATTGTCGAACTGTTTGCTTAGATTAAAGCTCGCGCCGCGAAGAGGATGGGGGAGGAGAGTACATTCCAATAGTTCTTTCACGCGCACTGATAGAATTGTGTAAAATCATCATGAATTCTTCAAGATTATGATTAGAACTAGAAATTTGAGGTTTACTAAATTCTAATGCAAGATCGCTAGGAAACAGTTTCAAAATAATTGCATTAAGCAATATGCTATAAGTTTCTGATTTCACGCCCAAACTATCCAAAAAACAAATTTGTGTTTGACATTTAAAATATAAATTTCTTAACTCCTGCAAATTAGAACTAGTCTTCACCGTTTCATATTTAATAATTTCGATACATGGGCATTAATCAGCACATCACTTTCGCCAAATGTATCTTTTAGTAACCTAATGGGTGATTTAAAATTATCATCGAATAATGCAAACCCTTTTATACAAGAAAGCGCCTCTCCTCCTAGGCAGCTAAATAAATACGAAATTTCTTCCGCTTCTGCAGGCGATGTGTTTTTATCCACAGCGTTCTCAAATTGGTTCCTAAAATTCAAATATTCCGATGGGATCTCCATGATAAGTCTGAATTTTTAATTTAGATAATTTCGCATTTGAATTTCTGGTATGATTTCATGAATTTTGCCGAATACTATCACTGCTTAACTGTTCCGTCACGGACTGTAAGGATTTAATTTTGTTCTTAAGTTTTACCGAGTTAAAAACAATCTCACTGTACTCATATTTTTTTTCTATTTCCACCACGAGATCCAAAGCATTTTCAATTTTACTGTCTACGGCTTTCAGCTGTTCGTCTTCAGTTTGTAACTGAATCAAAAGACCTTCCAACTCATCAATTTCAACATCTGGGCTAGTCGAATGTGTATATATTTTAGAAATTAATTTTGTAACCTACCTCCTATGAGAGGAAAGTTTTTTAAAATTCTCTAAATTCTTTTTCTCAGCCATTATTCCTTTTACAATACAATACTTCTACATAAGTTTACAGTAACAAATTCTACATAACTTCAAATTAATAGAACTCTTAAGATCATGAAATCAACAAACCGTAAATGAATAAATACTTCAATTCAAATTTACAATAAATTCTAAATTACTTCAAATAATGCAATTCAAAATTCAGCGAAACAATAATCAAATATACTACGACTGAAATTTTACTTCAACAATACAAATCAAAACTTTCAATTTCTAATTCTATACGAAATTCAAGATAAAGAAAACCGATACGATTTACTATAAACAGAAACGAAACTCCGCTTACCCCACCAATGCTACGACGTTCGACTTACTAGCAATATCGTGGTTCAGCAAGAAATCAACTGTAGTTCGATTCAACAAATTACAGTTCATACAATATTTCCCGGCTGATGCACCATTGTGGATACTTTCAATTTGATTTCGTACATTTTCAAACGAAAAAACTCGACTACGATGATACGCTAAACATGGCTTTATTCTAAATGATTATATATACATATTTACATTAACTTTTTTACTAAGGTGGCGTAGCGCCATCTGATGACAAGATTCAGAAGTTTCTCCACAATACTTCATTAATATTCCTTAATAATTCATTAATATTTTCCAATGATAAAAGAAAATTTTCCTAGTACTTATACAAAAGCATTGTGAAACTTAAGCAAAAAGTTACAACAGAAAATTAATTGTATTAGCATCATAAAACATATATATATATATAGGGCTTGCGTTCAGAAAGTAAGTTACACCTGTTCGGCCAGAGGAGACATTGCTAAAACTTGAAAAGATGACAACTGAGTTCCATGGTTTCGAACTTTTGCAATATCTTTCGGATTGTTTGAAGCATTGTTACATAGTACGAGAAAAAATTAGCACCGCAGATAGAATATTACTCCAACCTTAAAATTCGTGGCACTGTACAATTTCTGTTGGTAAAACATTTAAGGAGTATGTGTATTTGTCGTAAAATATCGGCACTGTATGGAACACACGAAATGTCAAACCCAGCAATTGTGAAATGGTGCAAGCAATTCGAAGACAGTCGCGCCGACATAACCAAAGGTGAAAGAGCAAGAAGGACAACAAAGGTGAACACATTGTACATAGAGGAGAGGGTGAAAGGCACTATTCTCACAAATCGCAGAATGAAGTCGCACACATTATTCAGCAGTTGGAGAAATTTTTGTTGTCAATTCCCGTTTCATCATCTATTATCAACAGGATTTTCACAAATGGTTCACGATGGGTTCCTTATTCTTTAAGTTCCGAACAATAAAGAACAAAACTTTGCAGCTTCCCTGGAATACTTTCAACATTATTTCGAAGAAGGCAATCATCTCTTAAGCTGCATTTTTACGGGGCGCAAGACATGAGAGCATCACTTCAATCAAGAAGAGAAAGAAGTTTTGATGGAATGGAGATACTTATCATCGTATGTGAGTACCAAATCAGAATTTATGCCATCAGAGGGGTTAAGACATCGCTACAGTTTCTTTTCAGTTTGTAAAAGAATTATCTAGAGCGATTTTATGCGGAAAGGCACGACCATTGATGCAAAGTCAATATACGAAAGACTAAGAGGTTTGCACAAATATGTGAAAAATAAGCCTAGAGAAAAGTTAAGTAAACGCGTTATCACCTTGCCCGAAAATGCAAAACCTCACAAGGCACATACAGCACAATATGTGCTTCGGAAGTTTTAAATAGAAGTTCTGAAAGTATCAACCTTGTAGTCATGATATGACACCCTGAAATTTTCATGTGTTCGACAAGCTCAAAGAACATTTAAGAAGACAATTTTTCAAAAAATGACGGTTTTCCGACAGCTGTTCTAAGCTGGCTCATATAGCAAGAAGCGATTTTCTATCGTCAGCGTATCGATCGATTGGTTTTATGTTCAGACAAATGCCTGCTGAGACTGAGAAATTATGTATAGAGAAAGTATGTTGCATGTGAGTCATGTTGTATTACAACGCAATTCTCAGTTGAATGGTTTTTTTGTTTTAGACTTTCTTTTTAAAGTAAAATACTTTTTGAACAGCTCTAGTTTATATATATATATATATATATATATATATATATATATATATATATATATATATATATATATATATATATATATCCATGAATGAGTCCAACATTTAGTAGCAAACAGTTTAAAAATGCTAGATATTGCATAAAGTGTAATTCATCCATATTGAATGTGTGGATCAATGTCTTTAAACAATTTCAGAGAAATAATTCTGAATCTACTATGTTACAATTTTTGTGAAAAATTTGTTCTGTACAATAAATGCCAACATTTGGTAAAAGTATTATTAATCAGTATATATAAGTGATATAATATGAATCTATTTTAAAGAATTAGATTTGTTAATTGTTTACTTAGAAGTAAAGAATTAGATTATCATATTTGTTAGATGCAGCTTTTATCTTATAAAAACACTCTAGTTTATTCTTGCCACTAGTTCTTCTAATCTCGTATCATTAGTGGTTCTCAATAATTGCGCCATCTCTCATCTTTATAGAAGAGACTTAGTTTTATCAAAAAAACAGACGTTGTCTTGTTTGTAATGAAATAGTTCTGAGATTAAAATTCTAAGTTTGTTTTCAATTTTGATATATAGATCAATTTCTTCTTTTTAATGTAGTTTGGTTGAAATAAAATTTCCTAAATATCTACGAAAATTTTACATATTATCATTTTGTTTAGTGACTTCTAAATGTAAAAAACTTATTTTAATATCTTATTAAATTTAATTTTTGTAAAAGATGAATCTGGTCTAATAATGAATTAGTTTCCAATAGAAGACCTCAAATATTTTATTTGGGTTATTTTTTAATGTATATTTTATAATATTACACATGTTTGCATATAAAGTATAGCATCCAAAAGAAATGTTAGTTTACAATGTGGATATCCGTTTAAATTTAAAGAGTGCCTTTTATAATTTAAATATCTAGTAATATATATAAACTAAGCTCTGCGCAATTCTCAAAGATATACAAATGTAATTTTTTATGTTAAGATTTGAATTTAACAATAATAAAATAGCATGGATGCACAGTCTAAACTTCAAATTTTTTATTATCTATCTTATTAAAAATCTTAATATTATGAATAAATTATAGTAAAAAATAAATAATCAAAAATAAAATAATTCGATTATAATATTTCAGTAGGCAACAAATTCTACCGTAAATATAACTTTTCTAAGATACAAGCAATATTCTAATATTTAAGGAAAATTTGTAAAAATGGCGCAAAAGTCAATTTTTTTTTTTTTTATTCTTGTAAGAAAAAATGTTAATGCAAGTAATTGAAAAGGAAATTTTAAAACAGAATTTGTTTTTTTTTTTATTCAAGCATTATTATTTATTTAAAAGGATTAAAGACAATCTCTAAAATATGTGATTTGATGTAATTATTCACCGTGTGAATATTCATAAGTGAATTATATATTTACCTAAAATCTTTTGCATAGTTGATTGATAGACTTGGAATTTCATAAAATAACGACATCCTATAATCTATATAAGAGGAGAGTGAAATAATTGACACTCCTAATAAAGCTCCTAATTTCGGATACCTGTTAATTTAAAAAATTTCTAAATAGTAAAATATTATATTAATAAAGAAAATACATACTTTTCAAAAATTATAATATTAATAATAAATATATTTTAATTTACAAATAAAAATTGTTGTTTTTGTGTCTTTTTACTAAATTCATATTCTTTATTGAAAAACTAATGTAATCCTACGGATAACTTTAAATACATTAATATAATATTAAATACTTTTATTTAATTTCGATGAATATTAGAGTTTTTGTCCCTTATATAAATTATAAAGAACCTGTTCAAAGGAAAATAACTGCGCGAGTTACATTTTTAATTAGTATAATAATTATTTTAATAAAAATATTTGTTTTTAATAACATTAAGCACAATTTAAAATTTTTTATCAAAGAAACAATTTAATCTTGAGAAATCAAATTTAATTCATAAAAAGTGAAAATTTGCATACATATATTTACATACAAATTTATATTTAATTAAAATACCATATCAACACTCAATGCAATAATTTCAAATATTATTGAATATTTAAACATGAAAAGCATATTTTAATTGTTTTGTGTTACAATACTTGAATCTTAAGCGTTTTTCAATGCTGTGAAAATAAGAGATAAGCATAAAAATAGAGAATACATACAGTTAACAAGAAACATTAATACGGAAGAATTTTTCAAAATTATTTTCATGTGCATAAATATTTCAGGTATTTAATTTTTCACATAACACGTTGCATTATAAATTTAATCTAGTGGCACAACAGCCCAATCGTGGCAAAGGCTAATATCTATTTTCCTGACTGAGGATCCCAGAATGCGTAGTATATGTCTCGGTAACACTAATGCAAAAACCTCAGTGTTTAGTTCCCAAGCAGGCTTGCTATTCCGCTTATCGCCCCCTTGAAAAAATCAAATTATGAGTTGGTCCTGTCCAGCCCGAGTTTTGATTCTCGGACCTTGGCTTAGATGCGTGAAAGACTACACAAAGCCACCGATGATATTATAATTTATAATATGCATATAATGAATTATATGGCAGGAGTTGGTGTTTATTGCTAACATTTCTCTCATTATCTTTTTTGGGAATAATCAAGACAGGATTTGATGGTGAAGTTTAGGCAAATAGAGAGGCTATAGTTCATGTATATGCTCCTCATTAGATTTCCAACCAGGTTATCTCTGTCTCTGATTTCCAAGCTACAATTCTAACTATTGTCAACTGTTCTCGAGATCATAGCTCTATATCAGTAATGTAATGCAGGTCCTTAATAGGAGAGACACATGACAATTATAGAATAATTAGTTTTACAGTGGATATCATACAACTGTGTTACAAATGGGAACGAAAAAGGGGATAAGTTGGAAAAAGGTTGTTTTACTAAATAGGTTTCGTGTAACGTAATTAATTATAAATCCACCTCTTCAATGATCAATCAAGTATTTGAGACATCACAAATGTCTGTGCTAAAGGAAATCACAAAAAAAAAATCGTGGAAAAAGTCCATTCTTAATCTGTCCCCGATTGTTCGATAAGTTATGCTATTGCTGCCTTTTCTCTCGCGACTGATAATAACTACTGATACGCTCATCTCTTCAAAATTAGGATAGAGGGTGGTGGAATTAGGATTCAAAATTAGAATAGCCTGTCCCCTTTGCCGCAGTGGTGCAGCGATGATCATTCCGAATGTTATGCATTTACAAAGAAGGCATCTATTCTCAATACTGAGAAGCCAAAGACTCTTCGAAGAATTTATCTTCCTAATTTGTGATGTTTCGTTATATATATATATAATTCTTAACTCTTATACAATGATAACACATGAGAAGTTGAATACAAAACACCATATTAAGCATGTAGATTTTTTTATAAAAGGAAAATTATCGTATTAACTTTTCATTGTTTATGCATATTGGAATATTGTGGGTAAATTATTTTTATTATTCTTTTCATCGAAATCTCTTTAGTAATTTCATATTTTTTAATCAGAACCAAAATTTTAAAAATCTCTTGTTTTCAGATTATTTCAGATTCCTTTTTTGGTCCAACAGTTCATAAATTCTAATTTCACCTTTGCCACAGATATTTGTAGTTGTTTCAATTCCACTTTAAGTCCTAAGTCCCTGTCTAATTAGTCCTCGTGTGAAAAACAAATATTTTTGAGCGAAACCAAACCAAAAGAAAACAACTTGGGTTCATTTATATGTTCGTCATTTAAACTTACTTATAATTCTTTCTATAATAAAAAAATACTGATAAAGATGCATTATACTATTTGAAATTAGAAATAAAAAAATTTTTCTCTGGAGTAAGGAAACACTTTTATTTTGTATTTGAAATTTTTCTCACACATAAAAGAAAAAATGAATATATTTTCTTCAGAAATACAAAAAATATTTCAAATTATTTTTACGTAAAATGCAAAATATTATAATTTTCTTTCATTCAATTTAAACGAATACTGTACCTGTATGTCAAAATCATTAGAAGAATTCCAAACATTTGGAGTTGCATCGTAAGACTGACGAACCAAGTATGGCGAAAACACTGCCAAATATTCAAACTTAAATTAAGATATAAAATAAACGAAAAATAACTCACATGTAGCTAATTTCTATTTGAAAAATTTTTTTTGTATACAGAAATTATAATATAATAAACTGATACTATAGATACATTAATGAAATTATAAAATAATATTTTTCATATATTGTTACCTGTAAATATGTAAGTAGTACACTGTAATTATATAGTATCATATAAAGAATATCCTCATATAATCAGATTTAAAATTGAATAGGATGCCATTAATTATTGAGAACAAATTATTGTATTACAGGAAATTATACAGCAAATTATTGAAATTTAAATTAAAAAATGAATATAAAATACGAATAATATACATTTTAATATATTTTATATAGAGAAAAAGTAAAATAATATTACATATTCACTGATATGTGATGTTAATAAAAATAACATAATCAGAAAAATGCCAGCAATTTTCCATAAAAAGTTTCCGTAAAAGAATTTTCTTTACAGCAACATAAATAATTAAAATTTTAATTTAGTAAAAATTGTTACTAAATTCAGTTTCTTGCTGTAGTATTTTTTATTATATTGGAGCACAACTATATTGGAGCACAACTATTCAAGCATTGCTTTCCGAAGTTCCGGTAAAAATGCAGCAAGTTGTTGACAGGCTGTGGATCATCGGACATGTATGTCCCGCATCCGTTCTATGAGATTTAAGTTAGGTGAAAATGCTCGCCATACCATATGGGTGATATTTTCCGATTGAAAGCAATCGTTGACGATGTATGAAAGGTGAGGATGAGCGTTGTCACCTAAAAACACAAATTCAGTTACCACGTTACGCAAACGGACATGTTATTCCAAAGTGATGTCCTCATAAATTTGGCTTATCATGGTTGCAATTTGAATAAGCAGATGTGTTTTTGAGGTCAGTATAATGCCTCCCAAAAGCAGCAGTCCTGAAGCTCGGTAAAACTGGCGTTCAATGATGTACTGGAGGTACTGGGTACCTGGTATATATATATATATATTCTTCATATGAACGTCTAATGTGAAGCGGACTGTTTTCCAAACTTCAGCTCGTTGGGAAACATAACAAAAACCCATTGTGACAGTGTCCACATTTCATGTTTCCTATTACAATGTAAATGCTGGCGACAATAATTAGACGTAAGGGAAACATGTTTGTCATCCCTGCGAATATGTACATACGGTTTGAATTGAAATGGTTGTGTATAAAACCAGTTTACCTATCTTACGAAAATGAAAGCTCATCATTTAGCAGCAAAAAGTATATTTTCAGAGTATTCCATCGCATGAATCCATTAACGGAATTGAATTGACTAACACTTTTGCAAAGAGAGGATAGACCACTCTACACCTTCCACCACACAGCTCATATATTTAAAGCTATTCTCGAAGCAAAAAGCCCAAAATAAAGAATATATGTTTATACCTCTGCCTCACATGTGGTATAAAGCTTTAAAAAAACAAAAAACAAGACATTTCCTAATTTTTTTTGAGACAGGCAGGTCAACATATGTCTTTCCCAACTTGCCAGTGGGCTTTAAAAAATTCTCACATATTCTAGGTTAGCAAGAGGTTTTCTCTTTGCCCTAAATGACAGCAAGAACAATCATTTCCTCAACACATCTTCGACTGCCTTGGACGGGACTTGGAGGACATCCATAATGGATTAATTCTTCTACCTAAATTCCAATATGTACGCGGTTTTATTAATTTGCGTTGACGGAGTCAAATCAGTTTGAAAATTTGAAACAACAATAATAAAATATTATTTATTGTTTGTTAATGACAGTTGATATCTTCATTACCATACATTATTATTCACATGAAAATGTTGCTTCTAAAACAATAATTTATAGTACTTTTATTTTAAATTCACGCCATACCAAAATTTAGTTTCTTGTTAAAAATGTCTAGTAATTTTATTTTAAGCGTCATTGATTTTATCACTTACACAATGTTTAAAAGGTCTAAGTATGACCGTGCTATTTAAACATTCATGTAAGAGAAGGGTACATTAAATACAAATTGAAACATCTGGTTATTCTCTTAAAGAGACAATTATGTATAACAATACTATCAGTTCAATTTTCCTTTCTTTTTTATTCCATTTTCTATAGATTATATTTGCCGGCCAACCTGACTAGTGGTCAGCGTGCATGATTACGGATAGGGAGGTGCAGGGTTCAAATCCCGGTTCAGGCATGGATGTACTGTCACCCTCTCTCTATACTGTCTTTGATCTTTCTGCGTATGAATGAGATGTGAATGGTGTCCTACCCTATAAACGGGGCCCTGTGGCATGTGTGTGTACTGAAGAAGTCAGATTCCACACCAAATACGGTTCTATTGGAAAAGTGGAGCAGTGCACCCAAATTTGCCAGCCTAGCTGGCGCTAGGCTGGCAAGAGAACAACAACACGAGAACAACAAAAACATGCATTAGTTTCATTTTTGTGTAACTCTGCTTTTGTCATTGCTTCAGAACAATATTCAGTCTCTCATTTCGGAATTTTATAGGTTTCATATGATTTCTCATGGAGTTATAAGAGAAAAAGAAAAGAAAAAAAAAACGTGTATATTGTTTGGCTCTTCGAAACTGTGTAATATATTATCTACACACACACGTGTTTGGAATCAATCAACAAAATTTTTGCATTTAAAAGTATTAGATAAAAAGCACTTCTATTTTAATAAATCATATTAATATTAATTTTGTAATGATTTCATTTCATGTAATAGGAAAATTGTAATTTAATTTATGAGAATTGCGTTATAGTAATATATATGAAATTACTCAAAAAACAAAATAATGGACTTACAATTTAATCCAAATGAGAAAAGTTATTAATTAAAAGCAAATTTTTCCACCAATTTTGTCCGCAATTTTCTTGTTCAAATACCCAGGTTGAATTCCAAACAGGTCCAGAACCGGTAACTGTTAAAATATATAATAGCATAAGGACGTACATAATTCCAGGAAAAAACCTGTAATTTTTACGAAATAATCAATACACGAAACATAATATATAAATTTATATACTAGGCTAACGCAAATGATTCATGCGTTTTGAAAAAGTTATATTTCAACTGTATTACTCGTACACATAAATATCAGATATGCGGAAAGAAACACTAACTTATGAAGTTTGTCTTTCGTATTTGTGGTAATATAATGAATTCCGACCAGCTGAGGCAATATGAGGCCTGTCGAAAATGAGGGAAAAGCAAGAAAAAGGTCTTACGTCTTTCAATATGGAAGTTGTTTGCATGTTACAGCAGTAAAATGCGATTTCAGAAGACGATAAGAAAAAAATCACTATGTATACAAAATGATTTTGCAGGGATATCAAATATTCAAATATTCTTGTAATTAAATAAAATGCGTTCGATTATCGTCTAGGATTATACATTGACATCAAAGAGAAATAACGAAGATTTGTAGAGGTGAATGAAATATTTTTTTCATGTGTTTATGAAAAATATCTCCGTGTTGATTACTTATTTCCGTGTTTATTAATAAATTTATGTGTTTATTAATAATATACAAAAGAATTATAAAAACAAACTCTACATAGGATGGATGTACTTTCTCTACCTATCCTGTCTTTGTCCTTTCCTTGTATGAATGGGTTGTGAATGGTTTCCTACCCTATAAACGGGATCCTATGGCATGTGTGTATTGAGGAAGTCAGATTCCACACCAAAATAGGATTCAGTTGGAAAAGTGGAGCAGCACACTCCAGATTGCCAGCCTAGCTGACCACAACAACAACAGTAGAAATAAATTAATTATATCACTTATTGTATACATGCAGCCTCTCACGTTTTCTATGCTAAATACCATACTTAAAAAAAGATTAATTTGGTTTTTATTTCGAAATATAATGATAAAACGAAAATTACGCTCTTAGTTTATTATATTATTCATAGGCAAATATTATATGCATTTATATCTACTTAGTATTAATAGAAAAAATAAGAATTGTTTTGTATTCATTTATTTTTGTATTTTGACTATGCGAACCATAAAACAATGTCTATTATACTAAAATATTTAATTATTTATTGAAAAAATACTGCATATAAATATGAACATATTTATAATAAATGTTGCAAATTAATCAGATAAATTAAACATGCTGATTTGATATTAACATAATACGACTTTCATATTTGATGTTTTAAGAATTCTTTCACTGTTATATTTTGCGTTTGGATCAAAAGAATGAATACATAAGCAGCTCATATTGTGATCATTTACTTCAAAAGATAAAAATAACTATATAGATATACAACCTCTCAATAAAAGCTCTTAAATATGAATCTAAAACATTTATCTAAAAATAATAGCAAAAGTAAAATTACCTAAAATATTTATGGAAGAAAAATTTATAAGTTCAACTTTTCCATCATCTCTCTCAAGTTTCCTCATGATCAAAAACGACAGCAAAAAACCACTATAAAGAAATAAATTTTGCAAGTTATTTATTTACTAAGTTGTTTCTTGGAAGATATATGTGTGTGTGTATGTGTGTATATATATATATATATATATATATATATATATATATATATATATATATAGTAATAATGTTTATGTCCTTACTATTCCTGTTGTGATCATTTCCTTTGCACGACGAGTTACAAAATTTCATAGAGATTATAAATAATTATCATTATAATAGTTATCATTATATATGATGATATTTAAGCACAGCAAAAAATACAGTAATGGTTACTCGGGAATCGAAATCAAATATTTAGAGTTGAGTAATAGCTTGGAAACAAGATTAAGCTTAAAATTTTACAAAAATATCTCATAGTTTAATACACTAAAATTATTATGAAGTTTATTTACTTGCAAAAAAATTTTCATTTTACTCGATATATTTTATTTATTTAGAAATTTAGTTCATTAAGTATATTTTATGTTCACTTCATATCTCCATTATTAAAGTATTATTTAATTAAACACATCATAAAGGAAAATTTTTTCTGGGAAGATGGAGAGAAAGCAATACAAAAACGAATCTCCTAATAATATTCTTACGCTGATATATGATCAATATTTATCAATGAACATCACGCAGATATTTTTATTCTTCTTATCTTGTGTGTTTCCTAAAATACAGTATATTTCAAGTATGATAAATACTTCAGCATGCAGATTATGTATCCACTAAATATATCAAATAGTATAATTAATCTTATGTACATGACAGGGTTTACAAAAAATATTTTGTCAGAAAAATATTTGTGAATACATAAAAATTATATACGTCAGACTGAAGCAAGTTTTTATGTAAAATTTGCCTTTTAAAACAACCGTTTAATCATCTAATAAGTATAAAGCTCCTTATAATTAAAAAATTTCGATTTTGTAATTTTTAGTCTATTTATTACAGTAAAAGTTTTAAATATTTGACTTATATTCAATAAAATATGAAAGGTATTTAATTTCGTAATTAATTTTTAAAAACACTCATTAGCTAAATCAAAAGCTTTTTAATAATTAAATAAATTGTCATTTATATAATTAATTTCACATTTAAGTATATTTACTACTGAATAAATATATGCAGTTAAGAGCTTATAAAATTTGTTTCTTAAATATCTAATTCGTAAAAAAATAAAAATGCTTATAAAAAAAATATTACAGCCATTGTATATATATAGATGTCTATGTTTTAACAATACATGGTCCCTGAATTTTATTATTTCTATTAAGCATTACAGATCTTTTTTAAACATTATAATTCAAACTAAAACAAACATTTGTACTTTACCTCATTGCACAAAAACATTCCATACTTAAAATGAAATTTTCAAAAATTATCATCTTTTTATTATTTACTTTCAGCAATTCTCCATATGAGCCTAAAAATGTTTGAGAGATGATGTAGTAAACACAAAAAAAAAAATTTAATTTCATAATAAATTGATTTAAATTGAAAAAAAGTGACTCATTACTTTTAAGGAAAGGGTTTTAAAAATTTCCCTAATATTAATTAAACTTACTGATCTGCAGTTATCCTAATTATCTGTTGCACCCGTTAAAAATTGAAAAAAATATTTAAATATATATTTCTTATACAAATAACATATTCCATCAAAAAACCAAATTATTAAGACATTCAATCAATTTAATGGGAAAAATATATTAACATCAAATGGATAACATAATTTAAAATAGTATATAATATTTAATATTATCTTGAATTTTTTGACAATTATTAATATACTATTTAAGTATAGTGGTAGTCTTATTATTATTAATATAATAAAATTTGTGTCTCTCTCTCTCTGAAAATTATTATTACACAAACTTAGATTACTATCTCGTATTCTTGTATTTAAGGAAAAATATTTCTTACAAATAGAATGCTGTCTGTTTATTATAGTATCAACTGAATTTGTCGGTGAGCAGCTGCAATATCAGTGCCAAATTGTTTATTTATTTACAGCAAATTAATTTTTTTAATGTATTCAATTAAGTGAAATGTGCTTCTTCAGGTATAATTATTTTTGGTTAGATATATTTTTGAAAACTTGTTTTTTTTATATACTTTTATAAATTATCACAGTTTATTATCAGAATAGAAAGTTAAGTGTAATACGTTAATTTGTCAATAAAATATTCGGTTGAAAAGGAAACAAACACTAGAAAAAAATTGTAGATATAAGAAAGTTTTTGCATGATAACGCAGTATTCGAACATATATTAAACCCAAAAATGATTGTGTGATTAAATACAAAAATAAAACCATGAACAGTATTATCTCTTATTGGGTAAGTCACTATCAATTAAAAATTTACTTTAAAAGTCATTAAAAATTTATATATCCCAGAAACGAAACATATCAATCATGATTTTATGTTCATTAAGCAAACAGCGCAAATCACTAAAATTTAAAAATAAATTATCTATATTATTATTACTAAAATAAGTTACCATATTTTAACTCTTTCCAGTATTCAGGATACGCCAGAGCGTGGCCTATCACAACCCATATGCATAACAGTACTCGAGCGCCATGTAAACAATCTAGAGAAGTTTTTGTCATGCGTATTTCAAACAATTTTTCTGTGTTGGCATATAATGAGAAAGCTTTCAACTGCTGTATAAAGAAATCTAAGAAAAATATCATTCATTACAAAAGAATGAATTTAATCCTTTATGAAATAATAAATTTAAATGTGAATAATAAGACTTGAATAATCAAACAATCAAATAAGATAAGATCTTTTAAGTACTTTCTGAAATATTGGTGAAGAAGACTATGTGCAATCAAAACAGTTATTTCTTGAAAGGATGCGTTTGAAAAAAAATAATTTAATGAATTTCAAAATAAATGAAATAACTCCACTTATTTGAAATGATGGGTGTGAAATCCTTAGTGATTTCATAAAGAATTATACCATACGTGCCAATGAATAGTCACGAAAATCGCTTTCAATTCATTTGTTATCTATCACGTGATCAACTACATAAAAATAAGAAAACTTCAACATAATTGTGTAAAACATGAATTTTTTAAGCAGTCTTTAGCAATGTCAAAGCTTTATTACAATATTTTCAGATAATATACAAATACATCTATCTCTTTCTTCATTTTTTTTTCTTGCATATTTTGTAATTTTAACGAGAAAATGTTTGTTAAAATTTCTTTCATCTTAAATGATACAGTAGAAAAACATTTTTAGATTTATGTTTTATTTTATTTTATTTTACTATTGTTTTATCATAATTTTCTGATTAAAAAATTTCATAACAAATAATAATTATCTTTTGAGAACATATAAATATATTTATACATTAGATAAACAATTTTTAGAAATTAAGAAAAATGCTCATAAAATAGGTTGGAAATTTGCTATGTGTCATGAAAATAATAAAAATACAAGCTTCTTAAATTATTCAATAGAAATTTTAAAAAAATGAGCCTTCCATTACGGTAAGATCGACATGTGCAATTAATATTATGTTAAATTTACATGTATACATTAAAACAATCACATGTTTGAGAAAGCAGAATTTTGAGTAGGAAGTATTGGGTGGAAAACTAATTTTGAAAATAATTATTTTAATTTTAATTAAAAGAAATAACAGATGTAAAGGAGACAACTTATTCAAATCAGATTCAAAATTAACAATGGAAACCACGTTAATTTCCATATTTAAACCCAATTCTGAAATATAAATGCGACAAAATCGATGTTTCAAAAATGTATTAATAAAACTTACTTTCACTGATTTCTTTTTCAGTGGAAGATTTTCTTCTCCTTATGTCAAATATAGTGCCAAGAGTACATATTGCACATAAGACTAACAGAAAACAGCTAATGGAACAAGCACATTCATTAATAAAATACTACAAGTTATTACGAAATATTTTTATATTTAAGAATTAATCTTCTGGTCATAAAGAAAAATTTAGGAATTTGAAATTATTTCTTCAAAACTAATTAAGTTCTTAAATTCTGAATATTCAAGAATTCAAAATTTTGCAAAAGGAATTATTATTTTTGTTAATTTATAAGAAATTCTTAACAAATATCAATACAGTTTAAAACTGTAAAGATATTATAATAGAAACAAATAATATAAATTGCATTGTAAATTTTAATTACATTTAACTGTAAAATTACAAATGTAATATCTAAAATATATATTTGGAATACCTATATCTTATAATAGAGGTTAAGGAAAAAGTACTATAATAATAAAAGGAACTGAAATTAATATTTTTTGGAAATAATTTTAAAATACTAACCTATATATATCTATAAAAACGTTTTTGTTTGCAACTAAATTTTGTATGTTTTTACAATGATGACGCCCATCAAATTATAAATTCTATGATCCTGCTTCCAAAATTATAATTTTACTATTCCAATAAATAATAGTAGGAAAATTATTTATAAATATATTATAATAAGAAGGCAAACTTTGATTTAAAATACACACAAGAATCATACATCTGATTTATTATTATTTGATTAAAAGTAAAGTCAATAAGCATAAATTTATTGCTTGGAATCAATCTTAGTTTCATGTTAAACACCAGTAAATTTTTCCGAAAATAATAATGGGGTTATGGTTGTCTTGTTTGTTTCATTTTTTTTAACGAAAAATAGAAGTCAGTATAGTAAAATATCCTTAATTATAAATGATGTCTTGAACACATCACCATCAATCATTTTCTACTTGCATTTCTTAACAAGATATTTTAAACACAAGTTCAATCAGGTCAAAAGTATCCAATTAAGGTAAGCGAATCAGTTAAATTAATCGAGTAATATACAAAATAAATTAAATTTATTATATAAAATTCTGTTTATTTTTAATTACTTAACGAGCTCAAAAATTGAATAGGAAAATCTGCCTTCTGCTAAAACAGAATAGCAATTTCTAATCCATTTAAAAACGAGGTTCTATTTGAATATTTTTAACCATGCACTATGTTCATATGGGATCCTAAGCTTTCATTTCAATTCACTTAACCTTGAATAACTTGCATCATTTAACTGATCGCATTTTTAAAAAATCACTTAACGAAGTTCTTTAGTTGCATATTGTTTCTTCACAGTTGTTTGTTTCAAAATTAAAATTCATGATTTGCTTTCCATATATTTCGCAGCCTTTATTTATGATGTTGTGAATTTATGTATGTATATATATATATATATATCTTTCTTTTTAAAATTTTATATTTATTTTATTTTCTTTATTATTAATTTTATATCAAAGCTTACAATTATCATTCATAATTAAAAAATATATCTATTATCAAAAAATAAATCACAGGAACAATGAGAGAATTAAGGTTTTGAAAAAAAAATAACTCAAAATATCTTATAAATCTTATCACTTAATATATCCAACTATTTCATTAATTTAAACTCAGAAAAAATAAAATTCTGATTCTTGAGCAAATTGTATAAAGTTCCTATATTTTAAAATGAATTTCCTGCTAGTTTCACTCATTATCTATTAAAATTCCATTGAAAAATTTGTCTAACATAAAATTATTTCGAAGTATGTAGGAGACAACCGTTTTCCTAGATATTTTCTTAAAATGTAATTCATTCCTTTTAGTTCACTCCAATTATCGTCCAAATATATGACAAATGTTTCATTTATCAGATATTCCACTCTCTGAAAACTGAATTCCTGTAGTTAAAATCCTCAAAAGAAAATGAAGTTCCCAACAGAAGTATGTTATGAGTAAAAAATATTGCATTAAATATCAGTCAACAATAAATAAAGAAATGAAAATTTTCTTTAATCACAGAAAAATTAAATATATGTTATTGTTACTCATCACACTTGGACATACCAAGCTTGGTCGCCATGTCGTTGCCAATACGAGTTTAAGCCAGATGAGAGCATCTTTTATTTTTTAATCAGAGCAATGTGAAGATAAAAGTAAGACTTTGCTTTAAGCTCCTTTGATAGATGGCACCACCAGAGGATACACTCTCTCAGTTTTGATATTGATGTGAAGGGGGAGGAAATTTTCTCTAGACCATTACACGAGATAACTGCTTAACGACTGATCACTGGACATCCGATTCTACAGATTTAATGAGCACGTATATATCGCATGTACTCGATTGCTCTTTGGGGGCATTGGGAATCGAATTCTACCCTTCAGGACAGAAGGTTCATGCCCTATCCACAAGGCTACCATGGCCTCATAGAAAAAATATTTTTCATTTAAATGAATTTTTATAAAATGAAAATTTTTTTCACTTTATGCAAGTAAATAATTTTTTTAGTTAATATTTTTCCCAACAGCGGGCACTTCGATGACGAACCCTATGCCACAACAAGGCCAGAAACTGCTACTCATTTGTCGTTACCCAGCGGGTACCTGTGAACCAAGTCACGGAGGCGAGAATCGCGCCATACCACCACAAACCTGTTTATAGGGTGGGCCATCATACATCATCACAGAAGAAAGGACATAGAAAACAAAGAAAGAACTAACATCCGTGCCCGGAGCGTGATTCGTGCCTGGAACCCAGAGCTCAGGAGTCAGGAAAGCTAACCACTCAGCCATCGTCGACATTGCTAATATAATTTCCTCAAATAACTTTGATCCATGAAGCGAATAACCTAACAATACAAGTTAGTTCTAAAGTATTGGACAACAGCAGTGGAAAACGTTATGGGAGGACTTTTCATCGACAGTGACAAGGATTTTGAGTCACAAAGGAGAAAACATGGAAATACTCAGCCTTTACCTTGGCAGATTAGCATGCAGAAAAAGGAAACGCAGATATAGTAAAATCTGGGAAACATGCCAGATGCAGTAGCTGAAGCATTTATAATAAAATGTGATCTAAGCTACAATTTCATGCGCTTTAACTTAGTTATTCCATAGAAATAAGTATAAATCAACGTGATAATAACGAATAACTCATTGATAACTCACTAATCTCCCTTTCACAGATTGAGATAAATAAAGGATTCAAGATTTCATTTTCACAATTTCAATGGATATGAATGAAAGTTTTATGCTTTCTTTTAAATTAACCGAAAATAAATTTTTTTTAATTTAAAAAAAGAAATGATATCATGATAACCTTGTAAAACTTCCGGTACTGGGTATTAAATATGCGTAGCTATTTATGCAAGGAAGAGTAAAACTGAACAGATGCGATGCATCTATTGATAATTTATTAATTTTCATTTTATTATAAATAGGTATTGATTTTACCCATATAATTTCTGCATATACACACCATATGATTTATTATATATACGGTTGTATGAAAACAATTGTCTATTAGTTATCATTGTCAAAAGTAACAAATTTAGAGTGTGGTAGTGTATTATACAGAATCATTATCATTCTGAATGTGTAAACTGTAAAGTCCTGCATTCGAAGTAATTGAGGAAAGCAACAGAAATATTCATGTACCGTTACACTGCAGTCGCTGCGATTGAATTGCTGACCTTATATTCCAAGCAAAATGTACCTACCACTGGAACACAATAAGACCAATTTATATTATTTATTTAAGTACAATCTTTTCATGAATATTTTAAACTTGAACAGAAGAAACTTATTCATTTGGTAATTCCTTAAAGAAATTTCCATTTGATGTTTAATATTGTATTCATTTATTCATATAGCTTTCGCCATATAATATTATACGTACAGTATTGACTATGTCATTTATTTTCCTTACTCAGAAGCAATAAATATTCCCTTTTCTATTGGGTTGTTCGTAAAAAAATTTAGTTTTTCCAACATGGATTAGCTTTTTGCTAGTAAAATTAAACCACTTTATGACTGTAGAATCGTGCTACTACAAGAAAGATGGTAAAAGCTATTGGACAAGAATAAACAATGTGCAACGCAATACAATATGTGTTTGCTGCACGTTTTTTATTTTCATGAAAAGCGAAATGACTTTCCAAACAACCCAATATATTTAAAAATGATTTTGATGAATTATGGTTGTTTATTTGCAAATTTCTCAATAAAGTAACAGTAGCGTATGGTATTTATGTTGTACAAAATTATTTTTTTTATCCCAGGATTTGCGCATTTTTGTTTAAGATTATCCTCAAAAATTTTGTATAAATAGTTTAATTAAAGACAAATTTTTTGTTAAATAATAAAGTGTTAAGCAAACTAGATTTTCTGTATTTTTCTGATTCTTGTTAACACGAGAAGTTAAATTTCTAATTTTAAAAATGACTGCATCTTTCATGTACTTTCTTTGTCTCTTAATGATGTGATAGAGAGAGAGAATTCTGTTGAAAAAAATTTTTTAAATAACACGTTTTTGTGTAAAAATGTTATTTGAGAATTCATCTTTTTTTTTCTTTTTTTAGTAATTTTAAATTACATCACTGCATTTTTAAGTTGAATTGTTGATGTTCTCATAAGCGAAATTATCCCCGAAGTACCAATGAAACATTATAGATTTGCTGGAAAAGCGAAGCTTAGAATGTTAAACAGGAATCGGGAGTTGGAAATTATAGTGATTAATTTAAGTTGTCTACAAATAGTAGCTATGGATGTGTGTGTGACTATTGTTATTTTTTATTTAAAAGAATTTTATACCGAAAATCAAATACGGTGCAAACACAACATGTTTTTATATATTTTCCAAATACAACACTACACATTAAGGAGTTTTACATATTTTTAACTGTTTGAAAATGCATAATTTCTAGAAGAATAATATAGTTTAGAAACTTTTAAAAAAGCATTATTGAAGATTATATATTTTTGGTCATTATTACTAAATATATTTAATTTACACAAGAAGAAATTTGTAAATTCCCATGTTTAGTTAGAGTTTTGCAATTTAATAAATTATGCAAATTAAAGTAATCTGAAAAGATTTTACCACCTAAATATTTTTCCACAAAAATTATCGTTTTATAAATCTTATCCATTTTATGTCTAATAATTTTTAAAATATTATATATTAAGGATTTGAACTACAAAATCGAAAATTACCAAGCAATTTTAGCAGATGATGGGAATTCTTTTGGGCTACGTACTTGGCAGTCAGTTACAGATACCAATGATGCATATGGTTTTGAAACTATAAGAAAGTAAAAAAGTATAGTAAAATGCATTAAATATCGTGTATTATATAAAAATTTACTGAAAAACATTTAGGAAATATAGTTTATCTATATAAAATTTTTGACATCCTAAATTCAATCCCCATATTTCACAGTGATTTGAACCAAGAGTATTATTATAAGTAGTACTTTTCTTTTTAAATTATGTTATACATATCAGCAATTAAAAATAAAACAACCTTTTCAATGAAACTGAAATTATAATTAATATTTGTGTTTGCACAATTCTAATGCGTAGTTTCACAGTTTACAGTTAAAAAACTTAAATTACATTATAAAACTGTGAAATAGTCTAAGTAGCAGCTGTAATTTTCAGCATGATTTTACTTTACACTTGAATCGTCTTAAGTCTCAGAGCAATAACCACGCGAAATCTAGCAAATGAATTTTTCATGAGGTTATCCATGCAGTGTACTACAAAATTATAATAGCATACTTCAGATATATATATATATATATATATATATATATATATATATATATATATATATATATATATATATATATATATATATATATATATATATATTAAAAATAAATTTAAGTGATCATAATGATAAAACATGCGTAATTTATTTCAGTTATATATAAATACAATGACAGGAAAAACTTTGTGAATGTTTATCGAAATTTTCAAAATTTTTATAATTGAAATACTTTCTACAAATTTAAAGAATAATTAGCTAAACTTATTTTTCCCAAAATTAAAAACATGATATATCGATAGAAATAAGCAGATGGACTCCCTCGCCAAAGAGGCTAGAAATATCAATCCACCTCCCACGACAACCACTTGCGTCGATGCAAACGCCGTTGCAAGCCATAAGCTCTTCGGAGGACTAAGGAAAAAATGGTGCCAACCGGAACTTAATCCTGACCGTGGAGTCACGTCTACCATCAGCAGAATGCGGACTGAGCACAAGAGGGGTATAAAAACCATGCCTGACGGATCTAGAACATACGCAGAATGCAGGCACAGCTCAAGAGTTCTATTGGATCCGATGCATCTCTTCCATTGCATCTCTGTTGCCTCGACCCTCTTCAGCATCGATCCCAACTACTGCCATGACACCTCTATACTGAAAAAGCTGAAGATGTGGTCCGGGCAGTGCTCCATGCCTTTGGTCCCATATGACTTATCTTTTTTTTTTTCTCCCTCTTTGCATTTGTCACATGACAACAACAACAAAAACATGATATACCATTTTTCTGAATAACTTCAAATGTGCTATTTTCAATGAATTAATCATATTTCTGAATAAAGATTTCGGAATTTTGCCCCCTTTCCTCTAATTTAATTACTTAAAGTTCATATATAAATTTATGTTGACAATATTCTGCAAACCCTTGAGAAGCCATTTGATCAAACAGGCTTTCTGTTGAGAATTACATCAGAATTTCATCCTCTTTATATTTGTAAGTTGCGAATGGCAACGGTATTTTTTTTTTTTTTTTTTTTTTTTTTGTGACCGTGCTTCCGTGTGGGAATGGGAGAAATATGATTGCTTCCTTTTTGAGCTGATGTTAACTTTACGCATTTAAATGCTACTGAGAATGAGAATAATTACTACGAGTAAAAATTGAAACAACTTATGTAAATAGTCGTGTATATAGCCTGTGAAAATATAAATAAAAGATCTCGTTCGAGTAATGCTGTTCTCAATTGTATTTAAACCAAAACAAAACTTGCAGGAATTCTGATTTCGATATCATAAAAGTGGTGGCTTAATGCCACATCTGGCGTTCGTGAGCTTATTTTGAATTATTTGTTTAATTTTGAAGTAATATGGATCCTTTAAAGAAAGCGAGAACGCAGTACCGAAGGTTATTTTCAAAAGCATATAACGATTTTAATAATGGGGAAAAAGAAATTGATAATGATACTAAGTTAAATAAACTAAAGTTATCAAGGAGAAGGCTATATTAATGATTAATTCTGAGGATGTTTAAAAGAAATGCTTTTTAAAGAGTGTGTTAATGAAAAGGAAATAGATGATTCGGAAACTTACTTAGATCGATGGCGTTTGCTAGAGCAGAAATTAGAACTACTTTCGGATAAAGAAGATTCGGTTTTAAGTTCTAGTACTTTTATGCAAAATTCTTTATTGCACTATCCAAAAATACAATTGCTTACGTTTAATGGTGATATTAGAAATTGGTTATGTTTTTGGGGCCATTTTCAGTAAATTCATAAGGACTAATCTCTATCTTCATGATAAATTTGCGTATTTATCCCAAGAAATGGAAAAGGGTAGTGTAGCGGAAGAGCTAATGCGAAATTTTCCCCCGGGGTTGGTAGTTACGAAAAAGCTCTAGAACAATTAAAATCGCGTTTTGGAAGGGGCGAATTATTAATTCAAGTGTATGTAAAGGATCTGCTTTCAATAGTGTTGCAAAAACGAAACACGCCGAGGAAATCCTTACGGAAATTATTTGACCAACTTGAAAATAAATTACGCGCTTTAGAAATGTTAGGAGTCACTAGCGACAAATATGATTCTATGCTATTTCCTCTCGTGGAATCAGCTATTCCAGAAGAGACTTTGCGAGCCTGAGAACGTTATAGATCTTCGGGTCGCAGAGGACTGGAAGAAGAGGGGAATAATAATACTGAAAACAATGATCTAGATTTGATTTTGGCCTTCTTACAGGGTGAGGTGGAGGCTGAAGAGAGAATTATCCTGGCCTCACAAACCTTCGACTATCCCAAACCGAAAAATGATGAGAAATATGACGCAAAGTCCTATAATGAGAAGAGAATTGTTAAGAATAAGGCTCCATTTGGGAATCGTACAGAAATACCTAGTTACATCCGAAACATTTCGACGAGAAATCTGATTATTGGAAAGTCAGGGATTTTGAACTAAATATTTGGAAAAAGTATATAGCGCATTGTTAATTGTACTACCAGTTAGCCTAGATGAAGAAAAAGCGTTTTCAACAGCTAGTAATTCTGGCAAAAAATATCGTTCCATTCTTAATGCCTGTAAGATTGTTGGATCACATTTCTTAAAGTGACATTTCAAAAATTCGTAATAGTACCAATAGACTACATAACAATATTGCAGTTTTTGTAATTCAAAATACAAATGTTTTTTTACTGTTTACGTTTTTTTGTTTCTTTATATACTGTTGTAATTTATAGGATACAAATGATATTTTTGAGATATCTGTGTTTAAAATAAAACTTGGAGATAAAATATAGAAACATGAAGTAGAAATTTAAGAAAATAAAAACGCACATCTGTTAATTCCAGTATTCCGTTATTAAGATCTGAAAATTACCGAATATTGGTATTGAATTTTTGCTACGATATTTACACACATTCCCTAGTTATAATAACACACACACACACACACAGAGCAATACTATTTATTTGTAATTTCTTTCACATACAATACACTGGAAAATATAATAAGTAATAAAATATTTTCTGAATAATTATATTCTCCATAAACTAGATGCAGAGGAAAAAAATCAGTTGCTTTCGGCACCCTGCAATATTTTCATGTACATCGTTCAGATCAAATTAAGAATCTAGAATTCATCAACACCCGCCTGACAATCACACTGAAACCATCAACAGAGACTACTATCCAACCTGTGACCTTTGAAGATTGCCGTTCTATTCTTAAGCTACCCATTTCAAAACTCTATTTAAAACAAAAGAAAATGACGGTGAAGCACTTTTGATATTTATTTATTGCAGAACGTTAGTGGATCTCTTCTCAGAAGATAGGTTTGAATTCAGTGCGACGTTAGGCAATCACCTCAATCGTGTCTGTCTTAACTCAAAGGATTAAATAGGAATTATTCAGCCTCGCGAAATCGGAAAGGAGGACTAAAATTAACCTTTTTCAGTTTTGCAGGACATATTAATAATAATTGAATCACGAATTATGTGATAAAAAATATGTTATATATAAGAAGCATACTGTTAATAAAAGGGAACATGTCGCAAGAAAAGAAAAAAAAATACTAAGAAAATTCAATCGATGGCGATAAAAACAAGGTCTCAAAGAGCTCCTTTATATATAGAAATTTCCCCTATAGTATAAACACAGTGATCTGATACATTAAATAAAATTTCCCTCATTCACACACACCCTGAAAAGAAATTGCCACATTTAAACTTAAAACTGAATAAGGGATACGCAGAAAGGCATTCCAATTGTTGAACATGAAAAAGAAGATTCTACCATTCAACCCGGTTACGACTACATTGACCAAAAGGAGAAGTAAACTTCCGGAAATATTTTGCAATGATATCTCTATGGCTAATTTTAAGAGGCACTAAACGCATATCAATCACTTCCCAGAATTACTTTATATTCACTGAAAAGCACCTTTGTTGCTTCAGAGGCAATGAGCCGGTAAGAGGCGAGATGTTAGGCTTGTTTAAGTTTGCTCATCACTCAACAGTGACTTTTCCACAGAAGAGAGCTAATAGACTGAGACTTACATTTTAACCTGGATTTCGAACTACTTAGACATACATACACGACGGAACACCTGGTCTATACCTTAGATTATCAGATATAGCTCCAACACGTAATACATCTGTTTTTGATAGAATTATCAAGAAATTTGAAAACAAAATTGAATTGCAATAGATCTCTAAGCTTTGAAATTAAGAATTGGACAAAAATATAATATCAACAACAAAACATTAACGAAATTTCAAAGCATGTGGTTAATATTGCAGTAAAATTGTAATAGATTATTTAACACTCTATGAATTTAACCTTGGTAATGAAAATACAAACAGCTATATTGATCGTCATCCTAATAGACGATATAAGTAGTTTATAACACATATATGCGAGTAAAATAATTACGTTTTAGTAGCAGAGCGTATAAAATCGAGTAAATAACTGCGTGGGACACATTTTCAATCAGTATAAGTAACTCTCACATGTTTTAACTGCTTTCCTCATAAAACTATATTCTTTAATGTCGCATTGCATTTTTCGCAGTACCAATGTACTGCATTGTCTACAAGTAGATAATTAATTTTAAATATGCTTGAATGGCATCCTATTGAGCATTTAGCATTTGATGTAAGTGATAGAGTGCAAAATTATTGAACAAGAATTTAAAACAATAAATACTAAATCTGCTTCAAAAAACTTTAAAAAAATAACAGACATCTAGGTTGTAGGTGGGACTCGAACCCATCAACTGTTGAAATGAAATCCAGAACCCTACCCGTTCAGCCGTCAGCTCGTCCTTTTGAAGAAGGAGAAGAGTAAATCTACTAAAGTTAGACGAAATCAAACTTCACTGCTGGCTACACACTTTGAAATGGAATGATTTTAATTCTGAGGGCATGAAAAAATATTTCCCTTGATCCGAGTGATAAGATATTTTGTATCGAAGAGGTCTTATTGTTTAACAGTAAGTTTTTTTAATAAAAAGCTCTTCAAGCTTGCAGAAAATTACAACGATTCTTCTTATTTTTTTCCGTTTGATTGCTTTGCTCGTCATTACTTGTTTTTAATATATGATTTTAAATCCTTCATAAAAATTAAAATCCTACTTTATCGAGGATGAAAATATAGTGTCAGAATTGACTCCATAATTTTGCGATTTAACATCCTATTTCATTTTTCATGAAGACAATATTTATATTCAAACTTTTCAAGAATGGAACGGTCAAGAGAGTCTGCGATTCTTTGCAAAATTGTTTTCTTACCTTGTCTCTGACATATTCTACGTTTATACTTCGCTTCACCCCCCAAATTTCGAAGTAATGATCACAATATAGTCTTCATCTGTTTACTCGATTAAAGTATGGAGTGGAGTAAAGTGAATCGGTAAATATAATGTTCCTATCAAATTTGTAACGCATCAGGTTTCGTAATGCTGTAAGCAGGAAAAACTATTCACATTAATAAAGGATGTAAGCAACTCATGTTATGCCAAGTTTATTGTTAGATTTTTGTAATGCTAAGTAAAATCGATAAGTTTAGAGTATCAAGTTTTTAATAGTAGAATGTCCATTTTGAGACACAGCGTTTAGTAACAAATTTGAAATCGAAATCTGAAGGAGTGATTCGCAATGAATTTTTCTAATTTTTCTTGGAAGTGACGTGATTACTTCAGCTTATGTAGTTATTATATTGCCTCTAACAATGACACCCAAATTGTAATTTTATTAACTCCATATTGTCCATGAAATTTAAATTTAAGGCGTTAACTTCATAAGTTATGTAGAAATTGTGTATAAACGCAGAATAAAAAGAATTCTGACTCTCAGACCATTATTTATAAGCCATCTGCTACTTCAACTGAACTAAAGGGGTAGAAACAAGAGATAAAAACAAGTTTAAGTTTGTAATTGAAAAGAAGTGGTCACAAAATCGCCGATGAGAGAAAGAGTTCGAGTCAGAGCTTCAGGAACTACTGAAGTAGTTGTTGATTGCTCAATGGTTAATATTTCCATAAGTGGGCTAAAAAGACTAGCATCTACAATTTAGAATGTGGATTCTAAAAACGGACATCTAGCCACAAAATGGAAATTGAATCTAAGAATTATTAAATTGAAGGCTAGATCGCTAACCAACCATTTGGTTGGAAAATCGACAACTTCAAAAAATAGCTATGATTCAGTTATTATGAACTTTATCTTGGAACTTTAAACTTTTATTGATTTCCTTATAGCAAATGTTCAAATAATTAAATTTAATTTCTTATATTTATTTTCGATATGTTTCATCGTTAATTTAACATTATTTATGTACGTAAGTATTTAACGTTTGTTTGCATGCGAGGATTTCAATGTTTAAGGATTCTTTGTTACATCTCTCGATAATTTAATGCATGCTTTACTCCATAATTTTATGCGTATATAATATTTAATAATTTTGTATTTATAAAATTGTTTTATCAAGAATAGAAATTTTACATAACATTTAAAATTCTATAGAATTTAGGTCTTCAGCCAAAAGTAATAATCTAGCTTATTAATATTCCATCAGTATACAATTTAATAATAGTTTAATTTACAATTTTCGTGCTTAAACGAAGAAAAATAAATTTGTTGCAATAAAATAATTTAAAATACAAACTTTAGATGAGAAACATACGGCAATAGAAGATATCTGTGCGCTAGAATGTTTTAATGAATGCAAAAAAAAATGCAATACCTTGCATTAGTTGTCATACAAATTTCACTTGTATGGCTTGATTACATAGTTTAGGAATGTAATGGTTGCTAATATACTGATAATTTTAAATCAATCCAATATTTTTTAAATAAAGAGCCTTTTCCCATCAATCATTCTAGTGTGTTTTAATGAATTTAATATTTTTGAAAAGAATCTTTCATTATTTAATTTTTACTAGTTTCTTTTATAAAATCTTTAAAACCAACCAGATGAGTGAAAGAACTGAATGAAATATTGGATTGATGAACAAAATTAGACTTCGAAATTAAGTTCACTAAGAGCAGATAAAATTTTTATACTACAACTCAAATTAAGAATAGAATGGGAAATTTTATAGAAAATCTGTGTCAAAATTAATTACAAATTATGGTATACCTCACTCACAATTTAGATAATTGATTACCTCACTCACAATTTAGATAATTGATTAAATGAAATTTGTTCCAAGACTAATTTTTCAATGATTACATTTTATCAAAGAATGGTTAAGCAATCAAATTAAAAGCACTAACTCAATAATATTTGCTGTGTTTTGAAACATTATATATTTCCTTATTTGGATATTTTCTATCAATATCAAATGAAAGGATGTTCATATAAGGCAAAGATACAAGTTATGTTTTTATTTATATGATAATGCACGTTTTTAATTCAACAGCAAATGTTACTGTAATATTTACCATAAATAATTAATTTATATTTTTTTTCCACTTCAAAAAAACCCCTATTGATAAAATTATCCCGTTAACTACTTAAATAGATACCTTGCTTTGTTTGTAAGGTCATAGCTAATATCTACTTACTGTACGGATGAACAAAAATAATTTTGAAAGTTTTTCTGTTCTTAAAAGCCAATTCATTTAACTTTCATCAAAAAGAAAGAGCTCATGACACCTTGAATGAAAAATTATCTCCAGTTACTCATTGTCTTGAAGGAGAACTCTTCCTAGCATGACAAACTAGAAACAACACTATAAATTCTTACAACATGGCCGCACTTTCATTTCATAATAAAAATCTTAAATTATTTATAAGCTTTCATTAAAACAACATTATTTACTAAGCAGAAATATTGTTGTACAAATTGTTTCATACAAGATTTGCAAAAGTGGATTGAATTGAATGAGGAAATTACAAAAAATAATGTTATTTAGAATTCGTTTTGTTAAATGTAAATAATCATTTTTACTTACTTTAATGGATTGTATCTTTAAACAACCAAATCAATCTGTGAGATGAAACCTTATGGTCTTGCTTAAAGAAAATATTTGATAGCAGCATGTAAAAAGCCTAGACAAAAAAATAAAAATTAACTTTTATGTCTACTAAAATAAAAATTAAAACAACACAATATGTACATTTAATAATTTTAAATTGAAACTAAACTGTTTTAGTTTAAACAATTCCTTAAAAAAATTTTGAAATAAAAGCAAACAATATTGTTATAAATATTATTTAAGAAATATATTTTTCTCTTAAAAATTTTTATATAATTAATTTCTGAATTACTCTCTACATATCTTACGATGTATTTAAGTAATTTGAAGAAATTTACGTTTGTAACGTATATTTAATGATACTTGGAAATCGCCGATATTTTTCCATAACGATTCAAAGTATACAAAATTAATTTTCAGTGGATGAAATTTATTAGATAATGATAAAGATCTCAATCAGCTAATTTTCTAAACACAAATATTATTAGTGAGGAACATTTAAATTATTGATCGCGAGTTTCATACTTATCAGATATTTTTATTAAGTTATTGCAAAAAAATAAATATAAACACTCGGAAAAAGTAAAAATTAGATACCATTGAAGTTTTATGTTTAAATTACACCATGCAAATATTATTATACTATTTCTTATTAAGAATACTATTATTTTCTATTAAAGACACAGTAAGTTTGTATTTTCGTACGTAAAAACTAAGAACTTAAAAACATGAATGACAATAAATGTAATTTCATCTAATCTGAGGTTTTTATGTTGAATGTTTTACATAAGAAATTTTTTGTCTTCTTAAAAAAGCTCTAAAATTATAACTTTTAGCTCCTAAATTCTTATTCCTAGGATGCTTGCATAAGAAAATATTTCTGAAATTGCTAGTAAGTTTTTGCAAATTAAATGAGCCAAGATTTCTTAGAAACTTGGTTAAACAATGAATTTAGAAACTTGGTTAAACAATGAATATGATATACGTAAATCAATCTAATATGTCAAAATTTAACATCTTAATGTCATATGTAATATAGCAGAAACAATATTTTATTAAACTTTTTGACAAAATAATTTAACAATAAAATTTTGCAAAATAGTACACATGTAATCTGAAGATTTTATTTATATTTTACACCTGTTACAATACAAAATCTGCATCTTTCTGCAAAAATGGATCTGTTAATGATACTGTTCCTAGTTTTGAGATGCGGCTAGGTTACACGTACTCTACATTGTATTCGTTCGATTTGATTCCGACGCAGATTTTAAGTATAGAAAAGCATTTAGTTTCATTTAATTAAATATTCCTGACAAGATCTTTCTCATATTTTAATAATGTTAAAAAGATTTATTTCTGAAGGTTAGAGAATATCACTAAAATGGGAGATAGCAAGATATTTTAATCCAGAGACAAGAATGACGGAAAGCGGAGTCTTCTAATTAAGGGAAATAAATATCAACCATATAGTAAATATTGTTTAGTTTCCAAGCCGATTGTAAGAAGATTGAACTGATCCTTCTATTAAAACTAAGTACTGCAAAATGATAAGATTTACTTACAGTGATTCTTTATACATACCAACTTTCATAAATGTAGGAAGATGAACCATAAACCAATTGAAAAATATATTTCAGTCACTAAATCCTGTCACAAGTAAAAGAATGATCGTTTGGTGTATTAGTGTGCGATTTTAAGCAAGCAAATCAACTTTGTTTAAATAATGTTCTGTAACATTCATGGGTATTAATTTTCGTTTACTTGGAACGTAAGATATGCTGCTGCTAAATACGAACTTTTAAAGACGAAAGTGTTGTCAAAAATTTACGCAGCTTGAATGAGCCGGTGTAATTGGGGTACAAGAAAGTTCAGTGCATGGCATCGCAAAAAGATTGAATAGAATTGTATCTACAGTGTATGATTTAGTGGAAAAAGAGGTAAAGAAGGATAATACTGCTACAATAAATTGTACGAGCGGCATCAAAATATGTTATGAGGGAAAACCCATAGAATAACTGTTATAAGAGAGCGAAGTGTGTTGTCAATGAGTTAGTGAAGTATAATTGGACATGAGTCTTCAGTAGAATTTCTAGCTGCAATAGACACAAACAACTTTTAATTATCACTTACTTTACACATTTTCGAAGCAGACGTCTTGCAGCGTGGCTGCCACCGTCATAAAGGACAGTTACAGTACTTCTAATTTTGACGTGAGTAGTGTAAAACTGACTGGAGTGGCAGCTGTTCTTTTAGCAAAATTCCTCTATCTCTCTTACAGTTCTATCAGGTATGCGGAAGCGGTTAAGTGGGAATCTTAGAAATTTAGATACAGAGACTAAGCAGAAGGCCTTTAATTGTCTTCGAAATTTAGATAGAGAAACAAAGAAGGAGATCTCCTATATTTTAAATGTAAATTCAGAGGTATTATTTTACTTGGAGGATATTGCACGCATGACCTTTTTAACGTGGGCTACTTATCCATAATGAGAACAACGATCTGAATAGCCAAGCCACTGCGGCCTGATGAATGATTTGCATAACTGTGTTTAGCGTTCTGGTTGGGATACACTATTTATAGATGTACCAGCATTTTACAAGTGTATTGAATCTTACTCCACCAATTTCAGAAGTAAGATTGTAAGTCTAATAATTACTTTAGATAAACATATAAATTACAAGTCAAATATTAACATTACAGATATTACATTACTAGACAAATGTATTACCTAGACAATATTCCTGCAATTTCATGTCTCTACTTTCTTGGTGTTCTCGGTGTTAAAATTTTATCGAGTGAATTTAAAAACAAATTTTAATTAATAAATAAAATCTTTTTTGAAAATTTGAATTTCATTATTAATGAAATTAATTAGTATGAAAAGATAATCTCGCAAAACGCGCGCGTTGCATTTCATTAATATTAATTTCTCTAATATTATCATTTTATTTAAAGTTAAAAATTTGAATAAAATTGAATTTGCAGTAATTACAAAGAAATAGTAAATTTATTGATAATTTGGTTTTTAATCAGAGAACGCGTAAAAACAATTTATTTTTCCTTTTCAAGTTAATATCAAAGTTTATAAATATATGGAACTTTTTTATATATTATATATATATATATATATATATCCATATATATACATTATATATATGTATATATATATACATACATTATATATATATATATATAACAATAGCACACCATTGTTTTTAAATTAAAAATCACTGATTTAAATTCTTCGAAATAAACTTCAGTGATATAGCATAATCCACACTTTTGAAAAAACACGAAGTAATAAAAATGCTTTACTTAATTCCATTTTCTAAAACAATTTTTAAAATTTATATAAAAAAACTCAGTCATTATAAATTTAATATATTCAAATCACAGACGTAAGAAGAATTTATACTATTTAAAGAGCTATTTTTGAGAAAACATACTATATTGTTAATTTAAATTACAAAAAAATCTAGTTAATCCATTCTACTTTTTTTCTGTACTATTGTCAAGTTTGAAATACCTTTCTTTTAAATTTTTTGTCACCACTAGATGTAAATTATTATTATTTAAAGTTATTGCAAACAATGAATTATCGTATTCTAACATCCTCGGAAAAAGGTAAATTTTAAATTACAATTACTGTCATACATTTTTAAGAAAGATAATCAATATTCATAATAGCTTAAAATCTTATCGAATATATGATTTCGGGTAGAGGCTTTATTTACGAATGGATATCGGATATTGTATACCAGCGTATTATATCGTAATATAAGAAAGAAGCTAAACATTTCGGCTTGAAGAGAACACTGAAACGCATCTACTTTATCATCTGTTGTTAGAGCAGCATGCTTACCTTTTACCTAACACTGAAATGGGCTCTTCCAGCAAGATAAACATATTCAGATTCAGTATTCTTAATTTTGAATAAAGGACCAAGCAGAAGACCTCAAATATTTGGTTTGCCCTCCCAGAAATATCATTTCACATTGCGACAACGAAGTATTTAATGTGCCTCAGTCGTCTTTATTGAACACAATAGGTCTTCGGTTAAACCAGGATTCGAACTCATTACTTCCACTTATAAGAACGATACACCAACCAACCAGGCCTCCCCTACCTTTGATTTCAACAGTGATGAACTTGCAAGGAGAAGGAAGACTGGAAGAATAAACTTTATTTTTGGGTAATGGATGAAAGCACAAATAAAGAAAATCCATGAACAAAGCATTCTTATAAATTAACGGACATTTTTCTACTAATGATAAATTACTCAGCCTACAGTCAGTGGAATCTATCATTCGATAAGACTTGCTTGAATGGGGCGTAAATTAGTCTTGAATGGGGCGTAATTGAATCGAAAAAAATAGCTTGCCTCCTATTAAAATATCAGGTATTAAAATTGTTCGAGGCTGAGAAAAGAAAATAGTAAAGGTATGGTTATGCTATAAAAAACGCGAAAAACAAACGAAGAAAACTTATCTTTTATTGCATTTTGATTCAGGGGAGACTTTGAGAAGGTGTACTAAATTAAAAATATGCTGTATATGCTAGTGTGATTAATATAATAAAATTAATGACGCTATAGCCCCTGTCGACTTTCTGTGGATGTGCAGGCACATGAAGACGTAATTAATTATAGTAGTTTTCGGTGCTTAAACGTAGACAGTGCGATTAGAGTTTAATCATTGAAGAAGGAAAATTTATTTCAATGGACTAAGGTAATATTTCATGATTTTGTTACTAATATAAAATAGGAACTTTAGAGGTACGTAATGCAGCTAATGTATTTCAAAAACTAAATGAACTGAAAGTCATAAGGAAAAAGATTGTTTATTCAAGAAATACGGAGATTAAATTATAATTTGATGCAAAACTTTCAAACATAACAAGTAGACATATTCTTGGGATATTCGTTTATTAGGAAATAGTCTGAAATATAACTGTTGGGACTTGAGATTATTTGTAGTTTGGAGGACGGAATCTCTTGAATATTTCCAGATTTAAAAATGAATCCCCATAAACCAAATTTGCTTTTTTATTCGATATTTTTGCTGATATTGATACATCCCTTAGCAGTTGTAGAATGTTCTTATTGACTAGCAATGAGGTTTGTTTATTTATTTCTCTATTCTACAGTTAAATTTTGCACAAGGTTAATTATACCAGAACCGATAGTTTAAAGCAGATTCAGAATCAGTAAACAACGAAATAAGAAGAGGGAAATGGGATTTCGAGGAACTGCATAGACCTGCAGACTATTAACTCTTCAATGATCATTTTGGTTGATGTAAAATAAGATTACAGGGTAGGATTGCAGAAAAAGTTTAACACCATGACATCATCACTTTTTAAATACTTTTATTTGGTGAAAATGCTTTATGTATGAAGACATTTGTTGGGAATGTTATCTATATTTGAGTATAGACAAATATTTGCGATTAAACATTTTCTTGCATGATAGTTGACGAAAGTTAATATAGATAAACGTTGTTTATCAACTAACTTGCATGCTGTGTGTTAAAAAAATCAACTACTGCGAAAATGAAATAGCGTACATTAGTTGAATTAAACAGTTTTATAAACAAAGATTAAATGTATTTGCATATAGATAATATTAGCACAATCATAAATTTGGTTTAGATTTTATTTTATTTGAATTTGATATCGTTTAGTAGACAGAACAAAGACTTAATGCGTTCGTACGAAATTTTATTTCTGCCTGGGAGGACTTTTCAAGGATACGAGAAACGTGTCAGAAAGGAGATACCGTAAAAATACAAAAGAACCCACTTTGAAGGAATTGCATGCCGAAACAGAAACGATTTCGAAACGAATTTTCCATTGCTCGACACTGACTGAGATCAAACCCAGAATTTTTCTCTGACGACTGCTGACCAACCACAAAATTGTAGTGAACTCTATTATTAACTTTAATATTTATCAAACTTTAATGTAAAATTTAAGCCTTAATTTTATCTTTGGTTCAAAATGCTTCTTCGGGTGCACTTTTCATGATGCAAAAATAATAATGCAATCAATTTAAAATGGAATATCCCAACAGCATCCAACAAACAAAATGAAATTTGTAAGACTTAATCATAAGGTTAGAAAATATTTAGCTTAATATTGTGTCATCTTATAATTATTGTGGACAGCAATGACAAAGGAAATTTCACCGGATTGTCCTACAAACCTTCCTCGAATGGCAAGTATAATACTCCAGACACTCTATAAAAAGTGGAGATCGACGTAACAAAACTATTCAAGACCTTGATGGAATAATAAGACATGAGCATCACGATATAGCACGAGTTCCAACTTGGGTATTATAAAACGTGGTCGTTAAAAATGCAGGTTCATCGCGCATACTTATGCGAATTTTAAAGTGTGGTATTCAGCTTCTGCATCAAGGCATCGAATATGTCATGATGGATAATGGACTAGTCCTGAACATATGTAAAGGCATTTGTTTCACAAATTCAGGTAAGAAGAGAGTTCGGAGGTAAACTCTCAACAGCAAGATGGACAACTTCTCCACATTTGGCTGCAACGAGCATGGTTGAAAATCTGTAACATGGTAATCATAAAACTTAATGGAGGAGCAACTTCAACGACACTTGGAGACCTGTAGTTCTCTTCGAGAGTACGAGGTTGGACATTCATTTTAGCTCCATGTTCTGACTGTGGATGGAAAAGGAGTTCCGCACGATAATCGCAAGCTCAAAACACAGTATCTGCAAAGAAGCAAATCTGCGAAACTGAATGCCAAACCTGCATCCACATGCTTTCGCCTATATTTTGTAGAAAAATAAAACCGTTATGGATTTTGATTTCTTCTTGTGTGGACGTACATTAACGCCAACATGTACCGTCAACAATCATATGAATGCCCCACAATATTTAGTATCAAACAGCTAGTTGTCATCAATAGGTTGTCTCTTACTTTTGCAAAATGGTGCACAAACACGTCTCATTATCTAGACGACAAGGTTCCAGGAGTTCGGGTATGAGCTTCAATCACACCACCCTTATTCATCAGATTGGGCTCCAATTGATTACATATTTCGCCATTTGAACAGGTTACTAAAGGGTAAATTGTTCTCTAACCAAGTTGCTTTGTTGCTGGGGGTTCGTGACTTCTTCGATCATTGTGATGATACTTTTTGACACAGAGGATTAAATCTCTTCCAACTTGTTCGGCGAAGTGTACTTCGCCCGACTGGGGGTTGTTCACGGATTAAATCTAATTATTATTTGGTAAACAAATTCTTTACGTTTCCTCCTTGCCTTTGAATGAAGTGCTAATAAGTATGCAAACTAGAGTATGACGGGGTTGAGGCACTGGATAATCGAGTGTAGAAATATCAGTCGTTTCAAAAGCAAGTTCACCATTCACATTCATCAATAGTGTCTCGTTCAATAGCGAAGATAAACAGTCGATTTGACGGCGTTCGTTCAATGTTTTAGCTTTTCGACTTCAAAGTGATTTATTCAGTTACTGCACTAAGACGCCTAATATGTCATATCATAATACTCTCTCGCATAGAGCAAGACCAATTATGCACTTAGGCTAGATTACGCTTTGGTCTGGTGGACTAGTCCTCCATTGATTCAGTATGTGGTATTACCAATGGGATAAACGATCACTGTAAACTCGTACTCGCAACAATTTGAACGTGTATAACAGGCATTGCAACAGAAATAGACAGCATTCATTTATCGCCAGGCCAGGAATATCATACAGCTACTTCATTGGGAGATTTTGTACCATCCTCTTTACTTACTCGACCTTGTACAATCAGATCACCTCTTATTAATCCTGAACAATCATTTTCGCCAAAATTCTTTTATCTATATAGCCTATTTGTGGCAAGACTCACGGACTTTGCGTCTAACCCCTTTCCCCAATTTTACAGAAAGTGTTTTATTATGCACAATGGAGAATTGTTGTCAGAAGATGCTGAATGTCGATAGCATCAGCATCTTCTGACCCCAATTTTACAGAAAGTGTTTTATTATGCACAATGGAGAATTGTTGTCAGAAGATGCTGAATGTCGATAGTGATTACTTCAAAGACTAACATCAGGTTACTACTTCTGAACAATGTTCTTTTGCGTCATTAAAAATGGCAAGATATTTCTTGATTACTTTGTATTTCTGTAACTCCTGGTCATTTTTTTTGTGTTATTGTCAGTTATACTATTACAGAACGGCACTAAAGAATCAACTACATAATCAATCACAGAATATAAAGACTTTTATGCTACCCTAATGAATGAAGGGAATTAAAGTTAATAAAAAATTGAAGCGAAAATTTATATATTTTCAACGCACTTCCCCATGAAGGTATTTTAGCAATATATTGGCTGAATTATTGTGGTTGCTTCAAATATAAATTTCAAGACACTAGTAATTACCGTGAAAATGAAATAATCAAGAAATCAACTTTAATAGTGTGGATACAGAGTATAAACTTTTGTTTGCAAAAGGAATAATTTATATTAAAATCTAGTAATACTTGCTTCCAGATCCTTATTTCAAAGCAAAAATTCGGATCTGAAAGTCCGTATTCTAATTCTGACTAACTTATAGTTACCATTTTCTTGATCGAAAGTATGAATCCCAATCCTTCTAGATTCGTTTCCTATTCATTTTTATTCACATATTTAAAAAATGGTAAGCGTATTTCATTTAAGTGTTTTATCATTCTAGTTAATATAGGGGAAAATACTCCGTAATTGTAAAGATGATTTATTAAAACTTTTTGTCATAGCATGTAAGTCTGTAAAATATATAAAAAATGCCATTAGTGTGAATTCAGCCATTTGGATATTGATGTTCATATATTAGAAAATATCATATTGTACCTGATGCATCATTTACAATTATTAATTATATCACATACGGAGCTGGCAACCGAATGGTTAACATTCTACCCTTTGATTTACATTTCCTTTATGTCTTCAGCTGGGAGCTGGGAGGTTAGGCAGTCATTCTCGTTATCGGAAGGTAGTGAGTTTGAATCCCTTCTTAACCGATGATCCATGGTATTCAATAAAAGCTATTGATATACGTTAAATAGGTAGCGGTCGCAATACTCTCCAAATGAAATGCTACCATCTAGCGTCTTCTGCCTAATCTTTGCTTCTAAATTACCAAGACATCCTTCCGGATGCTTCTACTAATTGGTAGAGCACGTCTACGGATGCAAAGAATTATGGTGGTGCAACAACAATTCATAGCGTTCATTCCAATTTCGGACACCTATGCGTGTGTAGTGTTGCTTTCAAAAAATTCACCATTGAATAAAAAAAAATGAACCAAGGAGGTAGTTTTTGTCTCAATTTTTAAACATAAACTTATATACTTTACACAAAATATGGATCTAGTATTTTCTAGAAATGAAAGAGTTTGCTTATTCGCACTATGTACTTGAAATTGCATAACAAATAACTGATAGTAACAAAGGAAGCCTTTCAAGCACCTTTCAGAGTTGTGATATAAAAAGCAATTGCTTTTCAAAATTTGTTGGAATCAAATATGAAAACATTTGTTCTGTAAGGGTACAGGGTATAGAGCTACAAAGAACCTGAAATCATACCTGCAAACGTGAAAAAATCTGAATCCACTTTTTGCTGGAAAATCTTCATGTAAATATTAAAATTATACTTATAAAATTATTATTTATGTAACTTTTTTAAAATATGAAATGCATTGAAATATTACTGTGATAGCTTTATAGCTTACAAGAATTCTATAATTTACAATGTCCTCATTTTAATGAAAACATTTAAATGTTAACCCGAAAATAAATGTTATTTTAATAGTAAATTTTGCAAGTATTTCTCTATAAAATACACTCAATAGTCAGAAAATAATGGAGAAAAAAGCTAGATGTAACAATTATAAGACGGGTTCATTAGATTAAAAATGACAAAATATTACATGGAAATAATTTGCATGCACAAAAGAACATTATAGGATGCGATTGGATCCTATAATGTTAACTATCCTATAACCCTTATCTTATCCTACCTTATTCTATAACCCTTATCTTATCCTACCTTATACTATAATCCAACAATAAGGATCACATAACACATGTGCTATCAATGCATTTTCCGAAGAGATAGCAGTTTTGATAGTTCCAAGTGTGTTAGAATTGGACATCATCCTATTAGGAGTAGATAATTTTTACATAGATAAGAATTCATGCAATCAATCTATAAACTTTAGATTAATATCTGAAAACAGAACGAAACATGAAATTGTTTCCAATGCTAAAAAAAATCAATTCTATAAATAGTTTCTATTTCATCAGCGAAGAAACACGTTATAATTAATCCTGCATTCATTTAATTTATATGTAAAGGATGGGTATAAATATTTGTTAAGGTGTCAAAGTATTTTTTTGTATCAGATATCAATACATGGTGATATGATTCAAACTACCTTATCACAGAGAGCATCATAACTCATTACACTGTGGCTGCCATAGGGCTTTTAAAAGTTGAAAATATTCAGTATAAAAATTTAAATACAATGTTTCCAAACTAGATATCGTCATTTTTTACTACTAAAATTGATGTTACTGGCGGAAAGCTCTATGAGATATCAGTGGCACTTTGACAATTTCAGAATGGGTAAAAGCTCTAAATCCGGAGACTTTACACTTGAAACTTGTTTTATATCGGACCTAATGGTAGAGATACATCAGCGTTTTCAGTTGATTTCTTAAACTTTCCTTCAATAAAATTTTTTGTATTCATTATTTGGATAATTTTATCTTTTTATACATTTTTTTCAATCACACATCTTTTAATTGTTTCGGTCATGTAAAATATTTCTGCGTGATACAAAACTTGAAAATGTAATGAATATTCTTATTTAAATTTTTAAAAAAAATCTATAAATACATAATTGTTACCTCCATTTCCAGTCATACAACAGTACAACATCCACAAAAAAGGAATGGCAAAAAAGAAGTTTCTCATTGATATGTAGTAAGCAGTAATTTGAAAATCAGTTATTGGAAGTCTTATGAAGATTATTTTATTCCAAGAGATAAAGTAATAGATAGAATCCATCCAAAGGCAAGAATTTTCTGTAAAACATGAAAAAACCTAACATTTAATATCAAACGAAATGTTACCCCTTACACGCACACACAATCATTAAATATTCAATCATATTATAATATTTGTATATAAAATAATTATCAATCTTGTTACTTAAGAAAAGAATTAAGAAAGTGTTATTTGTAATATACATAAAAAAACTTATTTTACAAAAAAAAAAAAATATCAATTGGAGCAATATAAGATCTATAAATACTTAATATTCATTAACTGTGATGATTGCATTGATTAATAATCTTTTTTTATTCAAGAAAAGAGAACACACTGAACAACATCAACAATACCTAAATATATGAGATAGGAATTCCTTAAATATATCACATACTTTTTTATTAAAAATTATAATGTTAAAAAATATCTAACTTTTGAAATATTTATAAATAGCTTAACAATGTAAAAAAATAGGCACTGTGATTTTTTTAAGTAATAAAAGAATAAAGCAAGTATCTCTTTTGAAAGATTGAAGGCTAAAGTTCTCTCTCATCAAAAGAAGATCAACTATCTAACGTAATTTTAATAAATGATATCTTTTTAATTGGCAGAATTAGTAATTCAGTTAACAGAAAGATCATCATGGGGAAAGCAAATAGGTTTAAAATAAGGCTTTCTAATTAAATAATTAACAATGCTTTGGTAAAGAATGAGATTGAATACATATAAAAACCAAAAATAATATAAATAGTTTTTAATATAAGAGAAAAATGATCAATTTCATATGAAAATGCTGTTTTTATGACTTAGATTAAATTTATGACATTAAAATACAGGATTTTGAAGTGAAGTAAAATCTTTTAGAACATTTTTTGTAACTTAGCTTGTTTGGTTTTAAAATATTTTGTAATTTGACTTTCGTTTCTGTTAATAAAAAGGAAGTCAAAGGGCCTTACATCTAAAAACGGAAATTCATAAAATTGTAAGTTATCAGAAAAATGTGAATTTACCTTAGCACGCTTTCGGTTAGAGGATTAAATACAATAAGCATAAAAAGGATAAATAGAATATACTTAAAATAGAAATTTAATGGAATAGAATTGTGAATACTAATAGAATTTTACAATTCTATTCCATTGAATTTCTATATGAAGTATTTTCCATTCTTTTAATTTCCAAGTTATTTTTAGAAGCAGATTTGAGTTAAACAGCTGAGCTCAGATAAAACACAACTTTCTGTATAACCCTATAACAGAAATTAAGTCAGAAAAAAATAACTACATCGGATAAATTTTTCATATTTTTAAAATTTTAAGTAAATATAAAAACTAAGTTGTGAATTTAAAAGTATTAAGTTCAGTAGTGCAGATTACCACAATGAAACTGTTAGGAATATTAAACAAAATTATTACAACTAATTACAATAATTAACATTATGAATGTTATTTAGCGTAAAAAAATACTGTCAGATATATGTCCTTTAAAAACAAGAACTACAATATAAATATTCTGAAAGGATAATTTGAGTCTTTGGAACAAAATTATTGGTAGATGTTTCAGAAAAATTAAATTTCCTTTTTAATTATTGTAAAAACCGTTTATTATGATATTAAATCTTACACGGAAGCCCAGTGGATTAATGGAACCGCTACGCGCTCACAATTCACAGATCCCAGTTTGGATTCTTGGGCTAACAATGTTGACTCAGCCTTTCATCCCTTTAAATCGTCAATAATCCTTAGTATCAAGCATGTTTGGGAACTAAACACTGGAGGTTTCGTGTAATCCAAACCAGGATGTAGGCTTCGCACCCTATAGCTTCTAGTCATGAAAATAGATATAGGCAAATTGAGCCTTGGCGCCATTATAATCTGTTGTGCTACTCAGTTTATCTTAGTAAAGTTCACATTCATTAATTTAAAGTTATTGCTAAAGCAATTAAGAATCAATGTACATATATGCCAAAGAGTCAATTTCGAGAACAAAATTTGGCACAGGTGCCGTATAATCCATGATGCCAAATTCAGAGATTAACGGTTTTTTGGGGGATTTTCTTATGTATCTCGCAACCTCCTTTTTGATACGAATACATATATGAACACCTATAAGAATTATGCAGAAAATTCTATTTTGGTAACCTTAATATTTATGTAATCGCGCTCCTCACGATACGTCATCTTAGCAACATTTGTGCATCGCCAAAAAAAAATCAGAATTTGTAATCATGGATTATATTGCATATGTGCCCCAAATTGTTAACAAGTAAATCAACATTGTAAAGTCACAAACTTTAAATCACTTGCTTATTCTATAAAAATAATTTATGGCGATAAAATTTACTGTAGCTGTTCTTATCATAATTATTGAGAGTCATAAGATGTCAGTCCAAAATAATAAAGATACTCACAGCAGAAGAATCTCCCCTGATACAATAACTTAACTAATTACAATAGCTTTTGATCCAGAAGCACATCTAATTCTGGATCAGAAATCTTATTAACAGATTGTTAGTTTTTTCCTTCTCGGAATCAAAAATAATAATTCAAAAGAAAGAAGGAATATTTCTACATATGCTTTACCAACTGTTTTATGAAACTACGAAGAGCATAACAAAAAGATTACTGATTTTTATGCAGTTGAAAAACCTCAAAATGTAAAAATACAGGTACAATTTTCTCAAAATATTAAGTGTGTGTGAATGCTTTGGAATAGTCTAAAAAAGTATATTACTTTGTTCTTCTTGTCTCTTGATTCTGTATAGAATTGTTTTTATTTATCCTACAGAAATAGAGACGAATTTCGAATTAAAAACCAAAATGCATTGTACCTAATTATTTTACTATATTTTGATGATTAATTATGAAATAAAATACTGGAAAATTTTTATAAGAAAATTAATGATATAGATAACATATTTATTGTAAATTTTTCAATACAAGGAAAGCAGTTTTTAAGTATTAAGTTTAAAAGATTTAAATGAATTTCTAAACTCATTTCAACGATGAGAATATATGTGATTGTATTTTGTGAAATTCAAATAGTGGAAAGGTTACCCCAATGGCGTTGAATAGGTTACTGACATTGATTTTGGAATTAATTAATTGAAAAATTTGTTGTCGTTTGCAATAATTTTGTTAAAGTTCGCAATGTAATTTTATCATTTCAGCTCGTGGAACAACTGAAACAAACTAATAATTAAGTATCTTTTAAAAGTCTAATTTTAGAAGGCAATGTGATTTTAAGTATAATTTATTAACAGATCTGCCTCATTAAAACTGAGGACTAGAAAATACTGTACATGATTGAAATTCTAGCACAATCTTAACTATATTTTTCATAAAATTTGATTGAAAAAGATGAAATTAGAATAATATAACCAACATTTCACATTCTGAGCTACAATGATATAAACACCAGGAAATAATATATTACACTAATATAGGCATATTTTCAAGGGCATAATATGTCATATTACACTAAAAATTTTATTTATTCTTTAGTTACTTTATTCAATATTTACAATTACATTTGCTTTAAGTTATAATTTTGCATACAAATTTAAAAATCTAATATTTACTTTTATTTTAGAGAAAAATTTAAGCTCATTCTTCATTTTTATTTATTGCATTCACTGTTTTACGTTTTTTGTTCTTTCTAATACCAGGTGACAAATAGGGAATTTCACTCTTCTCAATCTATGATGGATTTTCTGCACAGCAAGGGATAGAATTAACTTGCATAGGGGTATAACACTTTGCCCCGAAGGTTGTTAGGTCTTCGTAAAATGGAAACAGAGACCGGCCGCAAGTCATCTAGCTCTGGCCTATCTCCCCTACAAATATCATTTCAAATGGAATATATTGCGATCATTACCTAAATTTATTAGTAAGCAGGATGACAATTCAGTTACACAAGGAATAGAAATTTTTAATTTCTGGTACTAAGAATGACACTTTTCCCAATTAGGCTAGGCTACGCGATTGTTTTGTTACACAAAAATGAAAATAAACAACAGAATAATTAGTACTTGACAAATATTGTTGTCTTGGGCCAACTAGGCGGGCATTCTAAGATGCGCTGCTCTACTTTTCAACTGAACCATATTTTGGTTGGAACCTACGGCATGTGTGTGCGATTTCCTCAACACACACATGCCTTAGGTTCCCCTTTACAGGGTAGTCAACTATTCACAACACATTCATACAAAGAAGGGATAAAGATAGGATAGACAGAGAGAGAATACATCCATGCCCGAACTGGTATTCGACCCAGAACCTGTCTATCGACAGTCTGACCACTAGACAAGGTGGGCGGCAATACTGACAAATTTATTTAGTAATTTTAACAACATAATAATTATTTGTTACTCTTCGATCTTAAATGGTTATTTTATTGTTATCAGCGATTTTTCTTGAAGATATTTCTTTTCATTTAAAAATAATACCGAAAAAATTGCACAAGAACAGCATCAGCGTAAATTCAGTAAATAAGTCAAATTACACTAGCAATACCTGATAAATGTGGAAAAAAGAAGTGGAAAATATATTTATTATTCACGTGGATTGATTTTTCTTCCTCTAAGAAGTCAATAAACATTATTGTCAAACATTATATCATTTTAATTTTTATTATAGAGATACCATAAAATATCGGGTTAAAATAACCTGAGTAATCCTGTATCAAATTTTGCATTCATGTCTTCCAATAAAAATATTTACAATAAGCTATAAATTAAATAGTTTTCAAAATCTGATTATTCATTACATAAATTGAGATTACTAAAAATATTGATTTAATTTATGATCAAAGAAACCAATGTGAACTAGGTCTCTAGATTACAAGTTCTTGCTATACAATCATATTTAGGTACATGAATTTAGTAACAGTCGGAATGCTATTAGAGTGAAGAAATAATGGAAAAAAAATTAATTACAAGGGAGGGAGAGAAAGTTAATCAAATGAAGTTATTTACAGTTTTCAAAGTGTAGATTATATTTTTGCATTTTTTATTTGTATTATTATATAAAAGGTGAATGCAAAACATAAATTACTGCATTAAGCTTATAAACATTACTTTAAAAAATAATGTTGCAGACATTTAGAAAAAATAGAAATTTTGATATTTTGGATACATAAAAATCATTAATTTATGACATTTTCTCCAGTTTCTTAGAATTTCTAATTTTTGTATCCTCGACAAATTATTTTCTTAGTGTACATGAATACTTCATTTAAAGTATTTCCATACTGCTAAAAATTTAACACTTATACACCCAAACATTGTGGCATTTCTTATGAAAATCATAATCAAAAGTTAACTTCATATTCATAAATTTCTTATGACGACAAAGATTCTTTTTGCGAAATGTATATTTTGCAAATTAAGATTAAACTGAAAAGAATTTTTGCGGAAATTTGAGTGTTGTTTAAGTAATAAAAAAAAATACAATCATGTCATTCACGAGACTATAAGCTCAATCTGCAGTAAAATACATCAGAATTATTTCATGTCTAATTACTTAGAATATTAACATTCCATTTTTAAGAATTGTAGGAAGAGAAATTAGTGAACTGCAATATTACCTTTGAAAGCTTAAAGTCTTTATGTTTCTGAAGTACCCAACCAAGAGCCATTCCCAGAATGAAAGAAGCAGTGTGATGAAATGTTTGCAGGTAAACGCTACCAACATATATACGTATATCTTTGGAAAATATCGAATGTGAAATGATTATTTTATATTAAAATAATCTAGGTATTCAAATTTAGTAAATTTTATGCTTATTTATATATTTGTAAATAAGTACATTTACTGATACATAAATAAGTTCTGAAATGTTTCATCAAAATAAAATATAGTTTAAATTACAATTTTGAGATTAGACTTCAGAATATTAACTTTTCAGAAAAAATATATATGCTTATAAAAAGTTTTAGAAGATTTAAGATCTAATATTAATTTTGCCAAATAAATTTAAGTATTTCAAAAATAAGAAAAAAAAATTAATAGCGATTATTACTAAATTATATCGCTATTAAAAAAGTAATCATATAAAAAGGGAATTAAATTCGTTAGTTGTTGCATCCATTCTAAAAATTATAAGTTTATTTCCGTCAACATAATGTTTGCTGAAAAAAGGTTCATTTTTATAAAATTTAATTTCATAGCTATTCTTTAAAAGAATTAAAAATTGTCTATCAAAGATTTCATCAGATGCTAATATATAAGAATAAGAATATTAATACTGTGCATATTTCGAATTTGGTTTCGTACATTTTCAAATGAAAGATGTCGACTACGATATTACGCTAAACATTGCTTTATTCTAACTGATTATATATACATATTTACATTATCTCTTTTACTAAGGCGGCATAGCGCCATCTGATGACAAGATTCTTAAGTTTCTACACACACTCCCCACCTAAACTTTGAGGAGTTCACGATCAATATCAAATTAATTAAATAAAAGAATCAAATTCATAACTTACCGCTATAATTCTTCAAATTTAAATGTAATATCTAAATAAGAACACAATAATAAAAAACACAAATATAAACTAAACTAATTGAGCAAATTAAATTTAAGCTTGTAGGATATAGGATCAAATGCAAAAAAAAAAGTAGAATTTTATAGTTCTAAGATATTTTTAATAATTGTCTATAGTTCTAAAGGATATAAATGCTGGATAGATCTTTTAAAAAGACCCCCCTGTTGACGTTTTGATTTCATACGAATGAACGTTATTATCATGTCCATGAATAGCTCTCTCGATTTTTCCAAGTTTCCAGAGCAGCTTATTTTTAGAATCTTCTTGCGTTAAAACATCTCCTGCTTTCAATTCTGCTTGCCAATTTGGATTTTTTAAAGTATGCACAGTTCGAAGATCTAATAAGTAATGTCTTTTCCATTTGAGCCAAATTTGTTTCAACAGGAATTGATATTTCTTTCTTTTAAGGAGAGAAGATCTGTTGGATCTGTGTTTTATTAATTCTGCGACATTGATAGGAAGGAAAATATGGTTATTTGCCGAAATTCAAAAAATGCATAGGTGTGAGGGGCAATGATTTATTATTTTCACTGTAAACGAAAGTTAAAGGTCTCACATTCAGGACGGCTTCTACCTCTACAATTAAGGTTGATATTTCCTCGAAATTCAGTATAGATTTTCGGGTAATCTTTCTCAAACAGTCATTTGTGGATTTTATTAAGCGTTCATAGAACCCTCCCCACCATGCAGCTCGCTCTACTATATTTTTCCAAACAATTCTGTCGTTAGTGAAAAATTCTGAAATCAATTTATCTGATAATATCTTCGAAAGATCTTCAATTTCCCTTTTAGTTTTTTTGAAGGTTTTCGCGTTATCTGAGTAAATAACTTTGCAGTTTCCTCGTCTGCCTAAGAATCTTCGAAGTGGAAATAAAAAGGTATTTGTTGTCATATCACTTTCAAGTTCAAGATGTATGGATCTAGTTACGGCGCGTGTAAGTATAACTATATAGGATTTCAATTCTTTAACCTTTTCACGTAGATAGGTCCGGCGAAATCAAGTCTACAAACTGAAAATGGTGACGTGGAATTAATTCTTTCTTCTGGAAAAGGTGCAGTAAATTGATTAGCAGATTTTGCAAGATATTTTTGACGTATTTGAATTATGACGCTCTTCACTAACTGACGTCCTTTGGGAATCCAAAAATGCTGTGGAATTCTGGCCATTGTGTAAACTGTTCCACTGCGTATCACGTTATTGAGTTCTCTACGAACAAATAAAGTGGTCAACCAGGAATGTTTCAGAAGAAAAATAGGATGCTTCTCTTCCGTTGATAAATCACTGAACTCTAACCTAATCGTATGATATCTTAGGTAAGGACTAGGTTTAAATCCAAATAAAACACGCGTAAAATTTAATACTACAGTCTTCACTGAATTCAAATCTTCTGTCCAATAAAATCTGGTGAAACGTCAGTCTTCTGCATCTATTCATATTTGCAGAAATGCTTGCCAAATGTCAGCTATGTATGCTCTATAATTTTCTCTAAATTTAATCAAAAGCTCAAATAAATTCGGATACAGGTTTATTAGTGTTTGGAGATTGTCATTGAATGAATATTGTCCTTCTGCATGAGCTGCTCCGTCAAACACTATTCTTAGACAACTGCTGACTTTGTCTTTACGAACGACAGCATGGTTGGGCAAATAAAATGAAGACTCATCAGCTAACCCCTCCGACGAACAAGTCTCAACTATTCCTGCCTTCAAATAACCATCAACAACCTCGCGATATTCTTCATACAATTCCGGATCTCTTTTAAACCTCTTGACCAAACCCTTAAAAAGCCTCAATGCCACTTCCCTATTATTCCCCAAATTCTCTCGCATACCTTCCTTCCAAGGCAACTTAATATCTATTTCCAACAAACTGAATCGATTCATTAAACTCTTTCAAAACTTCTCGTTCTCTCAAACCAGTGTCTATATCGTCACCCCTAATACCTAAACTTTCCAATTCCCAAAAGCGTCTCATTTCCGCAGATACCGATTCCTTTTCACTAAAAACGAAATTCACTAACGTGCACTCAGTCAACTCATCACATCTACCTTGAAGCGACCAACCAAACGCATTTTCTAAAGCCACAATTGACGAATTCAAACGCTGAAATCCTTTCACCAAATCCCAGTAATAATCAGTTCCCATTAATAATGAAATCTGATAATTGCTAGGCAACTCACTAAAATCAAAATTCAAAGCAAATCCCCAAACTTCCATTTCAGCACACATATCCCGATCTGAAATTTGAATCAACGCTTTCCATATTTTATCAATTTCCAACGCTTTTGTATGATCACCTCATTTCCATCAAAAATATTTCGCAGTTTTACTTCTACCTTACGACAAACCTGCAACTTCGGTTTTTTAGCTCCAAAGGAATAAATATTCAATTTTTCCGATCCAACAACCTTTAATGCTAAATTCTCAGAAATACTCTTCTTGACAAACGTGCGTTCACTACCCTTATCGAACAATGAAAATATACAATCCGATAATTTAGGTCCGATCATTTCTACCTTTACTCATTGCAATAAAACACCCTTCTTATCGTTTACCATATAATTAACAGTAGTAGCTACAATTTCTTAAGATTTTTTCTCATGGTCATTTTTTCCTTTCTGAGATTTTGAATCTTCTAATTTAAAACAAACAGCCCTTGCATGTAATCCATTACAAAACGGGCAAACCGGTCCGTTGTATTTCTTAATAAAGCAATTTAGATTACAACACATCAGGCATCTTCTATCTCGCAAAAGTTTATCCCTCTTTTTTTTAGTATTCGAATTCTCGCAAAAAAGCGATGGTTGAGCTTGAGCGCAGAACAAGCAATCACTGGGAGCTGCATTAGTCATAAATACACTAGTCGATGATACTAATTTATTGCGATTAACAGCACCAAAGTGTCGAACTGTTTGCTTAGATTAAAGCTCGCGCCGCGAAGAGGAGGGGGGAGGAGAGTACATTCCAATGGTTCTTTCACGCGCACTAATAGAATTGTGTAAAATCATCATGAATTCTTCAAGATTATGATTAGAACTAGAAATTTGAGGTTTACTAAATTCTAATGCAAGATCGCTAGGAAATAGTTTCAAAATAATTGCACTAAGCAATATGCTATAAGTTTCTGATTTCACGCCCAAACTATCCAAAAAACAAATTTGTGTTTGACATTTAAAATATAAATTTCGTAACTCCTGCAAATTAGAACTAGTCTTCACCGTTTCATATTTAATAATTTCGATACATGGGCATTAATCAGCACATCACTTTCGCCAAATGTATCTTTTAGTAACCTAATGGGTGATTTAAAATTATCATCGAATAATGCAAACTCTTTTATACAAGAAAGCGCCTCTCCTCCTAGGCAGCTAAATAAATACGAAATTTCTTCCGCTTCTGCAGGCGATATGTTTTTATCCACAGCGTTCTCAAATTGGTTCCTAAAATTCAAATATTCCGATGGGATCTCCATGATAGGTCTGAATTTTTAATTTAGATAATTTCGCATTTGAATTTCTGGTATGATTTCATGAATTTTGCCGAATACTATCACTGCTTAACTGTTCCGTCACGGACTGTAAGGATTTAATTTTGTTCTTAAGTTTTACCGAGTTAAAAACAATCTCACTGTACTCATATTTTTTTTTCTATTTCCACCACGAGATCCAAAGCATTTTCAATTTTACTGTCTACGGCTTTCAGCTGTTCGTCTTCAGTTTGTAACTGAATCAAAAGACCTTCCAACTCATCAATTTCAACATCTGGGCTAGTCGAATGTGTATATATTTTAGAAATTAATTTTGTAACCTGCCTCCTATGAGAGGAAAGTTTTTTAAAATTCTCTAAATTCTTTTTCTCAGCCATTATTCCTTTTACAATGCAATACTTCTACATAAGTTTACAGTAACAAATTCTACATAACTTCAAATTAATAGAACTCTTAAGATCATGAAATCAACAAACCGTAAATGAATAAATACTTCAATTCAAATTTACAATAAATTCTAAATTACTTCAAATAATGCAATTCAAAATTCAGCGAAACAATAATCAAATATACTACGACTGAAATTTTACTTCAACAATACAAATCAAAACTTTCAATTTCTAATTCTATACGAAATTCTAGCTAAAGAAAACCGATACGATTTACTATAAACAGAAACGAAACTCCGCTTACCCCACCAATGCTACGACGTTCGACTTACTAGCAATATCGTGGTTCAGCAAGAAATCAACTGTAGTTCGATTCAACAAATTACAGTTCATACAATATTTCCCGGCTGATGCACCATTGTGGATACTTTGAATTTGATTTCGTACATTTTCAAACGAAAAAACTCGACTACGATGATACGCTAAACATGGCTTTATTCTAAATGATTATATATACATATTTACATTAACTCTTTTACTAAGGTGGCGTAGCGCCATCTGATGACAAGATTCAGAAGTTTCTCCACAATACTTCATTAATATTCCTTAATAATTCATTAATATTTTCCAATGATAAAAGAAAATTTTCCTAGTACTTATACAAAAGCATTGTGAAACTTAAGCAAAAACTTACAACAGAAAATTAATTGTATTAGCATTATAAAACATATGTATATATATATAGGGCTTGCGTTCAGAAAGTAAGTTACACCTGTTCGGCCAGAGGAGACATTGCTAAAACTTGAAAAGATGACAACTGAGTTCCATGGTTTCGAACTTTTGCAATATCTTTCGGATTGTTTGAAGCATTGTTACATAGTACGAGAAAAAATTAGCACCGCAGATAGAATATTACTCCAACCTTAAAATTCGTGGCACTGTACAATTTCTGTTGGTAAAACATTTAAGGAGTATGTGTATTTGTCGTAAAATATCGGCACTGTATGGAACACACGAAATGTCAAACCCAGCAATTGTGAAATGGTGCAAGCAATTCGAAGACAGTCGCGCCGACATAACCAACGGTGAAAGAGCAAGAAGGACAACAAAAGTGAACACATTGTACATAGAGGAGAGGGTGAAAGGCACTATTCCCACAAATCGCAGAATGAAGTCGCACACATTATTCAGCAGTTGGAGAAATTTTTGTTGTCAATTCCCATTCCATCATCTATTATCAACAGGATTTTCACAAATGGTTCACGATGGGTTCCTTATTCTTTAAGTTCCGAACAATAAAGAACAAAACTTTGCAGCTTCCCTGGAATAGTTTCAACATTATTTCGAAGAAGGCAATCATCTCTTAAGCAGCATTTTTACGGGGCGCGAGACATGAGAGCATCACTTCAATCAAGAAGAGAAAGAAGTGTTGATGGAATGGAGATACTTATCATCGTATGTGAGTACCAAATCAGAATTTATGCCATCAGAGGGGTTAGGACATCGCTACAGTTTCTTTTCAGTTTGTAAAAGAATTATCTAGAGCGATTTTATGCGGAAAGGCACGACCATTGATGCAAAGTCAATATACGAAAGACTAAGAGGTTTGCACAAATATGTGAAAAATAAGCCTAGAGGAAAGTTAAGTAAACGCGTTATCACCTTGCCCGAAAATGCAAGACCTCACAAGGCACATACAGCACAATATGTGCTTCGGAAGTTTTAAATAGAAGTTCTGAAAGTACAACCTTGCAATCTCGATATGACAACCTGAAATTTTCATGTGTTCGACAAGCTCAAAGAACATTTAAGAAGACAATTTTTCAAAAAATGACGGTTTTCTGACTGCTGTTCTAAGCTGGCTCATATAGCAAGAAGCGATTTTCTATCGTCAGCGTATCGATCGATTGGTTTTATGTTCAGACAAATGCCTGCTGAGACTGAGAAATTATGTACAGAGAAAGTATGTTGCATGTGAGTCATGTTGTATTACAACGCAATTCTCAGTTGAATGGTTTTTTTGTTTTAGACTTACTTTTTAAAGTAAATTACTTTTTGAACAGCTCTAGTTTATATATATATATATATATATATATATATATATCCATGAATGAGTCAAACATTTAGTAGCAAACAGTTTAAAAATGCTATATATAAATATATTATATATATATATATATATATATATATATATATATATATATTTATATATATATAAATGAAAATGAGTCAAACATTTAGTAGCAAACAGTTTAAAAATGCTAGATATTGCATAAAGTGTAATTCATCCATATTGAATGTGTGGATCAATGTCTTTAAACAATTTCAGAGAAATAATTCTGAATCTACTATGTTACAATTTTTGTGAAAAATTTGCTCTGTACAATAAGTGCCAACATTTGGTAAAAGTATTATTAATCAGTATATATAAGTGATATAATATGAATCTATTTTAAAGAATAAGATTTGTTAATTGTTTACTTAGAAGTAAAGAATTAGATTATCATATTTGTTAGATGCAGCTTTTATCTTATAAAAACACTCTAGTTTATTCTTGCCACTAGTTCTTCTAATCTCGTATCATTAGTGGTTTTCAATAATTGCGCCATCTCTCATCTTTATAGAAGAGACTTAGTTTTATCAAAAAAACAGACGTTGTCTTGTTTGTAATGAAATAGTTCTGAGATTAAAATTCTAAGTTTGTTTTCAATTTTGATATATAGATCAATTTCTTCTTTTTAATGTAGTTTGGTTGAAATAAAATTTCCTAAATATCTACGAAAATTTTACATATCATTTTGTTTAGTGACTTCTAAATGTAAAAAACTTATTTTAATATCTTATTAAATTTAATTTTTGTAAAAGATGAATCTGGTCTAATAATGAATTAGTTTCCAATAGAAGACCTCAAATATTTTATTTGGGTTATTTTTTAATGTATATTTTATAATATTACACATGTTTGCATATAAAGTATAGCATCCAAAAGAAATGTTAGTTTACAATGTGGATATCCGTTATGTTAGTTTACAATGTGGAAACATAACAAAAACCCATTGTGACAGTGTCCACATTTCATGTTTCCTATTACAATGTAAATGCTGGCGACAATAATTAGACGTAAGGGAAACATGTTTGTCATCCCTGCGAATATGTACATACGGTTTGAATTGAAATGGTTGTGTATAAAACCAGTTTACCTATCTTACGAAAATGAAAGCTCATCATTTAGCAGCACAAAGTATATTTTCAGAGTATTCCATCGCATGAATCCATTAATGGAATTGAATTGACTAACACTTTTGCAAAGAGAGGATAGACCACTCTACACCTTCCACCACACAGCTCATATATTTAAAGTTATTCTCGAAGCAAAAAGCCCAAAATAAAGAATATATGTTTATACCTCTGCCTCACATGTGGTATAAAGCTTTAAAAAAAACAAAAAGCAAGACTTTTCCTAATTTTTTTTGAGACAGGCAGGTCAACATATGTCTTTCCCAACTTGCCAGTGGGCTTTAAAAAATTCTCACATATTCTAGGTTAGCAAGAGGTTTTCTCTTTGCCCTAAATGACAGCAAGAACAATCATTTCCTCAACACATCTTCGACTGCCTTGGACGGGACTTGGAGGACATCCATAATGGATTAATTCTTCTACCTAAATTCCAATATGTACGCGGTTTTATTAATTTGCGTTGTGAGTCAAATCAGTTTGAAAATTTGAAACAACAATAATAAAATATTATTTATTGTTTGTTAATGACAGTTGATATCTTCATTACCATACATTATTATTCACATGAAAACGTTGCTTCTAAAACAATAATTTATAGTACTTTTATTTTAAATTCACGCCATACCAAAATTTAGTTTCTTGTTAAAAATGTCTAGTAATTTTATTTTAAGCGTCATTGATTTTATCACTTACGCAATGTTTAAAAGGTCTAAGTATGACCGTGCTACTTAAACATTCATGTAAGAGAAGGGTACATTATATACAAATTGAAACATCCAGTTATCCTCTTAAAGAGACAATTATGTATAACAATACTATCAGTTCAATTTTCCTTTCTTTTTTATTCCATTTTCTATAGATTATATTCTAGCCGGCCAACCTGACTAGTGGTCAGCGTGCATGATTACGGATAGGGAGGTCCTGGGTTCAAATCCCGGTTCAGGCATGGATGTATTGTCACCCTCTCTCTATACTGTCTTTGATCTTTCTGCGTATGAATGAGATGTGAATGGTGTCCTACCCTATAAACGGGGCCCTGTGGCATGTGTGTGTACTGAAGAAGTCAGATTCCACACCAAATACGGTTGTATTGGAAAAGTGGAGCAGTGCACCCAAATTTGCCAGCCTAGCTGGCACACGAGAACAACAACAACATGCATTAGTTTCATTTTTGTGCAACTCTGCTTTTGTCATTGCTTCAGAACAATATTCAGTCTCTCATTTCGGAATTTCATAGGTTTCATATGATTTCTCATGGAGTTATAAGAGAAAAAGAAAAGAAAAGAAAAAAAAACGTGTATATTGTTTGGCTCTTCGAAACTGTGTAATATATTATCTACACACACACATGTTTGGAATCAATCAACAAAATTTTTGCATTTAAAAGTATTAGATAAAAAGCACTTCTATTTTAATAAATCATATTAATATTAATTTTGTAATGATTTCATTTCATGTAATAGGAAAATTGTAATTTAATTTATGAGAATTGCGTTATAGTAATATATATGAAATTACTCAAAAAACAAAATAATGGACTTACAATATAATCCAAATGAGAAAAGTTATTAATTAAAAGCAAATTTTTCCACCAATTTTGTCCGCAATTTTCTTGTTCAAATTCCCAGGTTGAATTCCAAACAGGTCCAGAACCGGTAACTGGTAAAATATATAATAGCATAAGGACGTACATAATTCCAGGAAAAAACCTGTAATTTTTACGAAATAATCAATACACGAAACATACTATATAAATTTATATACTAGGCTAACGCAAATGATTCATGCGTTTTGAAAAAGTTATATTTCAACTGTTTTATTCGTACACATAAATATCAGATATGCGGAAAGAAACACTAACTTATGAAGTTTGTCTTTCGTATTTGTGGTAATATAATGAATTCCGACCAGCTGAGGCAATATGAGGCCTGTCGAAAATGAGGGAAAAGCAAGAAAAAGGTCTTACGTCTTTCAATATGGAAGTTGTTTGCATGTTACAGCAGTAAAATGCGATTTCAGAAGACGATAAGAAAAAAATCACTATGTATTCAAAATGATTTTGCAGGGATATCAAATATTCAAATATTCTTGTAATTAAATAAAATGCGTTCGATTATCGTCTAGGTTTATACATTGACATCAAAGAGAAATAACGAAGATTTGTAGAGGTGAATGAAATATTTTTTTCATGTGTTTATGAAAAATATCTCCGTGTTGATTACTTATTTCCGTGTTTATTAATAAATTTATGTGTTTATTAATAATATACAAAAGAATTATAAAAACAAACTCTACATAGGATGGATGTACTTTCTCTACCTATCCTGTCTTTGTCCTTTCTTTGTATGAATGGGTTGTGAATGGTTTCCTACCCTATAAACGGGATCCTATGGCATGTGAGTATTGAGGAAGTCAGATTCCACACCAAAATAGGATTCAGTTGGAAAAGTGGAGCAGCACACTCCAGATTGCCAGCCTAGCTGACCACAACAACAACAGTAGAAATAAATTAATTATATCACTTATTGTATACATGCAGCCTCTCACGTTTTCTATGCTAAATACCATACTTAAAAAAAGATTAATTTGGTTTTTATTTCGAAATATAATGATAAAACGAAAATTACGCTCTTAGTTTATTATATTATTCATAGGCAAATATTATATGCATTTATATCTACTTAGTATTAATAGAAAAAATAAGAATTGTTTTGTATTCATTTATTTTTGTATTTTGACTATGGGAACCATAAAACAATGTCTATTATACTAAAATATTTAATTATTTATTGAAAAAATACTGCATATAAATATGAACATATTTATAATAAATGTTGCAAATTAATCAGATAAATTAAACATGCTGATTTGATATTAACATAATACGACTTTCATATTTGATGTTTTAAGAATTCTTTCACTGTTATATTTTGCGTTTGGATCAAAAGAATGAATGCATTAGCAGCTCATATTGTGATCATTTACTTCAAAAGATAAAAAGAATTATATAGATTATAAAACCTCTCAATAAAAGCTCTTAAATATGAATCTAAAAAATTTATCTAAAAATAATAGAAAAAGTAAATTACCTAAAATATTTATGGAAGAAAAATTTTATAAGTTCAACTTTTCCATCATCTCTCTCAAGTTTCCTCATGATCAAAAACGACAGCAAAAAACCACTATAAAGAAATAAATTTTGCAAGTTATTTATTTACTAAGTTGTTTCTTGGAAGATATATGTGTGTGTGTATGTGTATATATATATATATATATATATAGTAATAATGTTTATGTCTTTACTATTCCAGTTGTGATCATTTCCTTTGCACGACGAGTTACAAAATTTCATAGAGATTATAAATAATTATCATTATAATAGTTATCATTATATATGATGATATTTAAGCACAGCAAAAAATACAGTAATGGTTACTTGGGAATCGAAATCAAATATTTAGAGTTGAGTAATAGCTTGGAAACAAGATTAAGCTTAAAATTTTACAAAAATATCTCATAGTTTAATACACTAAAATTATTATGAAGTTTATTTACTTGCAAAAAAATTTTCATTTTACTCGATATATTTTATTTATTTAGAAATTTAGTTCTAAATAAATAAAATATATCGAGTAAAATAGTTCATTAAGTATATTTTAACTTCATTTTTCCATAATTAAAGTATTATTTAATGAAACACATCATAAAGGAAAATTTTTTCTGGAAAGATGGAGAGAAAGCAATACAAAAACGAATCTCCTAATAATATTCTTACGCTGATATATGATCAATATTTATCAATGAACATCACGCAGATATTTTTATTCTTCTTATCTTGTGTGTTTCCTAAAATACATTATATTTCAAGTATGATAAATACTTCAGCATGCAGATTATGTATCAACTAAATATATCAAATAGTATAATTACTTTTATGCACATGACAGGGTTTACAAAAAATATTTTGTCAGAAAAATATTTGTGAATACATAAAAATTATATACGTCAGACTGAAGCAAGTTTTTATGTAAAATTTGCCTTTTAAAACAACCGTTTAATCATCTAATAAGTATAAAGCTCCTTATAATTAAAAAATTTCGATTTTGTAATTTTTAGTCTATTTATTACAGTAAAAGTTTTAAATATTTGACTTATATTCAATAAAATATGAAAGGTATTTAATTTCGTAATTAATTTTTAAAAACACTCATTAGCTAAATCAAAAGCTTTTTGATAATTAAATAAATTGTCATTTATATAATTAATTTCACATTTTAGTATATTTACTACTGAATAAATATATGCAGTTAAGAGCTTATGAAATTTGTTTCTTAAATATCTAATTCGTAAAAAAATAAAAATGCTTATAAAAAAATATTAAAGCCATTGTATATATATAGATGTCTATGTTTTAACAATACATGGTCCCTGAATTTTATTATTTCTATTTAGCATTACAGATCTTTTTTAAACATTATAATTCAAACTAAAACAAACATTTGTACTTTACCTCATTGCACAAAAACATTCCATACTTAAAATGAAATTTTCAAAAATTTTTATCTTTTTATTATTTACTTTCAGCAATTCTCCATATGAGCCTAAAAATGTTTGAGAGATGATGTAGTAAACACAAAAAAAAATTTTAATTTCATAATAAATTGATTTAAATTGAAAAAAAGTGACTCAATACTTTTAAGGAAAGGGTTTTAAAAATTTCCCTAATATTAATTAAACTTACTGATCTGCAGTTATCCTAATTATCTGTTGCACCCGTTAAAAATTGAAAAAAAATATTTAAATATATATTTCTTATACAAATAACATATTCCATCAAAAAACCAAATTATTAAGACATTCAATCAATTTAATGGGAAAAATATATTAACATCAAATGGATAACATAATTTAAAATAGTATATAATATTTAATATTATCTTGAATTTTTTGACAATTATTAATATACTATTTAAGTATAGTGGTAGTCTTATTATTATTAATATAATAAAATTTGTGTCTCTCTCTCTCTGAAAATTATTATTACACAAACTTAGATTACTATCTAGTATTCTTGTATTTAAGGAAAAATATTTCTTACAAATAGAATGCTGTCTGTTTATTATAGTATCAACTGAATTTGTCAGTGAGCAGCTGCAATATCAGTGCCAAATTGTTTATTTATTTACAGCAAATTAATTTTTTTAGTGTATTCAATTAAGAGAAATGTGCTTCTTCAGGTATAATTATTTTTGGTTAGATATATTTTTGAAAACTTGTTTTTTTTATACTTTTATAAATAATCACAATTCATTATCAGAATCGAAAGTTAAGTGTAATACGTTAATTTGTCAATAAAATATTCGGTTGAAAAGGAAACAAACACTTAGAAAAAAATTGTAGATATAAGAAAATTTTTGCATGATAACGCAGTATTCGAACATATATTAAACCCAAAAATGATTGTGTGATTAAATACAAAAATAAAACCATGAACAGTATTATCTCTTATTGGATAAGTCACTATCAATTAAAAATTTACTTTAAAAGTCATTAAAAATTTATATATCCCAGAAACGAAACATATCAATCATGATTTTATGTTCATTAAGCAAACAGCGCAAATCACTAAAATTTAAAAATAAATTATCTATATTATTATTACTAAAATAAGTTACCATATTTTAACTCTTTCCAGTATTCAGGATACGCCAGAGCGTGGCCTATCACAACCCATATGCATAACAGTACTCGAGCGCCATGTAAACAATCTAGAGAAGTTTTTGTCATGCGTATTTCAAACAATTTTTCTGTGTTGGCATATAATGAGAAAGCTTTCAACTGCTGTATAAAGAAATCTAAAAAATATCATTCATTACAAAAGAATGAATTTAATCCTTTATGAAATAATAAATTTAAATGTGAATAATAAGACTTGAATAATCAAACAATCAAATAAGATAAGATCTTTTAAGTACTTTCTGAAATATTGGTGAAGACTATGTGCAATCAAAACAGTTATTTCTTGAAAGGATGCGTTTGAAAAAAAATAATTTAATGAATTTCAAAATAAATGAAATAACTCCACTTATTTGAAATGATGTGTGTGAAATCCTTAGTGATTTCATAAAGAATTATACCATACGTGCCAATGAATAGTCACGAAAATCGCTTTCAATTCATTTGTTATCTATCACGTGATCAACTACATAAAAATAAGAAAACTTCAACATAATTGTGTAAAACATGAATTTTTTAAGCAGTCTTTAGCAATGTCAAAGCTTTATTACAATATTTTCAGATAATATACAAATACATCTATCTCTTTCTTCATTTTTTTTCTTGCATATTTTGTAATTTTAACGAGAAAATGTTTGTTAAAATTTCTTTCATCTTAAATGATACAGTAGAAAAACATTTTTAGATTTATGTTTTTTTTTTTTTTTTTTTTTTACTTTTGTTTTATCATAATTTTCTGATTAAAAAATTTCATAACAAATAATAATTAAATCTTTTGAGAACATATAAATATATTTATACATTAGATAAACAATTTTTTAGAAATTAAGAAAAAATGCTCATAAAATAGGTTGGAAATTTGCTATGTGTCATGAAAATAATAAAAATACAAGCTTCTTAAATTATTCAATAGAAATTTTAAAAAAATGAGCCTTCCATTACGGTAAGATCGACATGTGCAATTAATATTATGTTAAATTTACATGTATACATTAAAACAATCACATGTTTGAGAAAGCAGAATTTTGAGTAGGAAGTATTGGGTGGAAAACTAATTTTGAAAATAATTATTTTAATTTTAATTAAAAGAAATAACAGATGTATAGGAGACAACTTATTCAAATCAGATTCAAAATTAACAATGGAAACCACGTTAATTTCAATATTTAAACCCAATTCTGAAATATAAATGCGACAAAATCGATGTTTCAAAAATGTATTAATAAAACTTACTTTCACTGATTTCTTTTTCAGTGGAAGATTTTCTTCTCCTTATGTCAAATATAGTGCCAAGAGTACATATTGCACATAAGACTAACAGAAAACAGCTAATGGAACAAGCACATTCATTAATAAAATACTACAAGTTATTACGAAATATTTTTATATTTAAGAATTAATCTTCTGGTCATAAAGAAAAATTTAGGAATTTGAAATTATTTCTTCAAAACTAATTAAGTTCTTAAATTCTGAATATTCAAGAATTCAAAATTTTGCAAAAGGAATTATTATTTTTGTTAATTTATAAGAAATTCTTAACAAATATCAATACAGTTTAAAACTGTAAAGATATTATAATAGAAACAAATAATATAAATTGCATTGTAAATTTTAATTACATTTAACTGTAAAATTACAAATGTAATATCTAAAATATATATTTGGAATACCTATATCTTACAATAGAGGTTAAGGGAAAAGTACTATAATAATAAAAGGAATTGAAATTAATATTTTTTGGAAATAATTTTAAAATACTAACCTATATATATATATCTATAAAAACGTTTTTGTTTGCAACTAAATTTTGTATGTTTTTACAATGATGACGCCCATCAAATTATAAATTCTATGATCCTGCTTCCAAAATTATAATTTTACTATTCCAATAAATAATAGTAGGAAAATTATTTATAAACATATTATAATTAGAAGGCAAACTTTGATTTAAAATACACACAAGAATCATACATCTGATTTATTATTATTTGATTAAAAGTAAAGTCAAAGCATAAATTTATTGCTTGGAATCAATCTTAGTTTCTTGTTAAACACCAGTAAAATGAAAAAATAATAATGGGGTTATGGTTGTCTTGTTTGTTTCTTTTTTTAACGAAAAATAGAAGTCAGTATAGTAAAATATCCTTAATTATAAATGATGTCTTGAACACATCAACATCAATCATTTTCTACTTGCATTTCTTAACAAGATATTTTAAACACAAGTTCAATCAGGTCAAAAGTATCTAATTAAGGTAAGCGAATCAGTTAAATTAATCGAGTAATATACAAAATAAATTAAATTTATTATATAAAATTCTGTTTATTTTTAATTACTTAACGAGCTCAAAAATTGAATAGGAAAATCTGCCTTCTGCTAAAACAGAATAGCAATTTCTAATCCATTTAAAAACGAGGTTCTATTTGAATATTTTTAACCATGCACTATGTTCATATGGGATCCTAAGCTTTCATTTCAATTCACTTAACCTTGAATAACTTACATCATTTAACTGATCGCATTTTTAAAAAATCACTTAACGAAGTTCTTTAGTTGCATATTGTTTCTTCACAGTTGTTTGTTTCAAAATTAAAATTCATGATTTGCTTTCCATATATTTCGCAGCCTTTATTTATGATGTTGTGAATTTATGTATGTATATATATATATATATCTTTATTTTAAAATTTTATATTTATTTTATTTTCTTTATTATTAATTTTATATCAAAGCTTACAATTATCATTCATAATTAAAAAATATATCTATTATCAAAAAATAAATCACAGGAACAATGAGAGAATTAAGGTTTTGAAAAAAAAAATAACTCAAAATATCTTATAAATCTTATCACTTAATATATCCAACTATTTCATTAATTTAAACTCAGAAAAAATAAAATTCTGATTCTTGAGCAAATTGTATAAAGTTCCTATATTTTAAAATGAATTTCCTGCTAGTTTCACTCATTATCTATTAAAATTCCATTGAAAAATTTGTCTAACATAAAATTATTTCGAAGTATGTAGGAGACAACTGTTTTCCTAGATATTTTCTTAAAATGTAATTCATTCCTTTTAGTTCACTCCAATTATCGTCCAAATATATGACAAATGTTTCATTTATCAGATATTCCACTCTCTGAAAACTGAATTCCTGTAGTTAAAATCCTCAAAAGAAAATGAAGTTCCCAACAGAAGTATGTTATGAGTAAAAAATATTGCATTAAATATCAGTCAACAATAAAAAAATGAAAATTTTCTTTAATCATATAAAAATTAAATATATGTTATTGTTACTCATCACACTTGGACATACCAAGCTTGGTCGCCATGTCGTTGCCAATACGAGTTTAAGCCAGATGAGAGCATCTTTCATTTTTTAATCAGAGCAATGTGAAGATAAAAGTACGACTTTGCTTTAAGCTCCTTTGATAGATGGCACCACCAGAGGATCCACTCTCTCAGTTTTGATATTGATGTGAAGGGGGAGGAAATTTTCTCTAGACCATTACACGAGATAACTGCTTAACGACTGATCACTGGACATCCGATTCTACAGATTTAATGAGCACGTATATATCGCATGTACTCGATTGCTCTTTGGGGGCATTGGGAATCGAATTCTACCCTTCAGGACAGAAGGTTCATGCCCTATCCACAAGGCTACCATGGCCTCATAGAAAAAATATTTTTCATTTAAATGAATTTTTATAAAATGAAAATTTTTTTCACTTTATGGAAGTAAATAATTTTTTTAGTTAATATTTTTCCCAACAGCGGGCACTTCGATGACGAACCCTATGCCACAACAAGGCCAGAAACTGCTACTCATTTGTCGTTACCCAGCGGGTACCTGTGAACCAAGTCACGGAGGCGAGAATCGCGCCATACCACCACAAACCTGTTTATAGGGTGGGCCATCATACATCATCACAGAAGAAAGGACATAGAAAACAAAGAAAGAACTAACATCCGTGCCCGGAGCGTGATTCGTGCCTGGAACCCAGAGCTCAGGAGTCAGGAAAGCTAACCACTCAGCCATCGTCGACATTGCTAATATAATTTCCTCAAATAACTTTGATCCATGAAGCGAATAACCTAACAATACAAGTTTGTTCTAAAGTATTGGACAACAGCAGTGAAAAACGTTATGGGAGGACTTTTCATCGACAGTGACAAGGATTTTGAGTCACAAAGGAGAAAACATGGAAATACTCAGCCTTTACCTTGGCAGATTAGCATGCAGAAAAAGGAAACGCAGATATAGTAAAATCTGGGAAACATGCCAGATGCAGTAGCTGAAGCATTTATAATAAAATGTGATCTAAGCTACAATTTCATGCGCTTTAACTTAGTTATTCCATAGAAATGATAAATATAAATCAACGTGATAATAACGAATAACTCATTGATGACTCACTAATCTCCCTTTCACAGATTGAGATGAATAAAGGATTCAAGATTTCATTTTCACAATTTCAATGGATTTGAATGAAAGTTTTATGCTTTCTTTTAAATTAACCAAAAATAATTTTTTTCTATTTAAAAAAAGAAATGATATCATGATAACCTTGTAAAACTTCCGGTACTGGGTTTTAAATATGAGTAGCTATTTATGCAAGGAAGAGTAAAACTTAACAGATGCGATGCGTCTATTGATAATTTATTAATTTTCATTTTATTATAAATAGGTATTAATTTTACCCATATAATTTCTGCATATACACACCATATGATTTATTATATATACGGTTGTATGAAAACAATTGTCTATTAGTTATCATTGTCAAAAGTAACAAATTTAGAGTGTGGTAGTGTATTATACAGAATCATTATCATTCTGAATGTGTAAACTATAAAGTCCTGCATTCGAAGTAATTGAGGAAAGCAACAGAAATATTCATGTACCGTTACACTGCAGTCGCTGCGATTGAATTGCTGACCTTATATTCCAAGCAAAATGTACCTACCACTGGAACACAATAAGACCAATTTATATTATTTATTTAAGTACAATCTTTTCATGAATATTTTAAACTTGAACAGAAGAAACTTATTCATTTGGTAATTCCTTAAAGAAATTTCCATTTGATGTATAATATTGTATTCATTTATTCATATAGCTTTCGCCATATAATATTATACGTACAGTATTGACTATGTCATTTATTTTCCTTACTCAGAAGCAATGAATATTCCCTTTTCTATTGGGTTGTTCGTAAAAAAATTTAGTTTTTCCAACATGGATTAGCTTTTTGCTAGTAAAAACAAACCACTTTATGACTGTAGAATCGTGCTACTACAAGAAAGATGGTAAAAGCTATTGGACAAGAATAAACAATGTGCAACGCAATACAATATGTGTTTGCTGCACGTTTTTTATTTTCATGAAAAGCGAAATGACTTTCCAAACAACCCAATATATTTAAAAATGATTTTGATGAATTATGGTTGTTTATTTGCAAATTTCTCAATAAAGTAACAGTAGCGTATGGTATTTATGTTGTACAAAATTATTTTTTTTATCCCAGGATTTGCGCATTTTTGTTTAAGATTATCCTCAAAAATTTTGTATAAATAGTTTAATTAAAGACAAATTTTTTGTTAAATAATAAAGTGTTAAGCAAACTAGATTTTCTGTATTTTTCTGATTCTTGTTAACACGAGAAGTTAAATTTCTAATTTTAAAAATGACTGAATCTTTCATGTACTTTCTTTGTCTCTTAATGATGTGATAGAGAGAGAGAATTCTGTTGAAAAAAATTTTTTAAATAACACGTTTTTGTGTAAAAATGTTATTTGAAAATTCATCTTTTTTTTTTCTTTTTTTAGTAATTTTAAATTACATCACTGCATTTTTAAGTTGAATTGTTGATGTTCTCATAAGCGAAATTATCCCCGAAGTACCAATGAAACATTATAGATTTGCTGGAAAAGCGAAGCTTAGAATGTTAAACATGAATCGGGAGTTGGAAATTATAGTGATTAATTTAAGTTGTCTACAAATAGTAGCTATGGATGTGTGTGTGACTACTGTTATTTTTTATTTAAAAGAATTTTATACCGAAAATCAAATACGGTGCAAACACAACATGTTTTTATATATTTTCCAAATACAACACTACACATTAAGGAGTTTTACATATTTTTAACTGTTTGAAAATGCATAATTTCTAGAAGAATAATATAGTTTTAGAAACTTTTAAAAAAGCATTATTGAAGATTATATATTATTGGTCATTATTACTAAATATATTTAATTTACACAAGAAGAAATTTGTAAATTCCCATGTTTAGTTAGAGTTTTGCAATTTAATAAATTATGCAAATTAAAGGAATCTGAAAAGATTTTACCACCTAAATATTTTTCCACAAAAATTATAGTTTTATAAATCTTATCCATTTTATGTCTAATAATTTTTAAAATATTATATATTAAGGATTTGAACTACAAAATCGAAAATTACCAAGCAATTTTAGCAGATGATGGGAATTCTTTTGGGCTACGTACTTGGCAGTCAGTTACAGATACCAATGATGCATATGGTTTTGAAACTATAAGAAAGTAAAAAAGTATAGTAAAATGCATTAAATATCGTGTATTATATAAAAATTTACTTAAAAACATTTAGGAAATATAGTTTATCTATATAAAATGTTTGACATCCTAAATTCAATCCCCATATTTCACAGTGATTTGAACCAAGAGTATTATTATAAGTAGTACTTTTCTTTTTAAATTATGTTATACATATCAGCAATTAAAAATAAAACAACCTCTTCAATGAAACTGAAATTATAATTAATATTTGTGTTTGCACAATTCTAATGCGTAGTTTCACAGTTTACAGTTAAAAAACTTAAATTACATTATAAAACTGTGAAATAGTCTAAGTAGCAGCTGTAATTTTCAGCATGATTTTACTTTACACTTGAATCGTCTTAAGTCTCAGAGCAATAACCACGCGAAATCTAGCAAATGAATTTTTCATGAGGTTATCCATGCAGTGTACTACAAAATTATAATAGCATACTTCAGATATATATATATATATATATATATATATATATATTAAAAATAAATTTAAGTGATCATAATGATAAAACATGCGTAATTTATTTCAGTTATATATAAATACAATGAAAGGAAAAACTTTGTGAATGTTTATCGAAATTTTCAAAATTTTTATAATTGAAATACTTTCTACAAATTTAAAGAATAATTAGCTAAACTTATTTTTCCCAAAATTAAAAACATGATATATCGATAGAAATAAACAGATGGACTCCCTCGCCAAAGAGGCTAGAAATATCAATCCACCTCCCACGACAACCACTTGCGTCGATGCAAACGCCGTTGCAAGCCATAAGCTCTTCGGAGGACTAAGGAAAAAATGGTGCCAACCGGAACTTAATCCTGACCGTGGAGTCACGTCTACCATCAGCAGAATGCGGACTGAGCACATGAGGGGTATAAAAACCATGCCTGACGGATCTAGAACATACGCAGAATGCAGGCACTGCTCAAGAGTTCTATTGGATCCGATGCATCTCTTCCATTGCATCTCTGTTGCCTCGACCCTCTTCAGCATCGATCCCAACTATTGCCATACACCTCTATACTGAAAAAGCTGAAGATGTGGTCCGGGCAGTGCTCCATGCCTTTGGTCCCATATGACTTATCTTTTTTTTTTCTCTCTCTTTGCATTTGTCACACGACAACAACAACAAAAACATGATATACCATTTTTCTGAATAACTTCAAATGTACTATTTTCAATGAATTAATCATATTTCTGAATAAAGATTTCGGAATTTTGCCCCATTCCTCTAATTTAATTACTTAAAGTTCATATATAAATTTATGTTGACAATATTCTGCAAACCCTTGAGAAGCCATTTGATCAAACAGGCTTTCTGTTGAGAATTACATCAGAATTTCATCCTCTTTATATTTGTAAGTTGCGAATGGCAACGGTAGTTTTTGTTAATGATTTTTTTTTTTTTTTTTTTTTTTTGTGACCGTGCTTCCGTGTGGGAATGGGAGAAATATGATTGCTTCCTTTTTGAGCTGATGTTAACTTTACGCATTTAAATGCTACTGAGATTGAGAATAATTGCTACGAGTAAAAATTGAAACAACTTATGTAAATAGTCGTGTATATAGCCTGTGAAAATATAAATAAAAGATCTCGTTCGAGTAATGCTGTTCTCAATTGTATTTAAACCAAAACAAAACTTGCAGGAATTCTGATTTCGATATCATAAAAGTGGTGGCTTAATGCCACATCTGGCGTTCGTGAGCTTATTTTGAATAATTTGTTTAATTTTGAAGTAATATGGATCCTTTAAAGAAAGCGAGAACGCAGTACCGAAGGTTATTTTCAAAAGCATATAACGATTTTAATAATGGGGAAAAAGAAATTGATAATGATACTAAGTTAAATAAACTAAAGTTAATCAAGGAGAAGGCTATATTAATGATTAATTCTGAGGATGTTTAAAAGAAATGCTTTTTAAAGAGTGTGTTAATGAAAAGGAAATAGATGATTCGGAAACTTACTTAGATCGATGGCGTTTGCTAGAGCAGAAATTAGAACTACTTTCGCTTTCGGATAAAGAAGATTCGGTTTTAAGTTCTAGTACTTCTATGCAAAATTCTTTATTGCACTATCCAAAAATACAATTGCTTACGTTTAATGGTGATATTAGAAATTGGTTATGTTTTTGGGGCCATATTCAGAAAATTGATAAGGACTAATCTCGATCTTCATGATAAATTTGCGTATTTATCCCAAGCAATGGAAAAGGGTAGTGTAGCGGAAGAGCTAATGCGAAATTTTCCCCCGGGGTTGGTAGTTACGAAAAAGCTCTAGAACAATTAAAATCGCGTTTTGGAAGGGGCGAATTATTAATTCAAGTGTATGTAAAGGATCTGCTTTCAATAGTGTTGCAAAAACGAAACACGCCGAGGAAATCCTTACGGAAATTATTTGACCAACTTGAAAATAAATTACGCGCTTTAGAAATGTTAGGAGTCACTAGCGACAAATATGATTCTATGCTATTTCCTCTCGTGGAATCAGCTATTCCAGAAGAGACTTTGCGAGCCTGAGAACGTTATAGATCTTCGGGTCGCAGAGGACTGGAAGAAGAGGGGAATAATAATACTGAAAACAATGATCTAGATTTGATTTTGGCCTTCTTACAGGGTGAGGTGGAGGCTGAAGAGAGAATTATCCTGGCCTCACAAACCTTCGACTATCCCAAACCGAAAATGATGAGAAATATGACGCAAAGTCCTATAATGAGAAGAGAATTGTTAAGAATAAGGCTCCATTTGGGAATCGTACAGAAATACCTAGTTACATCCGAAACATTTCGACGAGAAATCTGATTATTGGAAAGTCAGGGATTTTGAACTAAATATTTGGAAAAAGTATATAGCGCATTGTTAATTGTACTACCAGTTAGCCTAGATGAAGAAAAAGCGTTTTCAACAGCTAGTAATTCTGGCAAAAAATATCGTTCCATTCTTAATGCCTGTAAGATTGTTGGATCACATTTCTTAAAGTGACATTTCAAAAATTCGTAATAGTACCAATAGACTACATAACAATATTGCAGTTTTTGTAATTCAAAATACAAATGTTTTTTACTGTTTACGTTTTTTTGTTTCTTTATATACTGTTGTAATTTATAAGATACAAATGATATTTTTGAGATATCTGTGTTTAAAATAAAACTTGGAGATAAAATATAGAAACATGAAGTAGAAATTTAAGAAAATAAAAACGCACATCTGTTAATTCCAGTATTCCGTTATTAAGATCTGAAAATTACCGAATATTGGTATTGAATTTTTGCTACGATATTTACACACATTCCCTAGTTATAATAACACACACACACACACAGAGCAATACTATTTATTTGTAATTTCTTTCACATACAATACACTGGAAAATATAATAAGTAACAAAATATTTTCTGAATAATTATATTCTCCATAAACTAGATGCAGAGGAAAAAAATCAGTTGCTTTCGGCACCCTGCAATATTTTCATGTACATCGTTCAGATCAAATTAAGAATCTAGAATTCATCAACACCCGCCTGACAATCACACTGAAACCATCAACAGAGACTACTATCCAACCTGTGACCTTTGAAGATTGCCGTTCTATTCTTAAGCTACCCATTTCAAAACTCTATTTAAAACAAAAGAAAATGACGGTGAAGCACTTTTGATATTTATTTATTGCAGAACGTTAGTGGATCTCTTCTCAGAAGATAGGTTTGAATTCAGTGCGACGTTAGGCAATCACCTCAATCGTGTCTGTCTTAACTCAAAGGATGAAATAGGAATTATTCAGCCTCGCGAAATCGGAAAGGAGGACTAAGAATAACCGTTTTCGGTTTTTGATGGCATATTAATAATCCGAATCACGAATTTAGTGATAAAAATATGTTACGTCTAAGAAGCATACTGTTAATAAAAGGGAACATGTCGCAAGAAAAGAAAAAAAAATACTAAGAAAATTCAATCGATGGCGATAAAAACAAGGTCTCAAAGAGCTCCTTTATATATAGAAATTTCCCCTATAGTATAAACACAGTGATCTGATACATTAAATAAAATTTCCCTCATCCACACACACCCTGAAAAGAAATTGCCACTTTAAACTTGAAACTGAATAAGGGATACGCAAAAAGGCTTTCCCATGGTCGAACATGAAAAAGAAGATTCTACCATTCAACCCGGTTACGACTACATTGACCAAAAGGAGAAGTAAACTTCCGGAAATATTTTGCAATGATGTCTCTATGGCTAATTTTAAGAGGCACTAAACGCATATCAATCACTTCCCAGAATTACTTTATATTCACTGAAAAGCACCTTTGTTGCTTCAGAGGCAATGAGCCGGTAAGAGGCGAGATGTTAGGCTTGTTGAAGTTTGCTCATCACTCAACAGTGACTTTTCCACAGAAGAGAGCTAATAGACTGAGACTTACATTTTAACCTGGATTTCGAACTACTTAGACATACACGACGGAACACCTGGTCTATACCTTAGATTATCAGATATAGCTCCAACACGTAATACATCTGTTTTTGATAGAATTATCAAGAAATTTGAAAACAAAATTGAATTGCAATAGATCTCTAAGCTTTGAAATTAAGAATTGGACAAAAATATAATATCAACAACAAAACATTAACGAAATTTCAAAGCATGTGGTTAATATTGCAGTAAAATTGTAATAGATTATTTAACACTCTATGAATTTAACCTTGGTAATGAAAATACAAACAGCTATATTGATCGTCATCTTAATAGACGATATAAGTAGTTTATAACACATATATGCGAGTAAAATAATTACGTTTTAGTAGCAGAGCGTATAAAATCGAGTAAATAACTGCGTGGGACACATTTTCAATCAGTATAAGTAACTCTCACATGTTTTAACTGCTTTCCTCATAAAACTATATTCTTTAATGTCACATTGCATTTTTCGCAGTACTAATGTACTGCATTGTCTACAAGTAGATAATTAATTTTAAATATGCTTGAATGGCATCCTATTGAGCATTTAGCATTTGATGTAAGTGATAGAGTGCAAAATTATTGAACAAGAATTTAAAACAATAAATACTAAATCTGCTTCAAAAAACTTTAAAAAAATAACAGACATCTAGGTTGTAGGTGGGACTCGAACCCATCAACTGTTGAAATGAAATCCAGAACCCTACCCGTTCAGCCGTCAGCTCGTCCTTTTGAAGAAGGAGAAGAGTAAATCTACTAAAGTTAGACGAAATCAAACTTCACTGCTAGCTACACACTTTGAAATGGAATGATTTTAATTCTGAGGACATGAAAAAGATTTCCCTTAATCCGGGTGCTCTAATATATTTTGAATCGAAGAGGACTTAATTTTTAACAATAAGCTTTTCTAATAAAAAGCTCTTCAAGCTTGCAGAAAATTACAACGATTCTTCTTATTTTTTTCCGTTTGATTGCTTTGCTCGTCATTACTTGTTTTTAATATATGATTTTAAATCCTTCATAAAAATTAAAATCCTACTTTATCGAGGATGAAAATATAGTGTCAGAATTGACTCCATAATTTTGCGATTTAACATCCTATTTCATTTTTCATGAAGACAATATTTATATTCAAACTTTTCAAGAATGGAACGGTCCAGAGAGTCTGCGATTCTTTGCAAAATTGTTTTCTTACCTTGTCTCTGACATATTCTACGTTTATACTTCGCTTCACCCCCCAAATTTCGAAGTAATGATCACAATATAGTCTTCATCTGTTTACTCGATTAAAGTATGGAGTGGAGTAAAGTGAATCGGTAAATATAATGTTCCTATCAAATTTGTAACGCATCAAGTTTCGTAATGCTGTAAGCAGGAAAAACTATTCACATTAATAAAGGATGTAAGCAACTCATGTTATGCCAAGTTTATTGTTAGATTTTTGTAATGCTAAGTAAAATCGATAAGTTTAGAGTATCAAGTTTTTAATAGTAGAATGTCCATTTTGAGACACAGCGTTTAGTAACAAATTTGAAATCGAAATCTGAAGGAGTGATTCGCAATGAATTTTTCTAATTTTTCTTGGAAGTGACGTGATTACTTCAGCTTATGTAGTTATTATATTGCTCTCTAACAATGACACCCAAATTGTAATTTTATTAACTCCATATTGTCCATGAAATTTAAATTTAAGGCGTTAACTTCATAAGTTATGTAGAAATTGTGTATAAACGCAGAATAAAAGAATTCTGACTCTCAGACCATTATTTATAAGCCATCTGCTACTTCAACTGAACTAAAGGGGTAGAAACAAGAGATAAAAACAAGTTTAAGTTTGTAATTGAAAAGAAGTGGTCACAAAATCGCCGATGAGAGAAAGAGTTCGAGTCAGAGCTTCAGGAACTACTGAAGTAGTTGTTGATTGCTCAATGGTTAATATTTCCATAAGTGGGCTAAAAAGACTAGCATCTACAATTTAGAATGTGGATTCTAAAAACGGACATCTAGCCACAAAATGGAAATTGAATCTAAGAATTATTAAATTGAAGGCTAGATCGCTAACCAACCATTTGGTTGGAAAATCGACAACTTCAAAAAATAGCTATGATTCAGTTATTATGAACTTTATCTTGGAACTTTAAACTTTTATTGATTTCTTATAGCAAATGTTCAAATAATTAAATTTAATTTCTTATATTTATTTTCGATATGTTTCATCGTTAATTTAACATTATTTATGTACGTAAGTATTTAACGTTTGTTTGCATGCGAGGATTTCAATGTTTAAGGATTCTTTGTTACATCTCTCGATAATTTAATGCATGCTTTACTCCATAATTTTATGCGTATATAATATTTAATAATTTTGTATTTATAAAATTGTTTTATCAAGAATAGAAATTTTACATAACATTTAAAATATAGAATTTAGGTCTTCAGCCAAAAGTAATAATCTAGCTTATTAATATTCCATCAGTATACAATTTAATAATAGTTTAATTTACAATTTTCGTGCTTAAACGAAGAACAATAAATTTGTTGCAATAAAATAATTTAAAATACAAACTTTAGATGAGAAACATACGGCAATAGAAGATATCTGTGCGCTAGAATGTTTTAATGAATGCAAAAAAAATGCAATACCTTGCATTAGTTGTCATACAAATTTCACTTGTATGGCTTGATTACATAGTTTAGGAATGTAATGGTTGCTAATATACTGATAATTTTAAATCAATCCAATATTTTTTAAATAAAGAGCCTTTTCCCATCAATCATTCTAGTGTGTTTAAATGAATTTAATATTTTTGAAAAGAATCTTTCATTATTTAATTTTTACTAGTTTCTTTTATAAAATCTTTAAAACCAACCAGATGAGTGAAAGAACTGAATGAAATATTGGATTGATGAACAAAATTAGACTTCGAAATTAAGTTCACTAAGAGCAGATAAAATTTTTATACTACAACTCAAATTAAGAATAGAATGGGAAATTTTATGGAAAATCTGTGTCAAAATTAATTACAAATTATGGTATACCTCACTCACAATTTAGATAATTGATTACCTCACTCACAATTTAGATAATTGATTAAATAAAATTTGTTCCAAGACTAATTTTTCAATGATTACATTTTATCAAAGAATGGTTAAGCAATCAAATTAAAAGCACTAACTCAATAATATTTGCTGTGTTTTGAAACATTATATATTTCCTTATTTGGATATTTTCTATCAATATCAAATGAAAGGATGTTCATATAAGGCAAAGATACAAGTTATGTTTTTATTTATATGATAATGCACGTTTTTAATTCAACAGCAAATGTTACTGTAATATTTACCATAAATAATTAATTTATATTTTTTTTCCACTTCAAAAAAACCCCTATTGATAAAATTATCCCGTTAACTACTTAAATAGATACCTTGCTTTGTTTGTAAGGTCATAGCTAATATCTACTTACTGTACGGATGAACAAAAATAATTTTGAAAGTTTTTCTCTTCTTAAAAGCCAATTCATTTAACTTTCATCAAAAAGAAAGAGCTCATGACACCTTGAATGAAAAATTATCTCCAGTTACTCATTGTCTTGTAGGAGAACTCTTCCTAGCATGACAAACTAGAAACAACACTATAAATTCTTACAACATGGCCGCACTTTCATTTCATAATAAAAATCTTAAATTATTTATAAGCTTTCATTAAAACAACATTATTTACTAAGCAGAAATATTGTTGTACAAATTGTTTCATACAAGATTTGCAAAAGTGGATTGAATTGAATGAGGAAATTACAAAAAATAATGTTATTTAGAATTCGTTTTGTTAAATGTAAATAATCATTTTTACTTACTTTAATGGATTGTATCTTTAAACAACCAAATCAATCTGTGAGATGAAACCTTATGGTCTTGCTTAAAGAAAATATTTGATAGCAGCATGTAAAAAGCCTAGACAAAAAAATAAAAATTAACTTTTATGTCTACTAAAATAAAAATTAAAACAACACAATATGTACATTTAATAATTTTAAATTGAAACTAAACTGTTTTAGTTTAAACAATTCCTTAAAAAAATTTTGAAATAAAAGCAAACAATATTGTTATAAATATTATTTAAGAAATATATTTTTCTCTTAAAAATTTTTATATAATTAATTTCTGAATTACTCTCTACATATCTTACGATGTATTTAAGTAATTTGAAGAAATTTACGTTTGTAACGTATATTTAATGATACTTGGAAATCGCCGATATTTTTCCATAACGATTCAAAGTATACAAAATTAATTTTCAGTGGATGAAATTTATTAGATAATGATAAAGATCTCAATCAGCTAATTTTCTAAACACAAATATTATTAGTGAGGAACATTTAAATTATTGATCGCGAGTTTCATACTTATCAGATATTTTTATTAAGTTATTGCAAAAAAATAAATATAAACACTCGGAAAAAGTAAAAATTAGATACCATTGAAGTTTTATGTTTAAATTACACCATGCAAATATTATTATACTATTTCTTATTAAGAATACTATTATTTTCTATTAAAGACACAGTAAGTTTGTATTTTCGTACGTAAAAACTAAGAACTTAAAAACATGAATGACAATAAATGTAATTTCATCTAATCTGAGGTTTTTATGTTGAATGTTTTACATAAGAAATTTTTTGTCTTCTTAAAAAAGCTCTAAAATTATAACTTTTAGCTCCTAAATTCTTATTCCTAGGATGCTTGCATAAGAAAATATTTCTGAAATTGCTAGTAAGTTTTTGCAAATTAAATGAGCCAAGATTTCTTAGAAACTTGGTTAAACAATGAATATGATATACGTAAACCAATATTATCTGTCAAAATTTAACATCTTAATGTCATATGTAATATAGCAGAAACAATATTTTATTAAACTTTTTGACAAAATAAATTTAACAATAAAATTTTGCAAAATAGTACACATGTAATCTGAAGATTTTATTTATATTTTACACCTGTTACAATACAAAATCTGCATCTTTCTGCAAAAATGGATCTGTTAATGATACTGTTCCTAGTTTTGAGATGCGGCTAGGTTACACGTACTCTACATTGTATTCGTTCGATTTGATTCCGACGCAGATTTTAAGTATAGAAAAGCATTTAGTTTCATTTAATTAAATATTCCTGACAAGATCTTTCTCATATTTTAATAATGTTAAAAAAATTTATTTCTGAAGGTTAGAGAATATCACTAAAATGGGAGATAGCAAGATATTTTAATCCAGAGACAAGAATGACGGAAAGCGGAGTCTTCTAATTAAGGGAAATAAATATCAACCATATAGTAAATATTGTTTAGTTTCCAAGCCGATTGTAAGAAGATTGAACTGATCCTTCTATTAAAACTAAGTACTGCAAAATGATAAGATTTACTTACAGTGATTCTTTATACATACCAACTTTCATAAATGTAGGAAGACGAACCATAAACCAATTGAAAAATATATTTCAGTCACTAAATCCTGTCACAAGTAAAAGAATGATCGTTTGGTGTATTAGTGTGCGATTTTAAGCAAGCAAATCAACTTTGTTTAAATAATGTGCTGTAACATTCATGGGTATTAATTTTCGTTTACTTGGAACGTAAGATATGCTGCTGCTAAATACGAACTTTTAAAGACGAAAGTGTCAAAAATTTACGCAGCTTGAATGAGCCGGTATAATTGGGGTACAAGAAAGTTCAGTGCATGGCATCACAAAAAGATTGAATAGAATTGTATCTACAGTGTATGATTTAGTGGAAAAAGAGGTCAAGAAGGATAATACTGCTACAATAAATTGTACGAGCGGCATCAAAATATGTTATGAGGGAAAACCCATAGAATAACTGTTATAAGAGAGCGAAGTGTGTTGTCAATGAGTTAGTGAAGTATGATTGGACATGAGTCTTCAGTAGAATTTCTAGCTGCAATAGACACAAACAACTTTTAATTATCACTTACTTTACACATTTTCGAAGCAGACGTCTTGCAGCGTGGCTGCCACCGTCATAAAGGACAGTTACAGTACTTCTAATTTTGACCTGAGTAGTGTAAAGCTGACTGGAGTGGCAGCTGTTCTTTTAGCAAAATTCCTCTATCTCTCTTACAGTTCTATCAGGTATGCGGAAGCGGTTAAGTGGGAATCTTAGAAATTTAGATATAGAGACTAAGCAGAAGGCCTTCAATTGTCTTCGAAATTAGACAGAGGAACAAAAAAGGAGATCTCCTATATTTGACTTGTTAATTCAGAGGTATTATTTTACTTGGAGGATATTGCACGCATGACCTTTTTAACGTGGGCTACTTATCCATAATGAGAACAACGATCTAAATAGCCAAGCCACTGCGGCCTGATGAATGATTTGCATAACTGTGTTTAGCGTTCTGGTTGGGATACACTATTTATAGATGTACCAGCATTTTACAAGTGTATTGAATCTTACTCCACCAATTTCAGAAGTAAGATTGTAAGTCTAATAATTACTTTAGATAAACATATAAATTACAAGTCAAATATTAACATTACAGATATTACATTACTAGACAAATGTATTACCTAGACAATATTCCTGCAATTTCATGTCTCTACTTTCTTGGTGTTCTCATGTTAAAATTTTATCGAGTGAATTTAAAAACAAATTTTAATTAATAAATAAAATCTTTTTTGAAAATTTGAATTTCATTATTAATGAAATTAATTAGTATGAAAAAAGATAATCTCATAAAAACGCGCGTTGCATTTCATTAATATTAATTTCTCTAATATTATCATTTTATTTAAAGTTAAAAATTTGAATAAAATTGAATTTGCAGTAATTACAAAAGAAATAGTAAATTTATTGATAATTTGGTTTTAATCAGAGAACATAAAAACAATTTATTTTTTCCTTTTCAAGTTAATATCAAAGTTTATAAATATATGGAACTTTTTATATATTATATATATATATATATATATATCCATATATATACATTATATATATGTATATATATATACATACATTATATATATATATATATAACAATAGCACACCATTGTTTTTAAATTAAAAATCACTGATTTAAATTCTTCGAAATAAACTTCAGTGATATAGCATAATCCACACTTTTTGAAAAACACGAAGTAATAAAAATGCTTTACTTAATTCCATTTTCTAAAACAATTTTTAAAATTTATATAAAAAAACTCAGTCATTATAAATTTAATATATTCAAATCACAGACGTAAGAAGAATTTATACTATTTAAAGAGCTATTTTTGAGAAAACATACTATATTGTTAATTTAAATTACAAAAAAATCTAGTTAATCCATTCTACTTTTTTTCTGTACTATTGTCAAGTTTGAAATACCTTTCTTTTAAATTTTTTGTCACCACTAGATGTAAATTATTATTATTTAAAGTTATTGCAAACAATGAATTATCGTATTCTAACATCCTCGGAAAAAGGTAAATTTTAAATTACAATTACTGTCATACATTTTTAAGAAAGATAATCAATATTCATAATAGCTTAAAATCTTATCGAATATATGATTTCGGGTAGAGGCTTTATTTACGAATGGATATCGGATATTGTATACCAGCGTATTATATCGTAATATAAGAAAGAAGCTAAACATTTCGGCTTGAAAAGAACACTGAAACGCATCTACTTTATCATCTGTTGTTAGAGCAGCATGCTTACCTTTTACCTAACACTGAAATGGGCTCTTCCAGCAAGATAAACATATTCAGATTCAGTATTCTTAATTTTGAATAAAGGACCAAGCAGAAGACCTCAAATATTTGGTCTGCCCTCCCAGAAATATCATTTCACATTGCGACCACGAAGTATTTAATGTGCCTCAGTCGTCTTTATTGAACACAATAGGTCTTCGGTTAAACCAGGATTCGAACTCATTACTTCCACTTATAAGAACGATACACCAACCAACCAGGCCTCCCCTACCTTTGATTTCAACAGTGATGAACTTGCAAGGAGAAGGAAGACTGGAAGAATAAACTTTAATTTTTGGTAATGGATGAAAGCACAAATAAAGAAAATCCATGAACAAAGCATTCTTATAAATTAACGGAAATTTTTCTACTAATGATAAATTACTCAGCCTGCAGTCTGTGGAATCAATCATTCAACAAGTCTTGCTTGAATGTGGCGTAAATTGAATCGAAAAAAATAGTCCCTGGCATTAAAATATCATGTAATAAAATTGTTCGATGCTGAGAAAAGAAAATAGTAAAGGTATGGTTAGGCTATTAAAAATGCAACAAACAAAGGAAGAGAGTACTACTTTTATTGCATTTTGATTCTGGGCAGAATTTGTGAAAGCGCACTGAATTAAAAATATGCCGCGTATATGCTAAATGTAATAAAAGCAATGACGCTATAGCCCCTGTCGATTTTCTGTAGATGTGGAGGCACATGAAGACGTAATTAATTATAGTAGTTTTAGGTGGTTGAACCTAGACATTGTGATTAGATTTTAATCATTAAAGAATGAAAATTTATTTCAACAGACGAAAGTAATACTTGGTTTTGTTATTAGCATAAAATAGGAAGTTTAGATATACGTATTGCAGCTAATATATTTCAAAAACTAAATGAACTGAAAGTCCGAACATAAGGAAAAAGATTGTTTTCTCAAGAAATACGGAGATTAAATTATAATTTGATGCAAAACTTTTAAACAAAACAAGTAGACATTTTCTTGGGATATTCGTTTGTTAGGAAATAGTCTGAAATATAACTGTTGGGACTTGAGATTATTTGTAGTTTGGAGGACGGAATCTCTTGAATATTTCCCGATTTAAAAATAAATCCACATAAACAAAATTTGCTTTTTTATTCGATATTTTTGCTTATACTTATACATCCCTTAGCAGTTGTGGAGTGTCCTTATACTAGCAATGAGGTTTGTTGTTTTACTTCTATTCTAGGGTTACATTTTGCACAAGGTTAATTATATCAAAACAGATAGTTTTAAACAGACTCAGAATCAGTAAACAACGAAATAAGAAGCTGAAAATAGGATTTCGAGGAACTGCACAGACCTGCAGACTATTAACTCTTCAATGATCATTTTGGTTGATGTAAAATAAGATTATATGTTAGGATTGCAAGAACACACCCATGACATCATCACTTTTTAAAAACTTTTATTGGGTAAAAATGTTCTATGTATGAAGAAATGTGATGAGAATGTTATCTATATTTGAGTATAGACATATTTCTGATTAAATATTTCCTTGCATGAAAGTTGACGAAAGTTATTATAGATAAACCTTGTCTATCAACTAACTTGCATGCTGTGTGATGAAAATATCAACTAGTGAGAAAATGAAATGGGGTACATTAGTTTAGTTAAACAGTTTTATAAACTAAGACTAAATGTATTTGCATATAGATAATATTAGCACTATCATAAATTTGGTTTAGATTTTATTTTATTTAAATTTGATACCGTTTAGTAGACAGAACAAAGAATTAATGCATTCGTACGACATTTTATTTCTGCCTGGGAGGACTTTTCAAGGATACGAGAAACGTGTCAGAAAGGAGATACCGTAAAAATACAAAAGAGCCCACTTTGAAGGAATTGCATGCAGAAACCGAAACACATTTGAAACGAATTTCCCATTGTTCGACATTGACTGAGATCAAACCCAGAATTTTTCTCGGACGATTGCTGACCAACCACAAAATTGTAGTGAACTCTATTATTAACTTTAATATTTATCAAACTTTAATGTAAAATTTAAGCCTTAATTTTATCTTTGGTTCAAAATGCTTCTTCGGGTGCACTTTTCATGATGCAAAAATAATAATGCAATCAATTTAAAATGGAATATCACAACAGCATCCAACAAACAAAATGAAATTTGTAAGACTTAATCATAAGGTTAGAAAATATTTAGCTTAATATTGTGTCATCTTATAATTATTATGGACATCAATGACAAAAGAAATTTCACCGGATTGTCCTACAAACCTTCCTCGAACGGCAAGTATAATACTCCAGACACTCTATAAAAAGTGGAGATCGACGTAACAAAATTATTGAAGACCTTGATGGAATAATAAGACATGAGCATCACGATATAGCACGAGTTCCAACTTGGGCATTATAAAACGTGGTCGTTAAAAATGCAGGTTCATCGCGCATACTCATGCGAAGATGAATAGACTTCTCGAAGAAATTTGCTCTTTTTTTTTTTTTTTTTTTGTACATTTTAATTTTAAAGTGTGGTATTCAGCTTCTGCATCAAGGCATCGAATATGTCAAGATGGATAATGGACTAGTCCTGAACATATGGCAAGGCATTTGTTTCACAAATTCAGGTAAGAAGAGAGTTCGGAGGTAAACTCTCAACTGCAAGATGGGCAACTTCTCCACATTTGGCTGCAACGAGCATGGTTGAAAAGCTGTAACATGGTAATCATAAGACTTAATGGAGGAGCAACTTCAACGACACTTGGAGACCTGTAGTTCTCTTCGAGAGTACGAGGTTGGACATTCATTTTAGCTCCATGTTCTGACTGTGGATGGAAAAGGAGTTCCGCACGATAATCGCAAGCTCGAAACACAGTATCTGCAAAGAAGCAAATCTGCGAAACTGAATGCCAAATTATCTAGACGACAAAGTTCGAGGAGTTCGGGTATGAGCTTCAATCACACCACCCTTATTCATCAGATTGGGCTCCAATTGATTACATATTTCGCCATTTGAACAGGTTACTAAAGGGTAAATTGTTCTCTAACCAAGTTGCTTTGTTGCTGGGGGTTCGTGACTTCTTCGATCATTGTGATGATACTTTTTGACACAGAGGATTAAATCTCTTCCAACTTGTTCGGCGAAGTGTACTTCGCCCGACTGGGGGTTGTTCACGGATTAAATCTAATTATTATATGGTAAACAAGTTCTTTACGTTTCCTCCTTGCCTTTGAATGAAGTGCTAATAAGTATGCAAACTAGAGTATGACGGGGTTGAGGCACTGGATAATCGAGTGTAGAAATATCAGTCGTTTCAAAAGCAAGTTCACCGTTCACATTCATCAATAGTATCTCGTTCAATAGCGAAGATAAACAGTCGATTTGACGGCGTTCGTTCAATGTTTTAGCTTTTCGACTTCAAAGTGATTTATTCAGTTACTGCACTAAGACGCCTAATATGTCATATCACAATACTCTCTCGCATAGAGCAAGACCAATTATGCACTTAGGCTAGATTACGCTTTGGTCTGGTGGACTCCATTGATTCAGTATGTGGTATTACCAATGGGATAAACGATCACTGTAAACTCGTACTCGCAATAATTTGAACGTGTATAACAGGCATTGCAACAGAAATAGACAGCATTGATTTATCGCCAGGATGTTCGCGAGGCCACATTTCATGCAACTGGCCAGGAATATCATACAGTTACTTCATTGGGAGATTTTGTACCATCTTCTTTACTTACTCGACCTTGTACAATCAGATCACCTCTTATTAATCCTGAACAATCATTTTCGCCAAAATTCTTTTATCTATATAGCCTATTTGTGGCAAGACTCACGGACTTTGCGTCTAACCCCTTTCCCCAATTTTACAGAAAGTGTTTTATTATGCACAATGGAGAATTGTTGTCAGAAGATGCTGAATGTCGATAGTGATTACTTCAAAGACTAACATCAGGTTACTACTTCTGAAGTATATGTTCTTTTGCGTCATTAAAAATGGCAAGATCTTTCTTGATTACTTTGTATTTCTGTAACTCCTGGTCATTTTTTTTGTGTTATTGTCAGTCATACTATTACAGAACGGCACTAAAGAATCAACTACATAATCATTCACAGAATATAAAGACTTTTATGCTGCCCTAATGAATGAAGGGAATTAAAGTTAATAAAAAATTGAAGCGAAAATTTATATATTTTCAACGCACTTTCCCATGAAGGTATTTTAGCAATATATTGGCTGAATTATTGTGGTTGCTTCAAATATAAATTTCAAGACACTAGTAATAACCGTGAAAATGAAATAATCAAGAAATCAACTTTAATAGTGTGGATACAGAGTATAAACTTTTGTTTGCAAAAGGAATAATTTATATTAAAATCTAGTAATACTTGCTTCCAGATCCTTATTTCAAAGCAAAAATTCGGATCTGAAAGTCCGTATTCTTATTCTGACTACCTTATAGTTACCATTTTCTTCATCGAAAGTATGAATCCCAATCCTTCTAGATTCGTTTCCTATTCATTTTTATTCACATATTTAGAAAAAGGTAAGCGTATTTCATTTAAGTGTTTTATCATTCTAGTTAATATAGGGGAAAATACTCCGTAATTGTAAAGATGATTTATTAAAACTTTTTGTCATAGCATGTAAGTCTGTAAAATATATAAAAAATGCCATTAGTGTGAATTCAGCCATTTGGATATTGATGTTCATATATTAGAAAATATCATATTGTACCTGATGCATCATTTACAATTATTAATTATATCACATACGGAGCTGGCAACCGAATGGTTAACATTCTACCCTTTGATTTACATTTCCTTTATGTCTTCAGCTGGGAGCTGGGAGGTTAGGCAGTCATTCTCGTTATCGGAAGGTAGTGAGTTTGAATCCCTTCTTAACCGATGATCCATGGTATTCAATAAAAGCTATTGATATACGTTAAATAGGTAGCGGTCGCAATACTCTCCAAATGAAATGCTACCATCTAGCGTCTTCTGCCTAATCTTTGCTTCTAAATTACCAAGACATCCTTCCGGATGCTTCTACTAATTGGTAGAGCACGTCTACGGATGCAAAGAATTATGGTGGTGCAACAACAATTCATAGCGTTCATTCCAATTTCGGACACCTATGCGTGTGTAGTGTTGCTTTAAAAAAATTCACCATTGAATAAAAAAAAATGAACCAAGGAGGTAGTTTTTGTCTCAATTTTTAAACATAAAATTATATACTTTACACAAAATATGGATCTAGTATTTTCTAGAAATGAAAGAGTTTGCTTATTCGCACTATGTACTTGAAATTGCATAACAAATAACTGATAGTAACAAAGGAAGCCTTTCAAGCACCTTTCAGAGTTGTGATATAAAAAGCAATTGCTTTTCAAAATTTGTTGGAATCAAATATGAAAACATTTGTTCTGTAAGGGTACAGGGTATAGAGCTACAAAGAACCTGAAATCATTCCTGCAAACGTCTCATTAACTCCTAAAAGTCACGCATAACTATCAGGCTGGATCACGATTAAAGAAAAATAGTTAATAAAAATAGCTAAATAGTTAAGAAAATAGTAATATAAAAAATAGTTAATAAAGAATAGAAAAATATTTAAGAAAAAGTAATAAATAAATAACAAGGTGCATCACGAATCTTTTGTGAAGTTCAATGATGTGGCATACTGCATACTAAAAATTAAAGCAATATTTTGTCATAGTAGAGATATAGACCTAATAAGCAAAAATTTTTGGACACTGTCGTACCTGCGTACATTGTTACTTAACGTGATAGATATTTTCTATATCTGAAAAATAATCGTACGATGAGGTCTAATGATGATGTCTCTCTTTACACATTCTTTAACAGTTAACAGTGTAAAACAAATGGAACCAGTTGAGAGCTCTAACAGTTTTTAAAACAAAAAAGAAATTGTTTTTCTAAACTTCGTTTCAACAGGCATAAAGAGAATAACCATTAACACGCATGTGGAAATAAATGTATTTTTTGATAGCTGCATACGGTTTGTTAGGGACGACAAAAGACACCTCGAACGACATTTATGACTTGAGCATGTCTCAGAGAACAAATTGTCCGAAATCATTAGTGCGTAATTTTTAATAGGGTCGCAATAAAAGTAACAGTACGGTTCACAACTGAAGAAAAATGTCAACAGTTGTGGTAAACAAATGCAAGAAATTTCAGAACGACCGGGATACCGATGAATTCTTTATCATCGATTGAAAATTTCTGATATATTTCTTGAAAATATTTCATAAAGTTCTACTAAGTGATGAAGGGGACCTTGTGACAGGAATGGTGAATTTTTTTGCATTGGAGCAGCTTTACCAAAGTGATGGTTAGCGAGAAATTTTTACTGGTCCTCAGAAAAATGTGAAATGTACTTATTCATTAAGTTATGTTTTAAGAGATGTATGTAAATATAAACTATTTCATAATAAGGGAAAAATTATGAAAACGCTAATTCATAGAATAATGCTGCTGTAAATATTTGTGTAGCAGCATTGTTTTAGATATGTTTTGTCTCGTATCATTTCTACCTCTTATAATGTTCCAACATGTATGTCACATTTGTATATCAGTTGAGGCATTTTAAGTTGAGGTTAGGGAGGTATTGAGTTCAATATATTTATTGGATTATCAAGGTAGTTTCTGTTTATTCTTTTTTATATTAATGTTTTTCTTTTAGACAAGTATGATCTTAAATCTTAATTATGTGCATATTTTCTTGTATTTGATATTTATTGGGATAAAATTAATTTGACTTTTCTAAATTTCTTAATTTTTAAATTTTTTTCAAATAAATTAAACCTGTAATGAGTGAAAAAAAGCATTTCTTTAGTAATTCTCAATATATATTTAAACGGCACTAATAACATTAATAGCATTTCAATTAATTGTGAGCTTATCAATAAGTCAGACTCTCCACAATCTTCATCAAGTACTATTTGAAAAAACATTGGAACGAGAAGTGGAGGGAATAAAAAATGCTAAGTATCAAAAAATATTATTCTGATGAATTGAAATTTGGATTCAATAAAGAACCTGACAGCGAACGGGTTCCACGGCCTCTCTGTGTTGTAAGTTCTGAAAGCCTATATAATAAGGCATTAAAACCTACCAAACTTGAATTCAAAACATTCAGATTTTGGGAATGTGGGCATTTAAAAATGGAAACTAATTCCTGTGTTTACTCATACTATCAAGCGCAAAATCGAAGACATGGCCAAAGAAATTGGAAACTAGGTAATAAAAATGGTGAAAAATTCACCAAATTTATTCAAAATAATTAGAAAAATCTACGGTGTTTTGTTATTACAGTTGATGTTTATTCAATGTGGTTAATACATTTTTTTATACTCTGTTTATAATTAATAGTTTCATTTTATTAACGAGGTATTATACATGTGTTCTTAGATGATTTGTTTTCATAAATATAATTAACACTTAAAAAAACTCTTATTAGCGGGATTTAAATTCCGTATTTACTGGTCCATGTTTTCAAAATTTTAGTGACCATTTATTTTGGAGTATCTACAAAAAACTTGTAAAAAATTAGCTGATACTATTTCTGTCTGGCTTCATTATTTACATGATGTAGAGAAAGTGAAAAAATGCTGAAAGTGTTATGAATGGAGGAAGTACAAGCTGACTACATCAAAGTTTAAAAACAAAACATGACACAAATTCGTGAAACATGAAAGAATCTAATTACAATTAAGATATAAAATTTAAATACAGTTTTTAAGTCCAATCCATTAGAAATTTTAGATAATTTAAAAAAAAAAAAAAAAAAAAAAAAAAAAAAGATTTTCGACGAAACAATAAGCAAATGACAGCATTAGTTGGTTTACCATTTGGAGTGTTTTGCACATCTTCTGAACAAAAATAATCCTTATTCATGAGAGTTTCTAAAAATCTATCAACATCAATTTACACTATAAGAACAGTTATTAACTACGTTAACGATGTTCCATATTCTTTGATACAAAATTTAATGTAACTAAATGTAAATGAGTTGAAAAATTCAACCCTAGATTTAATGAATGGGCAAGAATGAAAACTAAACTATTTAAACATAAGTACTCATTCAGAATTCTTTTTTTTTTATTATGTGACCTAAAATGTCTCTCGGGAAGTATACCAGCCAAAACATTTGTGGAACTGATTGAATCCAAGTTTGGGAAACGTGAATTATCCCGAATAGAAGATATCGTTCTCTTAATAACTGGTGTAGCAACGGTTATTAAAACAATAGAAACGTTGATTGGAACAAATCAGAAATCAAACAGCGTTCATGGAATTCAATAAGGAAAAAAATATGAATCATATTAAAAATAAAGAGTATAAGAAACCAAATGCTATGGATATAGAAACTACTGAATTCGACTTTAAAGAGAATGAGAGTAAAACTGACAACGAGAAGATAATGACAATGTATCAGGTTGAGGAATAAGTTCGTATCATTTTTACGAAAGACTAACAAAAAACGATAATTGTAACTATCATATATTATTGTTATATATAATTGATATAATTGTTGGGTCCTCTTTAACATTATAATTATTGTTAATGAATAACAATAATTGTGAGTAACAATACAGATATAATTATAAGTTAATTAATTATATATTCGCAGTTGCTGTTTACAAATTCTTCCCCCCTCTCGACCAATTTGTACACGCCTTTCCGCCAGAAACCGCTAGGTCTGGTGTCAAGGAAGTAGTTGTTGAGCTAGTTTTTAAGGACCTCATGGTGCACTGAGAAATGCTCGATAAGAATGCCACAGTCAAAAAGGAGCTCTATATTGTCCCTTTACATCGTGTGAATGAGGCTATTTGACTGAAAAGAAATGATCGACACAATGGCGTAGTGAGCATAATTGGCGCCCGGGTACGATACCTTTTTTGGCACCCCCTTAAAATGTAAATACTACAGTATAAATATGGGCATAAAATGTATTAAGTAATAAAAGAAATATAATATAACGATACATTATAATAAACAGAGTCAAAACCGTCTAGCATCATATTAAATGGAGTATAATTGTAATAAGAATACAATATAAATAATAACAGAATGTTGTACCTATTATAAAATAATCGAAAATATATTAATTTAAAGTATCAATCTCACTTTTAAATTTAAACAAAATTCAATTCTAATTTAAAAAAACAAAAAAAACACTTATATTGAATTCAGAAAAGTGTCATTAGAATAACCGGACTTATGTAATTTAGAATTATAAAAAGACATATGATTTTAAATACTAATACAATTATTCTAAAAATCATAAAAAAATTTTAACGGGAAATAATTCGTTACGTATCATAGATATAAGCAGATGTAATTATTCGCAATCTAATATATTACACTATTCACATTTTTCTTGACTTTGCTGAAGCGAATGGACCAATTACTTTATCAAAGTTGATCATTTCAATTTTTTTTTTATACTTAAAATTGTTAAATCACTTAGACGGTTTTAACTCATGGTGGATAATAAATAAGTCAAAATTAATTTTATTTTACTAAATGAACGTTCGCAGTTTGCAATTGATGCAGAAATAGTAAATAGTATTTGAATGGCAATCTCTTCTCTTTGTCTTCACCGTTTGAGATAAGGCATGTTGGAAGTTCTAATAGAGTTTTTGGTTTAATTTCTTTTTCTACTGCTGAGTAACATCTTTCAGTCCCACATTTCTCTATAGATTTCTGTTCCATGGAAATCTGTATGACAAAATTCACCCAAACTTTTAAATTTGTTAAGCACAGTGACTTAGTACGCCCAAGATACAGGTCCAAGTTTCGATTTTCAGGCTAGTTCAACTCAATCTTTTATCCTTTCAGTCGATCAATTAACTGAGTACCAATCTGCTTCGGAACTAAACACCGGGGATTTAGCTTTAAGCTGACCACCTAACCGGGACATATGCTTCGCACCCCAGGGCCCTCAGTTAGGAAAACAGATATGGGTACTGTAGGCCTTGTGATCCGGATATTACAGTTTTGAAGTTGGGATATTTATTTATTTATCAATTAATTTTTAACTTCTAAGAAAATTCATTTTAATGATTTAACATTTCCGTAACAATATCTTACAAAATTGTTAATATTTTTTTTTTCCCTTGCCCGTTAACCAATTGAAACAAACATTTTTTACTCCCTATAAATTGTGTATTAACTTATTTATGAAAGATTCTATAAATTGTTGATCATTTGATGTTGAAGGTAAGCTTTAAAACTTATTAAAACATATTTTCAGAAATTCTATAATATTACTAACTTAACAAATTTTAGCTATTTTTTTGCAAAATAATAATTTGGTAAAACTTTACACTCCTAATTTAGGATAAACTCAACTGATTTTTCATGATGATATCTTTTTAAACATTTACCGTAAATTAAACATAAAATTTTATTTCATTTTTTATTTCAGAAAAATTTCCGTGAAAAACAATCTTAATTTTAAGGGAAATTTCGCATTTAAAATAACTTTTTAAATTATATCATTAAGTCCATTAAGGTAAACCAAAATTATTTTTATTGTAAAAAATTTAAATCACAAAACGTAATATTGATAGTTTATAATATTTCATTTTTATACAATAAAATCAATTTTTCTGATGCCAAAATTAGAAAACCTTTGTTAATAAGTCTTCATATAATTTCAGTTTAGATAGCTAAATTATATGCCATAGCACTATCAATGCAAATATCTGATGATCAACCAAACGTTAATACAGACAACAAAAATATTTTGTTTATTTCTTAAATTAAAAATCAAAAACATGTAAAGTAAAGTAAAATTATGTATATCTAATATAATCAGAAATTTTCATTCTCAAACAATATATATTATATTATTAAAAATAGAGTTTTTCTCCAAACTGATGCCTTGTATATTGTTCTCTCAAGTTTTTCATTAATTCGAAATATTATCAAGAATTAAAAGTGCTGATGCAAAAAAAAAAAATATTTTAATTGTTATATTGCATAATTTTATGTGCAGAAATTTTCTCAATTAGTTATCATAATAGTGAAAATTTTCTTCCTATTTTTAAAGGCATTTTTTAAAACTCTTTTTTTAAGATATTAAAATATATTTTATTATTAAAATAAGGACTAATTTTTATTAAAATTTATTTCTATTAAGAATCATTTTGGAAGTGCTGTTCATGCAATGGCATGAAGTTTTTTCTTTCAATGAATTTAAATCATTTATAGCCGATCTTATTTTTAAAATTTTACAATGTAGAATGAAAAATATGTATGATTATAAATTTCTTGAACGAATTTTTCAAGTTAAAAGATTTGCTTTTTACATAAATTGAACTAATTAATTAAAAAATATGTTCTGTATGTTTAAGGAGTGCTGTAGAGACAGCTAAAATCTTCAATAGGTTGTTACGCTATTAAAGATTTTGTATGTTTAAACATACAGAAAAGAAAACATTTAAAGAGGAAAAAAACATTCATAGATTTTTAATTTCTACCATTTGAAAAAAGAATTTTTCATTATAAGGTGCTAATGTAAAGCCAACAAAATTACGAGTCAAATAAAAATTATTTCCCCAAGCAAAAACATTTAAAGATTACATAAATTATTTTTAAATGAATAGTTTTAACAAATAAGTAATTTAATAATTTTCAAAACTCTGCAAAAATATGTTAATACCAGTTTTATACCAGCAAAAATATGAAATAAATATTCAGATTGAAAGAATACATAGTAGACAGAAAATATAACTTACGGCAATAATATTTTAAATGTCAAAACAACAGATTTTCAGAAGTTTACATTTTTGTTTCCGATGAAGCGATATTTTGGAAAAAACGAAATACTAACAGTGTGAACAATGAAAAGGAAGGGAAGTTTATGTGTTTTCCTAGAATTCGGTGGTAATTAGCTCTCGATCATCTCCATTTTTATTCCAGAAAGGCAATTCCCTAAGGGGGCATATTGAGTGCTATTTTATGGAAAAATTTCCTTCTTTTCTTTGAAGGTCAATCTGGTGCCGGACACAATATTTTTGAAAAAGTGAACCGCTAATATGAAATATATTTTCTCACGAGTGTAACGTGACACTAGACTCAATGGCTACAGTAGTAATAACTAAAAAAAAAAATATACAAGGGTTTTATTTTTAGTTTGGGACAATGAATAATATTATTTCACTAAGCTCAATAACTACTGAAACGGATCTTTCTATATCGCTTCTTGATAACTTAAGATACCCGATCACGTTCAGACCATTTTTTTATAAATACACGGGGGGGGGGGCACATATACATTGTAACGAATTTTTTCTTATTTCACTTTAGAAAACATAAATATTGAGCTACTAAAATTTGATATATTCCAGTATTATTCTTCAGAAATGTTAAATATGTACAGAATTTTAAGCATTTTTTAAAAACTTCTAAAAGTGCTACATCAAAAACTATTAAACAAATTTGAAAAAATTTAATACCAAATAATCTATATGTTGCTATCTAACGCATGCTCTAAAATTTTAAATTTTTGTTAAAAAATAAAAAAATTATGGCCAGTTGAATAATTATAATGAAATTTTAGCCAAAATTTCTATGCCATTATTCAAATAATAGGCCATAATTTGGGAAATATTTTAGTGATTAAAATTCTTTTAGTAGATTCCCTAGAAAACAATATACAGATCACGCTCATAAAATTCCATAGTGATATTATAAAAAATATTTTGAGTTATCGTTTTTGAAGCATGTAAATTATAGGTAAAAGCCTGTTCTGAGAAAATCGCATTTAAAGATTAAAGTGTGTCTTTATAAAAAATTCTCATATTTGCTGATTAATTTTTTATTTGATTTTATGATTGATTTCCAGAACAGTAATTATTTTATGTATCGTTTGAAAGCTTACTAAATTTATATTTCAAAATTAAACACTATTTAAACTAATTTTTAACATCATTCATTCCCTTTAAACGCCCTCCTCCGGTCCTTTAAATATGTCCACTTTTGGTTTCTTAAACTTAACGAAGTCTTTTATATCTCGGAATTTAATTAACGTAGAGACAAAAACAAACCTGTTTTAGAAAGCTATTTAAATTCCTTATTTAACGAAAGAATAAAATAACTTTATCATTTTTGGTCGAAATTTACGTTTTCAATGTGTACGGGTGCCTTAAGTAAAATCTGACTTTTCTGTTATTATAAGTACATTTAAATCCTTACACAAGTTTTCATTAATAATATTTTAGTTATATGAAATTTTCTTTTTTTTTTGTGCATAGTAATTTATTACGTTTTTATAATCAAAATGAGATAAAATTTTCACATATTTATCATAAAAAGAAATCAAAAATATTAGTGCTGCTTGTTAAATAAAATGATTTAATCTGTTTTGAGAAATTAAAAATAGTTCGTCAAAAATAATTCAAAACACTGAAATTTTAACAAAAAATCTTTTAAGTTTTGAATTTTTGAATAATTATAACACCCAAAAGGGTCCAAAAAATAATATTTGTTGTTTTTTATTTTATTTATTTATTTATTTATTTATTATTATTATTTATAATTTTTTTATATTGAGTAAAACTAACTTATTTGTTTTATTAATTTTATTGTTAGGACTTTTTGTAGTATATAACTTCACTTTGATAACCTGTATAACAATTTAGTCATAAAGGGCACCAAAATCTTGGCGTATTCACAAAATTAAATAGGTGTCTTTCATGAGCTTACTCTTCTGTAATCTCCCTAATATATCCAAAAATTACCATATAACATTAACACAAATAATTTGCTAAAAATTTGTAGACTAAAATGAAAACATTTCATATGCATTAAAATGAAACTGAGCAATCTAATATTCCAAAAATTTTACATGAAAAATAAATCAAGATATTTTCGTTTTTTACATATTTACAAGATTATAGGTACACAACAATAGTGTCACAAACTTTGAGCAAAGTATGAAACTTAAAAAGGGAAGGATTAAAAGAATGAAAATCGATAATCTAACTAGTTAAGAAATGAAAATCATATCATGGTTAAAAGAACACACTTTTTAAAAGGAACTAAAGCATGCAAAATTATTGTTAATAAGGAAATATAAGAGTAAGAGTTTCATTTATGGCAAGCTCCTGCAGCTCTCCCTCATTTTTCATCAACAACCTCTTCTCTTTTCCAAATCTGATTCCTCCCAGGAGCTTCCCCCCCCCCCTTCTTCCCCAGACATGACACAATAATTATAAATTGCAAAGTTTCTTTCTCTGAATAAAATTGATATTATAATAAAACTAATATTGCAATTTTCTAAAAAATTTTGTTTAGCTTTGAAAGGATTTAGCGCATCTCTGTAAGCTGTGCCCGGGGCATGATAGACACCCCCTCACTACGCCACTGGATCGACATGTTCAAAGCATACCCCTTCACGACAACGCTAGATCCCAAACTGCAAAATTCGATAAAGCCGCAATCCAAGAGCTCAAATGGAATTTCCTTCAACATCCGCCATATTTTTCTGGAACTTGCACCGACCGATTACCATCTTTTCCGCTCCTTGTCAAACGCTATGAAGAACGTTATCTTCGAAAACAAAGTTCTTAAAAATTGGCTCAACAACCTTTTTGACACCAGACCATGCGATTTTTGGTGGAACGACATCAACAAATGGATCGAGAGGTGGGAAGAAGTTATAAACAGCAACAGCGAATATATAATATCAATTATATAATGATATAATTATTGTTTGTTTAAATAAATGTATTTGGTAAATACGCAATGAAATTAGAGCATATATTAACATTTGATTGTATGGAGCATGTTGAAATAATTTACTCTTAACGATGGGAAGATTTCCAAAACTATAAAAACCAGTCCAAAGAGCAATAATAAATTTAAACCTTCAAATTAATTTTTTCCAATATTGAATTCGACTTAATATCCAGAACTGTATCAGATCTACTTCCAATAAAACTTCCAATAACTAGGCATTTTGTGATCCTAATTTATATTTTCACGATTGACTCAATAATTTTACATCCTTTTTTTTCATGCAGACGATAATTTTATTCAGATTATTCACGAATGGAACCCATCAGAAACTGCGATAATTTGCAAAACCGTTTTCTTACCTTATCTCTGATATATTCTATGTTTATACTTCGGTTCACTCCCCATGTTTCGAATTAATGATCACAATATGGTCTTCAGCTGTTGACTCGATTGCAATATCGAGTGGAGTACTCGATTACAGTATTCAGTAAATTTTGATTTACATACGGTAATTGAAGATATCTGTGCGCTAACATGTTTTAATGAATGCGACGAAAATGCAATACTTTGTACAAATTTCATGTGTATAGCTTGATTACATAGTTTAGAATTATAGTGGTCGCTAATATATACAGGTGGAACTATTTTGATAAGAAACTATTTTGAACCAAACGAGGTCACTGATAATTTTAAATGAATCCAATATTTTTGAAAATAAGTTTTTATCCATTTAATCTTTCTAGTGTCTTTTATGGAACCAGTATAGCCAAGTAGATGAAATATTGAATTCATGAATAAAAATTAGTCTTAGAAATTTAGCTTATCAAGAAGAGATAAAATTTTTACACTGCTATTCGAATTAAGGATAGAATGGGGAATTTTATACAATCTGTATTAAAGTAATAACAAATCTCACTCGTAATTGGTTGGTTAGGTTTTATGGCACAAAATCCAAAAATGGACATGATGCGCCAAGAATAATGTTTTGAAAAAGATATTTTATATTATTTATTTATTTATTATTTTTTATCTATTTTTTTTAAAACCCAAGCAACATTAAAGCTTCAAAACACAAAAATAAATGTATACATTTATTTTAAAATCCAATTATAAAATATAAATGGAAAAATATCAAAAGTATATATAAATTAAAAAACTTTTAACAGCAATTAAATATGATATAAAAAACCTATTCCCCTCAAAAAAGCAAATAGGTTACTGTGGGATGGTTCCCCAAGCAAATCACACAAAGTTAAAATATCACATTTAAAAAAGAGTAAACGATATTGGTTAAAATATGGACATGAAATTAAAATATGATGTACAGTGAATGGTTCATCACACATTTCCCACCAATGATTTAGTTTACTTAGAAACAAATGTCTGTGTAAGAAACGTGTGTGTCTGATACGAAGTATAGTCAATCTAACATCTGCACTTCGTAACGGTAAAACTAATAATGAGGTGAGTGATGAGAAAATGGTACAGAGTTTGTTTCCTACCTGCATGTTGCATGATTCTTCCCAAAGGAAACAAATAAACCTTTTTTATACCCTTTCTCACATATGAGAGCGGAACCAATGGTAAAATTGGATCTTCAGCAGATTTGCAGCTGCATCCGCTCTCTCGTTTCCATCAAGACCTATGTGACTTTGTATCCAACAAAATATTATTTTGTATCCCTTGCACACTCATAATTGAGATCAATAATTAGAATGATATGTCTTAATTAAAACTAATTTTCCAATGATTACATTTGATCAAAAAATAATTAACCAATAAAATTAAAAGCACTAACTCAAACATATTTGTTGCTTTTTAATATCGATTATTTATTTTATATTTTGGGTATTTCCAATCAATACGGATGACATGATGTTCATATATTGAAAATATACAAGTTATATTTAGTTTTATATGAAAATGAACGCGTTCAATTCAACAGCGAATGTTACTGTAATATGTGCCATAAATACTTATCTTCCTCTTCAAAAAAATCCTATTGATAACATGATCTCTTTAACTACTTAATAACTTAGGAAATAACTTTCATTCTTTTTAATTTAAACTCCTATACCTACTTACTGAATGGATGAATAAAAAATAATTTGAAGCTCTTTCTGTTCTTTAATGCCACTTCATTTACCTTTCATCAAAAGAACATCTTATGACACATTGAATGAAAAATTCTCATCAATCACACATTGTTTGGAAGGAGAACTCTTCATAGCATGACGAACGTGTAAAAACACTATAAAATCTGTCAACATTGCTGCACTTTTTAACATTATAAAAATCTTAAAGTATTTATTAACTAATTTTCATTAAAATAACTCCATTTACTAAGCAGAAAATTTTCTGCACAAACTCTTTCATACAATGTTTGCAAAAGTAGATTGAATGGAATATGGAAATTACAAAAAACTTGTTATTTAGGGTTCATTTTGTTAAATATAATAAATCACTTTTACTTACTTTAAAGGATTATATCTTGTAACCACCAAGTCAATCAATTTATTAGAAGAAACATAATGAATTTGCTTAAAATAAGCAAGTTTCGATTACAGCATGTAAAAAGTCTACTAGCCTAGAAAATAAAAGAAAAATTATTCTTTATGTTTATTAATATAATAAAAATTATATCATAGAACTACATGTGCAATTAAAAATTGAAATTAAATTTTTTAGATTTTAACAATCATTTCAAAAGCAATTTTTAAAACGAAAACATATATAATATTGTAATAAATTTCATTCCTGAAAAAAAAATTTCTCTTAGAAGAATTTATTATAAAGAATTTTTTAATTTCAAGACTCTTGCGATAATTTAATTCACGTAATTTGAAGAACTTTACATTTGTGGCAGCGCTTTAATGATACTTGGAAGTCTCCGATATTTTTCCCTAAGAATTTAAAGTATACAAAAATAAGTATCAGTAAATAAGTTTATTGGATCATGATAAAGTTCTCAACCAATTAATGTTCTAAAAAACAAACATTAGTAAGGAACATTTTTATTAAAATATTGCATAGAAATAAAGGTTAACACTCAGAAAAATGTAATTAAATTCCATAAAAATTTTAATTTTAAATTACGTAATGCAATTTTATTATTTAATTCCTTATTAAGAATACTATTTTTTTGACTGCTCCTTTTTTTCTATTAAAGACACAGTAGATTTGTATTTTCTTGTGTAAAAACTAAGAACTTAAAATATTAATCAAGAAAAATGTAAGTTCTACAATTCTAAGACTTTTAAATTCAATCTCTTTTACATAAGCAATTTTCAGTATTTTAAGAAAAAGTTATATTAAGCATAGAACCTTTTTAATTCACAAACTCTTATTCTTAAATTGCTTGCATAAAAAAATATTTCTGAAATGGCAAGTAATTTTGGCAAATTAAATTAGCCAAGATTTCTTAGAAACTTGGTTTAACAATGAATATGATATGTGTAAACATATCTAAAATGTCAACATTTAGCATCATAATGTCATACATAATAATAGAACAGAAACAATATTTTTATAGATAAATTATTGACAAAATTATGAAAATAATTTAAGTATAAAAATATGCATAAGTTAATACACAATCTATAGATTTCATTTATATTTTACACCTGTTACAATATAAAATCTGCATCTTTCTACAAAGCTGGAAATGTCAATGGTTCAGTTCCTATTTGAGATGTGGCTAGGTTACACGTACTTTATGTTGTATATATGTTCGATTCCTCTTTCCTACTTAGATTACAAGTACATCAAACCAGCTAGTTTCATTAAATCAAATTTTCCAAATATGTGATCTTTTTTGTTGATCACTAAGATGAGAGATAACAAAATACTTAGAGATAAGAATTCAAAGACTAGAAAATAGCAAAGACGAAAAACGGAGTCTTCCACTTTAGTGAAATAAATATCAACCATATTACAAGTTTTGTACCTTTTCAAGCTAATTCTAAGAAGGTGCAACTGAACTTTCTATTAGAGTGATGTACTGGAAAATGGTAATATTAATGTACTTACAGTGATTCTTTATACATCCAAACTTTGAAAAACGTCAGACGACGAACCATAAATCACTAAAAAATACATTTTAGTCTCTAATTCCTCTCAAAGTGAGTAGAAAAATGATTGGCGTATGAATGTGTCACTGTGCGCAAGTGAATCAGCTTAGTTTTTAAAAATGTGCTTTAAAATACTTGATTTTTAATTATTGTTTACTTAGAACATGAGATGCTATTACTAGACACGACATTTAAAAGATGAGACTTGTCAAAAATTCCCAAAGTTCGAATGAGCTAGTATAATAGTGGTACGAGAAAGTTCATTGCATGGCATTGCAGAAAGACTAAATTGGATTGAATCCACAGTGCATGACATACTAGAAAAAGTGGTCAAGAGGGAAATAACTGCAACAACGAGCGGCACCACAGAGAGCAAAGTTCGAAGCATCTTGCCAATGACTTAGTGAAGTTGGATGGGACATGAGTCTTCAGCAGATTTTCTAACTGCAGCAGACACAAGCAACTTTAAAAACATCCCTTACTTTATGCATAATTCCGAATGAAACGCTTAGCAGCGTGGCTGCCACCGTCCTAAACGACAGTTACAGTACTTCTAATTTTGACATGAGTAGTGTCAAGCAACAGCCAATTGGAGTGCACGTTGTTGCTTTAACAAAATTCCTATACCTATCTTAGAGTTCTATTAGGTATGTGGAAGCAGCCAAGTGGGAGTCTTAGAAATTTAGATACAGAGACTAAGCAGAAGGCCTTCAATTGTTGACTTGCTAACTAAGAGGTATTTTACTTGGATGAAAATTGCAACCATGACCTTTTAAACGTGCGCCTCCCCTCCAATATTAAGTAAAACTGACAATCTTAGGCATAGTCGTTATTTGAAATCACTACCTTACCATAAGGAGAACAACAATCTAAATAAACAAGCCAATGCGGCCTAATGCAGTGGAAATATGTTGTGTTTCATGAAAGATGGTTTTTTACTGATAGAAATGATGGGCATGGGTTGGTCAGAGGAAAAACAGTTGAGCCTTGCCTGGCCAAAATGTCTATAGCGTAAGCTATAATTTGATAAATATTTGCAGTAATGGGGGTGCAATTTCCTGTCACATCAGGTACAACAGTGTTTATTCCACACAATTTGATTAAGAATAATTACACTAATCTAATGGTTTAAACTGTTGTGAGATCATTCATGATCACCATTTAAGAGTATTTTACAGCAGGATGAAGTTAGATAAGATACCGCTCTTGTGATCCAACATGTTTTACAGAATGGTAACATTGCTTTGGCCTGGTGGAATATCAATCGAGGACTTGCGAGATATCACTTGACGATAACCTGAGCTTCATTCAGTATTAATTCTCTTGGTACTGATTGACCAACTGCAGCATTTAACATAACAGAATAGACACACCTTTGGCAACTGTGTACGAGATCCATGTATGTACGTCTGAATTTAGCATTCTGATAAGGATACACCATTTATAGATGTATCAGCATTTTACAAGGGTATTGAATCTTATTCCGCTAATCTAAGAAGTGAGATTGTAAGTCTAAGGATTACATTGCAATGGATTACATTATACTAAACAAATACATTACCCCGAAAACATTGGTGCAATTTCCTTTCTCAACCTTGGAATTCTTGGTGTTGAGATTTTATCCCACAGTGAATTTTAATTTAAAAGCAAATTCTCAATAAATGAAATCATTTTTTAAAACACAGTAAATTAGTATGAAAAGATAATATCGTAAAACACTGAATTTCATTATTATTCATTTCACTAATATGATCATTCTAATTCCAGCTCAAAATTTGAATAAAACTGAATTTGTGGTAATTAAAACGGAATTGTAATTTTATTAATAATTTCTTGTTTAATAATGGAGAAAATAAACAATTTATTCCTCATTTTCAAGTTAATACCTGAAAGTGTAGAAATATCTGGAAATATATATATATATATCGATAATATAACAAAAGCAACATTATTTTTCAATTACTGATTTAAATTCTTCTTTGAAATTAACTTCCATTAAAGCTATAGCATAATTTACAATTTAGAAAAAGCACAAAATAGGAATGCTCAACTTAATTCCATTTTCTAAATTTTATTAAAATTTATATAAAAAAAACTCAGTTATTCTAAATTTAATATATTCAAATCAAATTTCTGTAATAAGAACTTATACAATTTAATGATCAACTTTTGGCAAAACACAATCTAATATAGTTAATTTAAATAACAAAAATATCTAGTTATCCCACTCCACTTTTTCTCTCTTATATGGAGAAATCTGAAAGTTTTTCTTTTAATTTCTTTGTCACAATTAGATGTAAATTACTATTACTCAAACCAAGTACAAAGAATGAATTATCATTTTCGAATTGCCTCAAAAGTAGGTAACTTATAAATTTCAGTTGGTGTCGTTCTTTTAAAAAAAATCAAATTGTTATAATATTAAAATGGAAACTCTTAATAAGAATTATTCAAATAGGAAAAATAATGAAACAATGTACATCCCAACTCATAGTTAGATACACGGAACTATGATGATATAACAATAGTATCTCGCAGTGCGAGGAAGATAATAGAACGCCGCTGAAAGAAAATTGTAACTAAATTAGTTATAATTTTATATTAATCCTATATAGTGAATTATAACTAAATAGTTATAATTTTCAACTAAATTATTTGGAATTTCAAGCAATCGTCCTAAGATTCAGGATATGTTTGTGTGGTTTGGAAGAGAAAAAAATTGAGCACATATGTGGACTTTGAATGAATAAGGATGGTTGCATTCGAAAACGTTGAACATTTGTAAAAGGCTGAGGAGAAAAAGAAAAGACTTATTCATATGGTTGCAGATCAGGTGGCAACATCAAAAGTTTTTGCAGTTCCTTTTGACTTTGAAAAAAATTCCTTTTCAAACTGGACTACAATGGTAATTTACCATACAAGAAAATTATGTTAATAATTTTTATTCCCCGATTTTAGTAAAAAATATAAGTCGCACATAAGTATTTACATAGTTACAAATATAACAGAGTCACATAAGTATAAATATAGTTGGCCTGAAACTGAATGATTCAAGGGTCTTGGAAAGTTTATTCATTTTTACAAATATAAAAATATTTGTGCTAAAAATTGTAGAAATTATGAATAGTACATCACAACTTATGTTCTGGATTAAACAGAAATATTAAAACTGTTTTTATTTTATTGAAATTGCTTCAAAGTACAAAAATACAAGTTGAACCAACTGGAATATATAAGTGGACACAAAGGCTTACTTGGTGATTCGCAATTTGCTATCATTGAAACTCAACCAATTTCCATACCAAAGTGATGATTGGTATAATGTCAAAACGCTTAAAAAAAGAACTGTTTCATACTCTTCAAATGACGTATCAGAGAACTTTTTCACCAGTGAATTTTCATACAATGCCTTTTCAAACTATTTATTGGTATCCCTGTAGCTTATTTTATTAAGTTTAAAAAGTTGAAACCTCATCTCAAAGAATTTAACATTAGATGGAATCAGTCAGAAGTATAAGAAAATTTCGTTGTATTTTGACGTTAAAATAAATAATAAACTATCACTCCAGCCAGATATTAGGCATCTCGAAACGAAAGTTGTACAAATTGCATAAAAATTGAGAGTAATGGCAGGAAGGCTAGAGCCTCAAAAGTAAATTAATGAAGTACATCTACTTCATCACTATAGAAAGAATAATTGCCTAAGGTTCCTCATTTTGGATGCTTTCACTTACTGCAAGAAAAATGGCACAATTGTACAGCATACAAAGCTACTTCACTCTCCTCCTAACGAGCTGTTGCAGTACTTTATCTACAGCAGCTACAAGTGTGTGTTAGCAGGACTACCACCACTACACCTCAAATTAGAACAAGAGCTGAAAACATTTGCAGTTCAACTTCAAACCGATACATCACTAAAAGAAAACCATTTCAAAGCAGATTACATCGAAGCCCCTGTACATAAAGATATCATTCATCCCTCTCTGACTTAAGAATATTCACTTGTATAATCTATCGCAATCACCAAAAACCATCAACAAACAACCCAAATTTTATCCACCATTATTAATACAGGTGGCTCAAATGTACAGGAGCTACTTTCACAATTATGATAAATTCAATTGGGGAAGTTTACCATCTCTTCAATCTATAAGCTTTCAATGTTGTTATTGTTTATAATCCTAGATGTTCCAAGTCTAAAACTAGACCAACCCCACAAGTCCATAAAGAGCGAAGAAATCCAAAGACATAAGGGGCTTTGAAAATACTCCAAGTCAAAATTCAAACAGCTCGATACCTGTTCAGCATTTCAATTTGTGCACTGACTAGAAGACCTTTGACCCTGCTGATATTTGTGGCCCCTTAGGTGACCACTGGCGAAGCGTGAAATACAAATCTGTTTGCCTTCAGTTTCCTAAAAAAGCAAGGCGCCAGCAGAGCGGTTTCTAGGATACCAATTATGAGTAGGTGGAACCTTCCAGACATCCATAAGCATAATTTTTAATCTCAGTAAAAACCTCATTAAAGGTGGATGGCAAATCAGGTTGTGCAGACTCCAAAGAATCAGCCTTAACCAGCGAATTAGCAGCAATCTCGTTTCCTTTAATGCCAGTGTGTGAAGGTATCCACTTCAAATGAAAATTAATACCAAAATTTATTTGAGAGCCTATAGATCATATTCAATAATTGAACTTCCAGCACTGTTATCAACCTTAAAACAATTGCTTAGCCGTTATATTGAAGACCTGCTATCAGTCAGAATCCATACATGATCAAAATAGGCTCAGAAATATTCTCAATATAACTCAGTCAAGTCTCAATATAACTCTCAATATTCTCAATATAACTCAGTCAGCTTTCAATAGGTATAAGCTCCGATCTGAATACTGAGCAAAAATTAGAAACTCTGAATTTGAGACTACGGGTAGACATAGGAGTTGTGATAAATAGACCACTACTAATTGCTTTTGTTATCATCAGTATAGATTTGCATAGCATCAATTGGAATTTGGTTCGTAGTTTCTAGAGCCATTTGTCTCTTGAATTCTGGACTGTTGATGCTTTTCTTGGCAGACTACAGCAACTGTGTGCAATTGAATACAATCAAAATCCTCTCCCTAGTCCTTCCAGAATTAGGACTAAGCCTTGATCTCAAGAAATGAGGTTCAAATCGAATAGGAAGATACATAAAATCATTTGTAGTGACCAAAGATAAGGGACTATTTCTTTTCAGTCTGTGATTATTGTCCCAATTTATGAGATAAGATGTTCTATTCTGGTCTGCATAACTAATAAGCTTATACTAATACTTTTTAAGACTAGATTTTCTTATATATTGCAATGGTTATAAGTCAGACTCAAAAAGAGCAATTCTATCTGGGTAACTACATCTAAATCCAGTAATGATTTTTGCAGCACCAATTTTAACTTTAATTTATTTAGATTTGACTCTGAAACACATGAAATAATTGGTTCCCCATATTCAAGAAAATGTATTATTAGTGAAATATACGTTAGCTGCAAAGTATTGGCATTCTCTCCCCAGTCCTGTCCAGAGATATATTTCAGAATGCTATGCCTCTTTCTACATCTCATTTCGGGTATATCGATGTGTCTATAGCCAAGAATCTCTTGGCCCAGAATAAAACCCAAGTACTTTGCATTCTTCTCATAACACAGTTTTTCATCATTTATGAATATCATAGGTTGATAATTGCAAGCCTTCAATTCAGTCTATCAAACCAAAGTTTTGGCGTTCCTGAAACTCATTAACCATGCAAAAGGAAGGAAATACTCCTTAGTGACCATTTGGAGTGACAGCTTATCAGTTTTAACGGCAACATGTTATACACAATGTATATCAAACTTAATTCATGAAATACAGCTATCGCTTAAACAAGTTCCAAACGACACGAGAATTTAATTTGGTTGGATAAGTGTCTACGCAGGAATGATCAGGGCAATGAGCTTGCGGATCAAAGTGCAAAAGGGGCAGTAAAGGATACTAATGCCCAAATAATTATCTGATCATACACAAAATCCGCTCTACAATTAAAACTGAAGCAACAGATTTTAACCTTATGGCACAAGCAATAGAGAACTGTGGAACACAGAGCCGATTCCTCAAATGAATAATCCCCACTGTTTCAAATAATACTTTTCAAACAAATTCACAAATAAATTACACGATAACGAAGCCATGGTCTTTTCCCTATTTATTTCAATAGAAATAAAAAATCCAAGTCAAACTTGTGCGTATGATATGGAATGTAAATTTTACCACCATTTGCTGAGCTGCCTTCTCTCTCTCTCGCGCACGCGGCGCGAAACACCTACATTAAAGGAATTTGCTAATATGGCATCCATCGCTTCTCTAAAATTTTGCCTTTCCAGCTCTATTCGAATTCGATCTGATTTTACTGGCGCAAGATCCTAATATAAGATAAGCTGCGCCGAAAACAAAATGTTTCTTTGATTAAGTGCTTGAGTAAATCATTAGATAAAAACTAAGTGTTGAGATGAATAACTCAGGAGAATAAAAGCACTAAAAGAAAAATTCATGAAAATAAGAAAGATGTATGAGATAGAGATAAATGTTATAGATAAAAAAATTACAATGTTTCCTAAAATCCTTCAGAGTTTCATGAAATTAATGTCATGTATAGAAGATTTTATTTGATTGTTTTTTAAGCTCGTCTTTTCTACATTTTGAAACGGTCTGAGATGTAGATGAGGAATCCGTTTCCATATCTCTTTCAGGAGAGGAATATCAATTTTTTAATACCTTTTCTGAAGATTTAGATTTTTTAAACTTTGTACCATCAGTCTGAAATTTATTGGTATTTGAAGTAGATCTCATTGTGCAGTTAGAAATTGATGGTAAAGTGGATTTAGATGACAAAGTTGAAAGTGGAGTAGATTTAGGTAAATAACTTTTCTTTGCGGCAGGCCAACTTGTCTAGTGGTCAGCATGCCTGCGGATAGGGAGGTCATGGGTTCGAATCCCGGTTCAGGCATGGATGTACTTTTTTCTTTCTATATCCCATCTTTGTCCTTTCCTTTTGTGTGTGTGTGAATGAATGATGCCTACCCTATAAACGGGTCCCTATGGCATGCGTGAGGGTGCGAAGGTGACCCACCCCCTGTGGTGCGCGCGGGGCAACGCCTCGGCGGCTAAGAGGTCGCTGCGTCTGGCCGATTCCTTGGTATCAGGGAAGAATAGATTAATAGATTCTGTAGCAGTTGTAACTGTCTACAATCTGTCATTGGCAAAAAAATTTCTTTGCTAGATTGTTTTTATTTTCGTACCTGCTTCTAAATATGAATAGGAAATGCCATCTTTTGGTGTTTTGTTCTTTAATAATAAGAATTGCCTTGCTTCCGGGAAAGTAATATTTCGTTTTATTCTGGTCGCAATTCCCTCTTTCTTCAAGATCCATATAGAGCAAGATTTGGAAAATGCAGCATGTGTACCAGAGCAATTAAGCACTTGAGAAATTCTGAAGATCAAGCATTAGCTTCATGACCAGATTGTGCAATATCTCCACACAGAGAATCAGTATCCCTTCATGCTTGTTAGGAGTAACCATATCTCTGATATTTAACCGACTCAGCGTCTCAGAATATTTTATGAATCGAAGAAAAGTGTTCCCTCCTCAAAACCAGATGTACTTTTCGTTCAGTACTTACTTCCCTTGAACTGGTCAAAAATCGTCGGTTATTTCTTCCCTCCCCCCCCCAAAAAAAAACTGCCGCAGCGGAGAATTTGGGAAGGGGACGTCACTTTCCACTGCATGTAGGGTTGCATGACTACCCTATGTAGGGTTGCATATATTTTAGCAGTTTACTAAAATGAATTATACATCCAAATAAAACTGGATAAAAATACCCTCATTTTTTTGGTATTAATTTTAGAAAGTAAAAATAATAAATATTTATAGCGTAATTTAAAATAAAGATATTTTTCAGAGTTTCAATGTTAACTTAGTGAATAATATTAAGTACAAAGGATAACAATTACCCTCAAATTATTGTTATGGTTTTTTTTATGCTCTGTTTGATTACTAAACGTAATTTTTCGTTTATTTAAAGTTGTTAAGGCAGAAATTTATTAGCTAAATTACTTTTTCTCAACTCGAAACTGATCAATCTCAGATAAAATATCACTTGTCATATATTTTAGAAAAAAAAATGCAAGAAAATTAATTTTATTGGTTCAACTGTTTTATCTAAATGCATTTACTTAGTAGTTTAATCTGTTATGGTCAATGTATTCCAACTTAAATAGAAGATTTGTTTATATGAGTTTATTACTTCAATTATTTTTCTATATTTTCTTAATGTAGTAAACTGATATTTAGATATAATTAAAAATAAAAAGTAAAATAATCTTTATTACTTAATTTCACAAAAGTGCAAAAGAGAAATGATAAAATTATAATGAGTTACTTTCTTTTTGTGTGTGTGTGGACTTGTGTGATTCAATTCCCTTAAAATATCTAAAAACATACTCTAAAGACTTCCTTTTTTCATTACAAAAATGTATTTTTATAAAAATGTTTTCATTAGTAACTTAATAATACTATGAATATAAAACTTTTATAGAGTCTCTAAATTAAAGGGACTTTGTATAGAAGAATAGTCTCTTAATTAAAAATTTGTATCTTAATAGATATTATAAATTATCTTTGATTATTTATTCTTTTTTTTTAATTAATAAGATACTTATTTTACTATTGCTCATGAAAGCATTCCAATTATATTTTTATGAAAAATTTTCTTTCCTTTAAATAAGAAATTTACAGTTTAAATTTGAAGTCCTTTTTTATGCTTATTTTCTTTTTAGAATTTCATTTATTAGATTTTAAATTTGCATTTTAGAAATCTCAAATGTCAAAAATTGACTGGAAAGTGTTTATTTATAAATTTACTTAGGATTTTTATTGATCTAAACTTCTACATTTTTCTCAAAAGAAAATGTGTTCGATTATGAAAGTTTTTATTAAAAATAAAAAATTAGCAGTTTTGTACTGTTCATTTGAAGCAGTAAAAATTTTATATTCTTTTTTGAACATACTTATTTGTAGTAATTATTCCCTGTAATATCAAAATGAAAACTTTTCATTTCTTGATTGTCAGTGGGATACTACTGATGTGATCTTGAATTTGGGATAAGAGTATTCCCTTGTAAATGATTTGCAGCATAAATATTTGATTCCTCCCCAATCATTTCAATTAGAGTATCGTTCAAAAATAATTTAAAAAATTTCAAAAAATTCTCTGGATTGGGAGCTGGTACTTTCATTCCACGAAAAACCTTGAATAAAAAACATTGTGGGGCTGGAATTTCGTTATTCACCGAATGCTATTGTCTGCCATAATTAACAATATCATTGTCAGATTCTTCTAATTCATGGAAAAATACGTCAAACATAGCTAAAAGAGGAACTTCATCTTCATTGTCACTAGCCATTTTTAAAATTATTTCTTAAAATATAAATTTGATAAAAATAAGAACAGTTTTAAATATTTCACTTATCAGTAACAAAATTTATTTTCTTTGAGACTTGAAAAACATTCAAGAGAAGAAAATACACTTCCAAATTAGAGTATAGTAATGAATCAAGGTAAAAAATTAGTTTCTCATTCAACTAAAACAATCGAAAACCCCCTTTCATTCCTTCCGTAACTAACTGGAAACAACCATACTCATACAGGAAGTCACACATGTGATGAGTTATCTTCCTTGAAACGGATTCCTGATGTATATGGGAAACTGCTTGAAATAGTACCATTGAAAATTCATAAAAATTGTATAGAGAGTATATTTAATAACCCATCCTTTAACATGTTCAACTTTATATGATTATTAATTTCTCAATATTTTCAAGAGATTCGATGGGTAGTGAATTAGTGAAAAAATTTTTAATATTTTAGGAGCTATCTATAATTTCCGTTGCACAATAAAACAAAATAATATTATCAATATAATAGAAACAAATCAATACAAAACACACAAGTTTTGCTTATCAAATCATCTAAGATTGTAGAAATCCTAATTGTATAAAAATTATAAACTTGATAAACATTTTACTTTTACATAAGTAAAGTAGAATATTGTGTGTGTGTGTGTGTGTGTGAAAAGAAAATTTCATAAGAATAATTTATTTTAAATATTTAAAAAATTCTGAACACGAGAAAACTACAAAATTAAGTTAATCAAATTTCATTTCCTTAACTATATGTTACCTACATTTTATTTTTTGAAATAAAATCACAAAGTAAAATTTTACTTAAATTTTTCTTATTGTGTATGATGTTTTTGTTAATACTAATAAAGTATTTAATGAATTTTCAGATAATTATTATGTCTGAAAATTTCTATTCATTTTAATCTTCTTTTGTAAATATTATCTGGATATGTTTTCAAAATACAAAGATATTTATATTGATAAAATGCAAGAACTTATTTTTACATTTTATACTTTTTTGAGATAGGGCGAGCTTACAAAAAATTTAGTTTCAAAGTGCTGAAATAGAACTAACATTCCACATGCTTTCTTATTAAATGCGTTTGCATTTAATTTATATTTATTAAATAATATTTAGAAATTTATATATCAAGAATTAAAGTCAAAAAAATTATGGTAATAGGAAAAGTAATGATTTTTTAAATTGAGAAGATGTTTTTAAAGACTTGAAAATTTAAGAAGTTGTATAATTGTTGTAAGCATCAATTTTTCTGTTCTTCAATATATCGAATAATAGTTTAAAAAAAAAAAAAAAAGGTTAATGTGCTTCAAATTATCAAAAATTTATTTAAGTTGCAAAAGTTGTTTTTGTATGAAAAGATTTTTTTTGTTAGAAATTTAAAGTATACCTGGAATTCTAAACTAATCGGTATTATAAACTTTATTGATATTATTCGATATATTGGGACTTTTTAATATTATGTTGGTCTTCAAATAACTAATATATACCCAGAATTTGTTGCTATTTTTTAATGAAGTTTATTTTTACTAATATAAATAATATTATATTCTTGCAGAAAAATTGCTTATAATTTAAATAGTCTAACATCTTATTTTGTATTAAATAAGAACTATTTTGCGAGTTAACATGCATATGTATTTTTAAAAAAATATGAAATAATTATTGCAGAATTTGAATAACTAATTTAGTTATTTAGAAGCTTATATTTTATTTAGAACTGAATTTTTTTTCTCTAATTTCTACAATAAACTTCTTTATTTTTATCAAATTTAACATTTTTATGCTATTTGCATCTTGTTATAATTAATGCAGATTGAGGAAAGAAAGCTAAGCTTAAACATTTCATGATTTCTGGTGATATTTTTAACTTACTGCTTCATTCAGATGTTTCTGCCTCTGAGTGAATGTTCTTTGTTTTTATAACTTTAATTCTTAAGAAAATAATTTGTCAGAAATATATAATATGCTGATCATTACTTTTTAATGAAACAGTCGATCCTATATTGAATACACAATTTTATTTTTAAAAGTTAAATGTGACGGATTAATTTCTTGTTTAAATAAGAAATTAATCCGTCGCATTTACCTTTTAAAATTGTTATTAGTTAAAGTTGTTATTAGGAAGATTTGAAAACCATTTTGGAACAAGAATTTCTGTAGTAAAGATTATTAAATTTAAAAATTTTTTTTTGTATCTAATATCGATCATTTTTAACGATAATTATTTGTTGAACAAACATATTAGTAATTTGTTTGCTTAAAAATAATTTTATTATAAAATAATTACTTAAATATGTTTTGTGAAAAATAATTACTTCCTGTAAGTTTAAAGTTTAATTCTTAATCAGAAGTAAGATTGTGATTTCAAATTACACTAATTGAAAAGAATACCTTCTGAAGAGTATAAAACTATTTTAGCATAAAAATGTTGATCAATATTTAAATATTAAATAAAATTTACTGAATTTTCTGAAGAACAATTTACTGTTTAAAAAATTATTGAATCAAAAATTCAATTTGCTTTGAAGTATTATATATATAAATTTTTATTATAGAATATTTCCCAAAATATTATCCTTACGTGATATAAAAAAACTGTATGAAATTTATACAAAAAATTAAATAAAAATTAAAATGAATTTTAAGTCATAACAGAGATAATAAAATAAACAAATGAAATTACTAATATTATTGAAAATTTTTAATCATATAATATGTAAAAAAATATTACTAATTAATATTGGTATATTAAAATAATGACTTTAGTGTAACAATTTATATTTTTGCTATACTTTAGTTTTACTATTATGTTTCTTTCGAAAATAATGAAAATAAAAACATAAGAATAATATTATTGGCTCACATTCAGATGACCATCGTGCTACAATATGCTTTGAAATGATACTTGTATTTTATGAACAATATTTCAAATGCATATTAAAAGAAATTAAAGTAATAATGAACTAAAATGTAACACGAGGTAAACTTATTCTGTAAGTTTCCCCCCCCCCCCCCGATGTACAAAATAAAACTATAAACTAAATAAATTGGAGTGATTATAATTTAAGACAATATTATTAAGTATACAAAATCCATCAATTTTACTAATAAATGCAAAAGCTCTTTTATTGGGAATAAAATATATAATTAACATTTACGAAATTTATTCGCTTATCTCAATCATAACTAGTATATAAAATGTCATTAAAATAAAAAAAACTGAATTAGATTAACTAAAATAAATGTAAGTAATTAAGAAAAGAAGGCAAATGGACAGAAATGGACTTAAAAAAGGAGGCACTCGTTAATAGAAACAAAAATTTAAAAATATACAGAAATATAAAATCTTTCTCCTAATCAAATCACCTAATTTAATTATAGTTAAGACTAAAATTTAAAAAAAAGATTATTATGCGAAATTGCATTTACTTTGTAAAATTGTAAATATTAAATTTTAGAGTTGAGAAAATCAGTCCCACAGTTTTAGTTTTCAAAAGAAAATGAATGCTTAGAGGAGTGGGGTTTGATTCATTAAGACCATGGAGGAAGGAATATATTCTTTCTTCCATGATTAAGACCCATCCATCAATTCACCCATTAGGGGGAAAGAAAGAGGAAGTGGTTTCCACTGTGCGAAAATTTACCTCGTGGCCACTTTTATAGGGTAAACCTGCGACGTATATACACATCACTGGCCGCTTTTAGGCTGGAAAATTGTGTCGGATCTCTGCCTATGCTGGCCGCTAATTAACTTGTAATTGCTATGTACCAGATACGTCGTGGATGCTGAGTCTGTTAAAACATCTAAGAGGGTTCTATAAATGAAGTTTGCAGTCTATGTAACTAACTTTTATGGATTTTGGTAATACTGGTGTCTAAAAAGTTAAGACAACATATTGGGAGGTGATAAGTCCACCATTATGTCAAATGATCAAACGACGTGTATCACAAACTCATTGATCACGTAGTTCCAAAAATTCTGCTTAGGAAACATATGAAATTGGGGTTAGAAAGGACAAGGCAAGACTCCTTTTAAGTTTTATGATATTTCAACTGGAAAAGAATTTACTTTTTCAAATTACTGACAAATTAGAGAAGCTTGTTTTTTGTCAATTTGAACAAGATCTCCTGATCATAATTTTTTAACATTTTATATGTGACAATTGAAGATGTGAGAAGTTTTGGGTATAACAAAATACGATGCTTTATGGGAAATGCTTATCATTCTTATCAACATGTAACAAGTATTTGAATTGGTTTCAACGATGAAAGTATTAGAAGCCATTGGTTAAGATACAGGCTCGATGACGCGACCCACCACGGAACTCTGCATGTAGTGGCAGCAAGCCTTGGCACTCACCATAGTCATAACTGCCAACCTTGGAGGGGGGAAAAATCTGTAGATTTTACTGATTTTGAGGGGAAAATATCAGGAGATACTACTAGCGACATTTTTGCTTGAAACAAAATGTTTAAAACGGTAGTACAGGAAAGAGACCATTTTACTGTTTAGATTATACATTCTTAGAATGGTTTATTTTTAACATATTTTGAGTATTACTCTTAATATTTTAATAAAATATTCATCAACCTTATAAAGGAACTGTAAAAGATAAAAATAAAATACAACAGTAAAAAAATAAACATCAACGTGCGCGTGTTTATGTCCCAATATTTATTTTATAGGGCAACTTTTACTACACTATTGCAATTTATAAATATTAAGCTTATAAAATTACAAAAAAAAAAAAATAATTTAATTCAGTGACAATTACTTTGTAGGCCGAAATATTTTCCTAACTGCTTATGTGAACAAGTACAGTTTGCTCTGAATATTACATTATATGACTTCCAACACATAGCAGTCTTGGCAACCTAGTGGTTATCCTCCCACACCAGACTCGAAACTCAGAGGAACATATTTAAGAAATATATATATATTACGTTAGTACTCTATTTGTTGACTATTTAAGTTCCTAAAACAACTCAATAGACTTTTTTCTGACAAAATTTTGGCAGTTTTTAAGTTTTTCACTGAAATTGCCAAAAATTAGTAGATTTTCATATATTATTGAGAAATAGGGAGAAATGAGGAAAATCAGAAGTTTCCCAATAAAATCAGTAGAGTTGGCAGCTATGCATAGTGCTAGTCATCACCCATATGTTGACTGTCACCCCCAGAGTCAGTAACCATCCTTAACGCCTAGCTCAAGGATGTGACCCCTTCACTTGTTCCCTAGCAGACTAGCCCTAACTGCAGCTAATTACCAGCCAATGGATACTCTGGGAACCGGTGTACCATACGTCCAAATGCTTGCCATGCACAGCAACACGTACGGATCTTGACTATCCATGAGAAGCAGAATGGCAACAGTTACTCATGGAGAGCCCAGTCACTCTCCATCGAGATAGGATAAGGAAAATGAAAAGTTTACAGAAAGAATAAGGAAAAGTTTAGAAGGAGAAAAATGAAAAAACAGAGAGAGGATATAAATCCCTGGGTACCTCGGAGTTGTGACACTCGTAATCTCCTAAAAGTGAGACCCATAAGAGGAGCTCTTTTCGGGAAAAAAATATGAATTACGGACATAGTGATACTTACTGTTCACGGATTGGATATTTGTGTCTGCAGAAGAGATTACCTGCTGCAGATTTCGAAACATCAAGCTCATTGGATTCAGACTTCCCATAAGATACTAATTCACTTATAAACAATGAAAAATTTCAAGATTATGCATTGTAATTATATAGAACATTTATTTTTCCATCTTACTCCTGATTCTATGCTAGTGTTACATACTGTCAACGATAGTCACTTAAAGCTGTAAATACTATTCTACACTTGTTCCAAATCTATAAATACTATATAACCAAGCATAGATTACATTCTTAATATTAATTATTTTGTATTAATGAATCATTGTTTCAGATTCTTTTTGATAGATATCGTAACCATCCTTAACGCCTAGCTCAAGGACGTGGCCCGTTCACTTGATCCCTAGCAGACTAGCCCCAACTGCTAGGGAAAAACAAAAATGTAGCTAAACATGTAGCACAAAAAATACTGTATTTTAATTTTCTGACATGTATTTAAAGGTGTGAGTATGTAAGCATCCTACTTTGCAAATAGTTTTAAAAAATAAATAATAAATATCAATGATGGATTGGAACCAACACAATAACCAATAGTTACAAAATGTCCCTTTTTACTGTTAAATGCTAAATGTCTTATTTTTTACATGTTATTCGATAAAAAATACACATGAACTAATACAAACTCTCGAATTTTATCAGCTTTCTCAACTTCCTATTTTGTTAAGCAAATCGATTTGACAATAAATGTATCCATGTATGGAATTACTTGTGAAATGAATATTTTATTAACAATGAATTTCATAAACAATTTTAAAAACAATGAAATTATTGATATAAAAACTTTATCTAGAATAACTGTTAAATAATCTATTTAAATACAAAAAAGAAATCCATTCAAAAAAATTTTTTGTCTCTTTATATAAATTATACTAAAAAAGCTAATATTTAATGAGAGGAAAATTTATATGAGAATTATAAAATTTTTGTAAAAAATTTTTGGTTGCATGATTTAATATAGAAGGAAAAATTTAAGAATAGTTTTAAGAATGCTTAATCTTAGAAAATATAGCAGATTGATGATATGCCAATTTAAATTATTAAATCATAAGAAAAATTATATTCTAAAAACTAATAAAAAGTTGTAATCTCACTTACAAGATTTCATTTTCACAACTGCTCTTGGAAGGTTCCATGGTAACCAGGAATCTCATCCAAATGACATCCAGACATGGAAGGAGAAAAAAATAAAGACCTGAATGTTAGTATTTCTAAAATTATGAACATATGTTATTATGCTATCCACAAAAACACACAACTCAGCAAGAAGTAAATAAATGTTCTATAAGCAAGTGTGAATTAATTACAATTTTTAAATTCATTTCACATAAATACAAATGACAATCAAATATATTTATCAAAAAACTATTTCAATAAATGAAACCAGAATAAATAATTTGTTTATTTAATCGCTTTTTTTTTTTTTAATTCAGTGGACAGTTTTGGAAACAACTGCTAGCGTTTTCTCATTTCTCTCTTAAAGAGAATCTGCTTAGACAATGATATCAACATTGCTTTGAATGTATATGTATACATTTCAAAAATAAAACTGAATGTAAAATAAATGGCAAAATATAGCATATAAGCATTTTCCACAATTAAATATAGGTATATAAAGTCTATACTATTCAGAAAAAGACTAAAATTAATTTTTTAATGGAAAAGCAGCAGTACATAAAATTTTGCACAAGAGAAATATTACATTATAGTTCATGAAAAATATTAAATATTCAGGAAAAAATTAACTATTATGTTTCGCTGTTTACAAGTTACACATTTAGAAAATATGAAGCATAAAGTCATCATAATTTTACCGCAGTGTGAAGAAGTTTTCAACTTGAAATCAAACCAAATGAAATATTATTTAATTAATGGAATTAAAAATTATCGATTAGTATTGATTTGGAGAACACTGCTATTTTTAGATAATATCTATCAAATCAATCATGATTGGTTTGTCGCTCATTGGTCATTTTTTGCACACGAGGGCTAATTAGACTTCGACCTACGGTTTAAAGTGGATTCAGAACCACTACAAACATCCATACCCAAAGTGCGATTCGAACCCACAAACTGTTGAACCAAAGGTAAGAGCAACTCAATCATGAATATTCTAATACTTTTAGAGCTTTTTATTGATTTAATTCTAAAAAAGACAACCGACCGATGTCGGATTAATTATCATCAATAACTTCAAACCAATAGCTCCCGGATTCAAACCTTGGTTTGGAGATTGAGTATCATAAAAAAATTGCACTTAACTTCTCCCCTTTGGCACTGAATCTGACTGAATTCTAAAAAGTATACGCACATTGGGAAAATCTAGAAATGGTAGGCTTATTGAACAATGATTTTAATTATTAAAAATTAATAAATGAATTGACTCACAGCCCTAAAAATAAAATCTGAACAATAGTTAAATTTTCTTAATTTAAGTATGTATTTTAGAAAGCTCATATGAAACATTTGTGTACAAATTAACTGAAAAAAGTGATTTGTAAAATTTAACAACACATTGACATGGCATAACATTGTGGGCATTATTCTTCTTTGTAAAATCTAACATTCAGTAAAAGGATAAATAAGTTTACAGTTCAATCAGATTCTTTTCAATTATAATCTCAAAATAAATAAGGACATTTTAAATATATTGTTTCTAAAAGTTCATAGCTTACACTCTTAAAATAGTCATGAATTAATATTTAAAAGAGTTTTGAAAAAATTCCTGGAAGATTTGAGGAAGATTAAAAGATTTGAGGATTAGATTTGAGGAAGCTAAAAATATATATTTGTTAAAAATATTCATCCACTGAAATCCGTCAGAAAATGTAAACAATTATTCTAAAAAAAGTTATTTCCGGAAAATATTATTTCCGGAAAAATCAACATTTTATTAAATTATGAGAGTAGAGGTGAAATGGCCTCTTAAAAAATTATCTGATAAATTGGAAATAATAACTCAAAAAATGGTATATTTTTTTTTACTTCTTTCACTAAAATTCTTTTTTTAATCAAAATTGGAATGAAGTTAATCATTTAGGTAAAGTTTTGTTTCTTATAAAAAACTAAAGTGCTTTTACTATCACTCATGACGTTTAAGTACAGAGTAAAATAAATTCGTAATATTGAATATTGATGCATTTATTGAAAATGACAAGCGATTTGAAATGAAGCATAAGAATTGTTAGTATGAGCTAAACAAGATAAAAATAAGCTCCTTATTTGTTTGTTAAAAGAAACAAACAGCCTACTGCCTGATCTTACAAATCTAGGCTATTGATAACAATATGCTCACATTTCTACTAAATAAAAAAAAAATCCATTACTAGTGAAATGATTATCGCTCAAGTTCTCCTTTTTCTAGATATAAGGTAAGACTTATCAAACTTAATGCTGATTTATAATCTAGTTTGGTGGAAAAATTTATGAATATTTTGTAATGAAGCATTTAACACGCTCAAAGATGTTAATCATAAATAAAATCAGAAACTGTAAATGCACGACTTAGTCACATAAGTGAAAATAAATTAATATTAAACAGAATGAGTAGGATTAATTAAGAAGCAGTACCAAATTCATATTCAGAACTTCGGAGTGATAAACTTGAATATTAAATTTATTTATCGCAAAGAGAAAAATAATAAAAAGCCAGAATAATTTTTAAGTTGCCAAATAGCCATAAGCATTACAACTGTTCTTAAGATGATACAAACAATTATTTCTAATATAAACTCTATAAATTCAGAGGCAGAAAAAGTTTTCCCAAATTTATGTCCCACTCCAATGTAGATACTATGTAGATCCAATATATGTAGATACAATTTAGATCCAATATATGTAGATACAATGTAGATCCAATATATGTAGATACAATGTAGATCCAATATATGTAGATACAATGTAGATCCAATATATGTAGATACAATGTAGATCCAATATATGTAGATACAATGTAGATCCAATATATGTAGATACAATGTAGATCCAATATATGTAGATACAATGTAGATCCAATATATGTAGATACAATGTAGATCCAATGTACACACAGCCACACATGTAACACTGCCATATATTAAACACCTGACTATCATTGTATTTATATATGTTACCGACAAAATACGAGATCATAAATAATGCCTGAACCCAGACAGCAAAGTATGAAACTATATTTTTTGCACATTTCCAAGGCATTCTATAGAATGCCAAATGAGAAATTGGAAAAGTATAAAATAATCTCCGATTTGTTTCGGATATCACATGAAAAGTGAATTTTCACACGGGCTTCAAGCTCACAATCTGTTAATTGCACTTTGTGGCTGTTACGGTAGTATCAAAATACGCAAATTTACTTAAATTTATTCAACAAAATGTATTTTTTGTGCTACAAAAAAAATGGAGGAGCAAGTGCAGTATTAGACAAAGAATCATAGTTTATAGACAGGAAATAATGATTCACCAATGACCTACAAAAAATTAAAGTTAACCATGAAATAAATTATGTTTTCTTAACTGATACTACTTAACAAAAGTTTTAAATGATGTACATAAAGCCATAAAGATGATTAAGAAATAACCCTGGAACTATAAATGTTAAAGTGAATATTCTTTTTTATAAATACTACCAAATACTTTTAAATATGTATCATAGAAATACAACAGACAATATAAATTTCAACCGTGTCATACGTAAGAAGAATAATAGAAATGAATAACTTTATTTTATTTTATTAAATATCTATACAACACAGAGAAAACGCACACAACTGAAAATGAAAACATTGGAACAGAAATTAATCTGAAAGTCACATTAGAAGTAGCAGCAATCTCAACGGATCGACCTTATTTAATTAGGAGTAAATATTTACATTATGACAGTTAGAGGGGCTTGCACTGTTACATTATAGTTTTAAAGATTCAACTACCAGCAGTTAATTTCAATTGAAGCTGTTATAATCACATCATAGTTATTAAAAATATATTTTCTTATGAGAAATTTAAGAATATTCTTAATTATTTTATTTAAACTTCTTTCGTAAATAGCTCAAACGCGAACTTTTTAATCAAATCCTTGAATTCAGAAAATAATGGAGGAGCAAATATTTCTTTAAAATTTAACTTACTTAAGAGTATTTTTTAATTCATAATACCTATTACATTTAAATAAATGACAAAGATACAACAAGCAACACAAATTATCATACATTTTACAAGTCTACTGCAAGGAGGCAGTTATGGTTTACAGTTATTACTAATGTATTTGCTTATATGAATTTTAATAATTTCTTTCCGTGTTTTAATACATTATTCGTAAAGAGCTTCCAGGCGAATATTTTAATCACCGCCAGCAGCGCTCTCAGAATAATAGATATATTTCCTTAATTTTTAAAATTACGTAAGAATATTCTTTTCACTTATTAATATCAATTATTTTTAATTAAGAATCATAAAGCTACATCAAGCATAATAAAGTCCCAAGGGTTTTACAAAACAACTGCAATGAGATAGTTATCGATATAAAATAATCATTTATAATATATTTGTGCTTCTTTGTATTTTAAGAATATTCTTACATATATTAATTACACAATATCCCTAACGCACTTCCTGGCGAATCTTTTAATCATCGAAAGAAGTGCTTTCTGAATAAAGGAAATATAAGTATATTTTCTTAATTTTAACTTACATAAGAATATTCTTTTCCCTAACTAAAATCGATTGTTTTTAAATAAGTATCATAAATTTACATCAAGCATTTTAAATTCCCATGGGTTTCACATGTCAACTGCAATGATGCAGTAATTAATACAAAATAGTCATTTGTAGAATATTTGTTCCATGTATTTTAAGAATATTCTTACATATCTCATTAAAACAATTGCCCTGACGAGCTTCCTAGCGAATCTTTTAATCATCGCCAGAAGTGCTCTCTGAATAAAGGAAATATAGATATATTTCCTTAATTTTTAAACTAACGTAAGAATATTCTTTTCATTTAATAATATCAACAATTATTAAATAAGAATCAGAGTTATATCAAGGATTATAAATTCCCATGGGTTTTACATATCAAATGCAATGAGGCAGTTATTGATATAAAAGAGTCATTTACAATATATTTGTTCTTCTTTATATTTTAAGAATATTCTTACACATTTTATTAAAACAATATTCCTGAAGAGCTTACTGGCGAATCTTTTAATCATCACCAGAAGTGCTCTCTGAATAAAGGAAATAGATATATTTCCTTAATTTTTAAACTTACATAAGAATATTCTTTTCACTTAAATATATCAACTGTTATTAAATAAATATCAATGTTAAATCAAAAATTATATATTCCCATGGGTTTTACATGTCAACTGCAATGAGACAGTTATTGATATAAAATAGTCATTTATAATACGTTTGTTCTACTTTGTATTTTAAGAATATTCTTACACATTTTATTAAAACAATATTACTGAAGAGCTTCCTAGCGAATCTTTTAATCATCACCAGAAGTGCTCTCTGAATAAAGGAAATACAGATATATTTCCTTAATTTTTAAACTTACATAAGAATATTCTTTTCATTTAATAAAATCAACAATTATTAAATAAGTATCAGTTACATCAAGGATTATAAATTCCCATGGGTTTTACAAATCAAATGCAATAATGCAGTTATTGATATAAAAGAGTCATTTATAATATATTTGTCCTTCTTTGTATTTTAAGAATATTCTTACACATTTTATTAAAACAATATTCCTGCAGCGCTTACAGGCGAATCTTTTAATCATCGCCAGAAGTGCTCTCTGAATAAAGGAAATATAGATATATTTCCTTAATTTTTAAACTTACATAAGAATATTCTTTTCATTTAATAAAATCAACAATTAGTTAAAGTATCAGTTACATCAAGGATTATAAATTCCCATGGGTTTTACAAATCAAATGCAATAATGCAGTTATTGATATAAAAGAGTCATTTATAATATATTTGTCCTTTGTATTTTAAGAATATTCTTACACATTTTATTAAAACAATAGTCCTGATGAGCTTACTGGCGAATCTTTTAATCATCGCCAGAAGTGCTCTCTGAATAAAGGAAATAGAGATATATTTCCTTAATTTTTAAACTTACGTAAGAATATCCTTTTCACTTAATAATATCAACTGTAATTAAATAAATATCATAAAGTTACATCAAGCATTATAAATTCCCATGGGTTTTACAAATCAACTGCTATCAGGCAGTTATCGATAAAAATTGTCATTTGATACATATTTGTTCTTCTATGTATTTTAAGAATATTCTTACACATCTTATTAAAACAATATTCCTGAAGCGCTTTCTGGCGAATCTTTTAATCATCGCCAGAAGTGCTTTCTGAATAAAGGAAATAGAGATACATTTCCTTAACTTTTAAACTTACGTAAGAATACCCTTTTCACTTAATAATATCAACTGTAATTAAATAAATATCATAAAGTTACATCAAGCATTATAAATTCCCATGGGTTTTACAAATCAACTGCTATCAGGCAGTTATCGATAAAAATTGTCATTTGATAAATATTTATTCTTCTATGTATTTTAAGAATATTCTTACACATCTTATTAAAACAATATTCCTGAAGCGCTTTCTGGCAAATCTTTTAATCATCGCCAGAAGTGCTCTCTGATAAAGGAAATATAGATATATTTCCTTAATTTTTAAACTTACGTAAGAATATCCTTTTCACTTAAATATATCAACTATTATTAAATAAATATCAATGTTAAATCAAAAATTATATATTCCCATGGGTTTTACATGTCAACTGCAATGAGACAGTTATTGATATAAAATAGTCATTTATAATACATTTGTTCTACTTTGTATTTTAAGAATATTCTTACACATTTTATTAAAACAATATTACTGAAGAGCTTCCTAGCGAATCTTTTAATCATCGCCAGAAGTGCTCTCTGAATAAAGGAAATACAGATATATTTCCTTAATTTTTAAACTTACATAAGAATATTCTTTTCATTTAATAAAATCAACAATTATTAAATAAGTATCAGTTACATCAAGGATTATAAATTCCCATGGGTTTTACAAATCAAATGCAATAATGCAGTTATTGATATAAAAGAGTCATTTATAATATATTTGTCCTTCTTTGTATTTTAAGAATATTCTTACACATTTTATTAAAACAATATTCCTGAAGAGCTTACTGGCGAATCTTTTAATCATCATCAGAAGTGCTCTCTGAATAAAGGAAATAGATATATTTCCTTAATTTTTAAACTTACGTAAGAATATCCTTTTCACTTAATAATATCAACTGTAATTAAATAAATATCATAAAGTTACATCAAGCATTATAAATTCCCATGGGTTTTACATGTCAACTGCAATGATGCAGTTATGAATACAAAACAGTCATTTGTAGCATATTTGTATTTTGTATTTTAAGAATATTCTTACACATTTTATTGAAACAAAATTCCTGAAGAACTTCCTAGCGAATCTTTTAATCATCGCCAGAAGTGCTCTCTGAATAAAGGAAATACAGATATATTTCCTTAATTTTTAAACTTACATAAGAATATTCTTTTCATTTAATAAAATCAACAATTATTAAATAAGTATCAGTTACATCAAGGATTATAAATTCCCATGGGTTTTACAAATCAAATGCAATAATGCAGTTATTGATATTAAAGAGTCATTTATAATATATTTGTCCTTCTTTGTATTTTAAGAATATTCTTACACATTTTATTAAAACAATATTCCTGCAGCGCTTACAGGCGAATCTTTTAATCATCGCCAGAAGTGCTCTCTGAATAAAGGAAATATAGATATATTTCCTTAATTTTTAAACTTACATAAGAATATACTTTTCATTTAATAAAATCAACAATTAGTTAAAGTATCAGTTACATCAAGGATTATAAATTCCCATGGGTTTTACAAATCAAATGCAATAATGCAGTTATTGATATAAAAGAGTCATTTATAATATATTTGTCCTTCTTTGTATTTTAAGAATATTCTTACACATTTTATTAAAACAATAGTCCTGATGAGCTTACTGGCGAATCTTTTAATCATCGCCAGAAGTGCTCTCTGAATAAAGGAAATAGAGATATATTTCCTTAATTTTTAAACTTACGTAAGAATATCCTTTTCACTTAATAATATCAACTGTAATTAAATAAATATCATAAAGTTACATCAAGCATTATAAATTCCCATGGGTTTTACAAATCAACTGCTATCAGGCAGTTATCGATAAAAATTGTCATTTGATAAATATTTATTCTTCTATGTATTTTAAGAATATTCTTACACATCTTATTAAAACAATATTCCTGAAGCGCTTTCTGGCGAATCTTTTAATCATCGCCAGAAGTGCTCTCTGAATAAAGGAAATATAGATATATTTCCTTAATTTTTAAACTTACGTAAGAATATCCTTTTCACTTAAATATATCAACTGTTATTAAATAAATATCAATGTTAAATCAAAAATTATATATTCCCATGGGTTTTACATGTCAACTGCAATGAGACAGTTATTGATATAAAATAGTCATTTATAATACATTTGTTCTACTTTGTATTTTAAGAATATTCTTACACATTTTATTAAAACAATATTACTGAAGAGCTTCCTAGCGAATCTTTTAATCATCGCCAGAAGTGCTCTCTGAATAAAGGAAATACAGATATATTTCCTTAATTTTTAAACTTACATAAGAATATTCTTTTCATTTAATAAAATCAACAATTATTAAATAAGTATCAGTTACATCAAGGATTATAAATTCCCATGGGTTTTACAAATCAAATGCAATAATGCAGTTATTGATATAAAAGAGTCATTTATAATATATTTGTCCTTCTTTGTATTTTAAGAATATTCTTACACATTTTATTAAAACAATATTCCTGAAGCGCTTACTGGCGAATTTTTTAATCATCACCAGAAGTGCTCTCTGAATAAAGGAAATAGATATATTTCCTTAATTTTTAAACTTAAGTAAGAATATCCTTTTCACTTAATAATATCAACTATAATTAAATAAATATCATAAAGTTACATCAAGCATTATAAATTCCCATGGGTTTTACATGTCAACTGCAATGATGCAGTTATGAATACAAAACAGTCATTTGTAGCATATTTGTATTTTGTATTTTAAGAATATTCTTACACATTTTATTGAAACAAAATTCCTGAAGAACTTCCTAGCGAATCTTTTAATCATCGCCAGAAGTGCTCTCTGAATAAAGGAAATAGAGATATATTTCCTTAATTTTTAAACTTATGTAAGAATAACCTTTTCACTTAATAACATCAACTGTTATTAAATAAATATCAGAGTTACATCAAGGATTATAAATTCCCATGGGTTTTACAAATCAACTGCTATCAGGCAGTTATCGATAAAAATTGTCATTTGATACATATTTGTTCTTCTATGTATTTTAAGAATATTCTTACACATCTTATTAAAACAATACTCCTGAAGCGCTTTCTGGCGAATCTTTTAATCATTGAAAGAAGTGCTCTCTGAATAAAGGAAATATAGATATATTTCCTTAACTTTTAAACTTACGTAAGAATACCCTTTTCACTTAATAATATCAACTGTAATTAAATAAATATCATAAAGTTACATCAAGCATTATAAATTCCCATGGGTTTTACATGTCAACTGCAATGATGCAGTTATGAATACAAAACAGTCATTTGTAGCATATTTGTATTTTGTATTTTAAGAATATTCTTACACATCTTATTAAAACAATATTCCTGAAGCGCTTTCTGGCGAATCTTTTAATCATCGCCAGAAGTGCTCTCTGAATAAAGGAAATATAGATATATTTCCTTAATTTTTAAACTTACGTAAGAATATCCTTTTCACTTAATTATATCAACTGTTATTAAATAAATATCAATGTTAAATCAAAAATTATATATTCCCATGGGTTTTACATGTCAACTGCAATGAGACAGTTATTGATATAAAATAGTCATTTATAATACATTTGTTCTACTTTGTATTTTAAGAATATTCTTACACATTTTATTAAAACAATATTCCTGCAGCGCTAACTGGCGAATCTTTTAATCATCGCCAGAAGTGCTCTCTGAATAAAGGAAATACAGATATATTTCCTTAATTTTTAAACTTACATAAGAATATTCTTTTCATTTAATAAAATCAACAATTATTAAATAAGTATCAGTTACATCAAGGATTATAAATTCCCATGGGTTTTACAAATCAAATGCAATAATGCAGTTATTGATATAAAAGAGTCATTTATAATATATTTGTTCTTCTTTGTATTTTAAGAATATTCTTACACATTTTATTAAAACAATATTCCTGAAGCGCTTACTGGCGAATCTTTTAATCATCGCCAGAAGTGCTCTCTGAATAAAGGAAATATAGATATATTTCCTTAATTTTTAAACTTACGTAAGAATATCCTTTTCACTTAATTATATCAACTGTTATTAAATAAATATCAATGTTAAATCAAAAATTATATATTCCCATGGGTTTTACATGTCAACTGCAATGAGACAGTTATTGATATAAAATAGTCATTTATAATACATTTGTTCTACTTTGTATTTTAAGAATATTCTTACACATTTTATTAAAACAATATTCCTGAAGCGCTTACTGGCGAATCTTTTAATCATCACCAGAAGTGCTGTCTGAATAAAGGAAATAGAGAGATATATTTCCTTAATTTTTAAACTTATGTAAGAATAACCTTTTCACTTAATAATATCAACTGTTATTAAATAAATATCAGAGTTACATCAAGGATTATAAATTCCCATGGGTTTTACATGTCAACTGCAATGATGCAGTTATCAATACAAAATAGTCATTTGTAGCATATTTGTATTTTGTATTTTAAGAATATTCTTACACATCTTATTAAAAAAATATTCATGAAGATCTTCCTAGCGAATCTTTTAATCATCACCAGAAGTGTGCTCTCTGTATAAAAGAAATATAGATATATTTCCTTAATTTTTAAACTAACGTAAGAATATCCTTTTCACTTAATTATATCAACAATTATTAATAAAGTATCAGTTACATCAAGCATTATAAATTCCCATGGGTTTTACAAATCAACTACTATCAGGCAGTTATCGATAAAAATTGTCATTTGATATATATTTGTTCTTCTATGTATTTTAAGAATATTCTTACACATCCTATTAAAACAATATTCCTGAAGCGCTTTCTGGCGAATCTTTTAATCATCGCCAGAAGTGCTCTCTGAATAAAGGAAATATAGTTATATTTCCTTAATTTTTAAACTTACGTAAGAATATCCTTTTCACTTAATTATATCAACTGTTATTAAATAAATATCAATGTTAAATCAAAAATTATATATTCCCATGGGTTTTACATGTCAACTGCAATGAGACAGTTATTGATATAAAATAGTCATTTATAATACATTTGTTCTACTTTGTATTTTAAGAATATTCTTACACATTTTATTAAAACAATATTACTGAAGAGCTTCCTAGCGAATCTTTTAATCATCGCCAGAAGTGCTCTCTGAATAAAGGAAATACAGATATATTTCCCTAATTTTTAAACTTACATAAGAATATTCTTTTCATTTAATAAAATCAACAATTATGAAATAAGTATCAGTTACATCAAGGATTATAAATTCCCATGGGTTTTACAAATTAAATGCAATAAGGCAGTTATTGATATAAAAGAGTCATTTATAATATATTTGTCCTTCTTTGTATTTTAAGAATATTCTTACACATTTTATTAAAACAATATTCCTGAAGCGCTTACTGGCGAATCTTTTAATCATCGCCAGAAGTGCTCTCTGAATAAAGGAAATACAGATATATTTCCTTAATTTTTAAACTTACATAAGAATATTCTTTTCATTTAATAAAATCAACAATTATTAAATAAGTATCAGTTACATCAATGATTATAAATTCCCATGGGTTTTACAAATCAAATGCAATAATGCAGTTATTGATATAAAAGAGTCATTTATAATACATTTGTCCTTCTTTGTATTTTAAGAATATTCTTACACATTTCATTAAAACAATATTCCTGAAGCGCTTACTGGCGAATCTTTTAATCATCACCAGAAGTGCTGTCTGAATAAAGGAAATAGAGAGATATATTTCCTTAATTTTTAAACTTATGTAAGAATAACCTTTTCACTTAATAATATCAACTGTTATTAAATAAATATCAGAGTTACATCAAGGATTATAAATTCCCATGGGTTTTACATGTCAACTGCAATGATGCAGTTATCAATACAAAATAGTCATTTGTAGCATATTTGTATTTTGTATTTTAAGAATATTCTTACACATCTTATTAAAACAATATTCATGAAGATCTTCCTAGCGAATCTTTTAATCATCACCAGAAGTGTGCTCTCTGTATAAAAGAAATATAGATATATTTCCTTAATTTTTAAACTAACGTAAGAATATCATTTTCACTTAATTATATCAACAATTATTAAATAAGTATCAGTTACATCAAGCATTATAAATTCCCATGGGTTTTACAAATCAACTACTATCAGGCAGTTATCGATAAAAATTGTCATTTGATATATATTTGTTCTTCTATGTATTTTAAGAATATTCTTACACATCCTATTAAAACAATATTCCTGAAGCGCTTTCTGGCGAATCTTTTAATCATCGCCAGAAGTGCTCTCTGAATAAAGGAAATACAGATATATTTCCTTAATTTTTAAACTTACATAAGAATATTCTTTTTATTTAATAAAATCAACAATTATTAAATAAGTATCAGTTACATCAAGGATTATAAATTTCCATGGGTTTTACAAATCAAATGCAATAATGCAGTTATTGATATAAAAGAGTCATTTATAATATATTTGTGCTTCTTTGTATTTTAAGAATATTCTTACACATTTCATTAAAACAATATTCCTGAAGAGCTTACTGGCGAATCTTTTAATCATCACCAGAAGTGCTCTCTGAATAAAGGAAATAGATATATTTCCTTAATTTTTAAACTTAAGTAAGAATATCCTTTTCACTTAATAATATCAACTGTAATTAAATAAATATCATATAGTTACATCAAGCATTATAAATTCCCATGGGTTTTACAAATCAACTGCTATCAGGCAGTTATCGATAAAAATTGTCATTTGATACATATTTGTTCTTCTATGTATTTTAAGAATATTCTTACACATCTTATTAAAACAATATTCCTGAAGCGCTTTCTGGCGAATCTTTTAATCATCGCCAGAAGTGCTCTCTGAATAAAGGAAATATAGATATATTTCCTTAATTTTTAAACTTACGTAAGAATATCCTTTTCACTTAATTATATCAACTGTTATTAAATAAATATCAATGTTAAATCAAAAATTATATATTCCCATGGGTTTTACATGTCAACTGCAATGAGACAGTTATTGATATAAAATAGTCATTTATAATACATTTGTTCTACTTTGTATTTTAAGAATATTCTTACACATTTTATTGAAACAATATTACTGAAGAGCTTCCTAGCGAATCTTTTAATCATCGCCAGAAGTGCTCTCTGAATAAAGGAAATACAGATATATTTCCCTAATTTTTAAACTTACATAAGAATATTCTTTTCATTTAATAAAATCAACAATTATGAAATAAGTATCAGTTACATCAAGGATTATAAATTCCCATGGGTTTTACAAATCAAATGCAATAAGGCAGTTATTGATATAAAAGAGTCATTTATAATATATTTGTCCTTCTTTGTATTTTAAGAATATTCTTACACATTTTATTAAAACAATATTCCTGAAGCGCTTACTGGCGAATCTTTTAATCATCGCCAGAAGTGCTCTCTGAATAAAGAAAATATAGATATATTTCCTTAATTTTTTAAACTTACGTAAGAATATCCTTTTCTCTTAATAATATCAACTGTAATTAAATAAATATCATAAAGTTACATCAAGGATTATATAATATTATATAAAAATAATATCAAGGATTATAAAGTCCCATGGGTTTTACAAATCAACTGCTCTCAGGCAGTTATCGATAAAAATAGTCATTTGATACATATTTGTTCTATGCATTTTAAGAATATTCTTACACATCTTATTAAAACAATATTCCTAATGAGCTTCCCAGCGAATCTTTTAATCACCGCCAGAAGTGCTCTCTGAATAAATGAAATACAGATATATTTCCTTAATTTTTAAACTTACGTAAGAATATCCTTTTACCTTAATAATATCAACTGTTATTAAATAAATATCAAAGTTATATCAAGCATTATAAATTCCCATGGGTTTTACATGTCAACTGCAATGATGCAGTTATCAATACAAAATAGTCATTTGTAGCATATTTGTTCCATGTATTTTAAAAATATTCTTTCACATCTTATTAAAACAATATGCCTGAAGAGCTTCCTATCAAATCTTTTAATCATCGCCAGATGTGTGCTCTCTGTATAAAAGAAATATAGATATATTTCCCTAATTTTTAAACTAACGTAAGAATATCCTTTCCACATAATAATATCAATTGTGTTATTAAATAAGTATCATAAAGTTACATCAAACTTTATAAATTCCCATGGGTTTTACTAATCAACTGGAGTGAGGCAGTTATTGATACAAAATAGTCATTCATGTTATATTTGTTCTTCTTTGTATTTTAAGAATATTCTTACATATCTTATTAAAACAATATTCCTGAAGAGCTTCCTGGTGAATGTTTCATTTATCGACAGATGTTAATTCAGGACTCTCTATTTATTCAGGAAACATAGAAATGTTAACATAAAGTTTAAAGTTGCAGATATAAGAGAATATTCTTTTTATTTAATATTATCAATTACAGTTAAATATATATAATAAAGATACAACCGGCATTTAAATTTCACATGGGTTCACAATAAATTGAATGAAGGCAGTTGTTAATAGAATACAGTAATGTATAATATAATTGATTATTTGAATTTATAGAATATTCTTACACAATTTATTGCATCATTTTTCCTTAAGTCCTTAAGCAAATCTTAGCTGTCTTTGCATTGAGAAATAATTTTTGAATAAAAATATATTTAATTATTCATGAAGCTAGCAGATTAGATTTTGTGCTGTTTAGTTTTGTTTTATTCTTTTCTCATCCCTACTAGTATCAAAAGAAGTCAGGCTATAATCCCGGAAGTGCTATTTTTTCCATGTCCGTATGTCAGAGTGTTGTGAGGGTCATTGCAAACTTTCAGGCTCAAGGTGGCATTTGATCCATTATAACACATGGACCTAAGCAACTGTTCAACTCATTCTATTGCCAATATCCCTTATTTTGTGGGAAATAATTTCCTGTGGAAATTTTTTATTTGGTTTTGTGTAAAAACTGATAATTATGATAGTATACTCTTAGTATTTTTGTATTATGTAATCAGGTGTTTTACATAGATCGGTTAAATACAGAAATATAGAGGCACTGATTTTATGGATCTTTGTTTTTGTTAAGAAGTTAGGCTTTAATCACTGAATTATGGACTTTTCACTGGCACTACAATTGGTTTCGTATTGGCCTTATTATGGAAAAAATACATGTTTTACATCTAATATAAACGATATTTTTTCAAAATGATCTAAATTTTTTGATAGAAAATATTTTAGTATATTTTTCTTAGCTACAGCAATTGTGCTGATAAATCTACTTTAAAATTAAGGTAAAGAACTTTACATCTTAGTTCTTGCAGTGAGAATTTCTATTGCAAAATGATCAAATGTTTAAACAAACCAAATTCTCCAGGGAATTCAAGACCGGATTAATTATGTCTTAAATATATTCCAAAAGTTGTACTACTGTTACTCAAAATTTCCAAATGAAACATGATATTCATTTAAAGTTTGCCAGGGACAAACAGTAATTTAATTTTCATTTCATTCTAGGCAGTGATTTTCAATTCAAATTCTAAAAACATATTAGTGGGAAATGAGAGAAAATAAGAATTTTATTTATACAGATACTTCTAGAGATGTTAAAATTTGTAACAGAAATATAACATCTTTAACAGTGTTAATATTAAATTTAGCAAGATTCACTGTGTTCATATAGGAAACTGCTTTTTAGAAGGAAAATTTCAATCTCAGCAAAGGAAGAAAGTAAGATGAATATTTATTCTTTTCTTAATGCATGTCTGTTGGGGTGGTTACTCTAGAGATTTCATGGTTTCTACCCTTTTAACATGGGAAAACAGCCCTATATTTATGAAATATTTTCTAAGAAGGCAATTTTTACGAATGAATATTAAAATCTCTTACATAAGCCTTTGATTATTAGGCAGACTGCAATGTGATATCAAAGGTTAAATTTAACAATTAAAAATACGTAGTTATGTAGTTATTTCTTTTGAGAATTTTATTAAATTGTGATTTTCAATACGTAAAAGTAAATTTTAATAAAAAAATTTTTAAATTTTCTATTGAATTTATTCAGAAGTGTTTCTAAATTTTCTAGAATATAACATGTTTTGCTTAATATTTTCATTCACATTTTTTTTCATGTTTAATGGTCATTTAGAAAAAAAGTTAAATGAAAACAGAGTAAAAATATAACCTTTGAATTTAATAAATTTAAATAATCACATTAAAATACAATTTAGAGTGAACATGAATTTATGAATATAAACAAGCCTTTCCTTTTGTAATGTAATGTTTTCAGTAGTTACAAATTTTCATGGAATCTTAAAATAGTTTTGAAGATGCTTAATTGCATTTTTTACAATTCCTGAATTTTGTAAAAGTAAAATATAAATACATTTTAATAAGCAAAATTAATTTTTCAATAATATGCAAATTATTATAATATGAATTACAAGCCTAGTACAGGAGCTGTCAATGCTGTAATAAACTAGGAACAAAATCATTTTAAATACTTCTGCAATCAAATTATTTACAATTTTAAGCTCAGATTGGGAGAAGAAGAGATTAACACATTTTTTTTCATTAAGGGAATCCTTTAAAAACAAACTTTCTTACCGCCGTTGTACTTCTCAATAAATAAAACAAATTTCTTCAAGGATCAACATCTTATATTTTTATAAAAAGTAGATTCAATAAAGGATCATAGAGTAAAAGAAATTTCTTGAATATTTTATAGACAGTGCAAAAAGTGTTCGATCCTGGTAAAATCAATTGATCGCTATCTTTTGTAATTTAGGTAAATCATTTTTTTAAGGAAAATTTTGTCAAAATTTTAATTATATCTCTTGTAAGAAAAATAAAACGTAAGACAGAAGCATGGAATCAAAAGTTCTTTAAAAATAACTTCTATTTCATATTTTACAAAAAATACTTAAATCTGAACAAATTAAACAAAAATGAAATGGACTTACCCTATTAATTCTGCAAAATGGTTAACACATTAACAGATGTTCGTATTCTGCAATAATAATAATAATAATAGTAAATATATTCATTGAATCAATTGCTTTTTTATAACTTGAATGTACTTTTTTCATTTATTTAAATTATATAGACCATAAATTGTTACGAAATAAATTTAAGTATTTTTAAAATTCTGATAATTACCATTTAAACACTTTGCAATTGCATAAATTTTTAAATTAATCGCATTTTTATTTTAATTATGCATATCCTTTGATTGTTGTCCTATAAAAGCAGTCTGCAAACAATGAAAGGGAGTTTCAGATAAATGCACATATTCAATATCCAAAATACGACACTTGTAGTCTTAAGAATAAATTTGCAACACTGAATGGAATCTATGTGTGAACTTGAAGAGATTTCACAAGAGGAAAAATACAGACATAAACAAAAATTGTAACTCATTTTATTCTAAATAAAAACTTTTACTCATATTCCCTTCTTTAGAAAAAACTTGATAAAAATATTGTTGGCAAAACATTTTATCTGAAATTTTTGTTCCATTTTCATACTGTTTTTCCATGGACAAGATAACAGAAATAAAGTTAATAATTTGGGTTTTAAAATTGGAAGCATATATTTTTAAAACTCCTTATTATATTAAATTACTTAATTTATTTCAGAGTAATTACTTTTACTGCTGAAAATTTAATTTGAAAATCAAGTATACGCTTAAAGTATTTAAAAATTTCACCGATATTCTAAAATTATACAAAATTTGAAGTAAAAACTAAATTTCAATAACAATTCTTTTACATTATAAATTGTTTTCAGATGATTTATTCAACTGAAATTATTTCAGTGTTGGCATATTCTTAACAAAAAATAAATATAAGTAGGAATGGGAAATTTGAGTCTCTAAAATTAGTATAGTTTACTGAAATGGAAAAATTAATAAATATTCAAATTTCTGATATTTAAGGTGATCTCTAATGATTTTAGTCTTATTTCTATAATTCAATAATGAACAATTTGTGTCATTAAAAGTACTAGATATTATACATATTCAATCTAATCAATAGGTTAGTGTTAATGTAATTAATGGGAAATTGCATGTGACTAACAGGACAATCTAACAGGCATACATGCCAACTTTTGAGGGCATTAGCTTCCAATAGAAAATGCTCACTCAAATTTCGAGGAAATCTGATATAGTAAAATAACGTTATTAAATATTTTAATGATAAATATAATTTACTTTACTTATCTTAAAATGTTGTTCTGCACAACGAAATCTGAATTTTATGAGTAAAACCAAATCGAATGAGTTGTGGAGCACTTGAAACTTCTCCTTAGTTATGCTGTTTGTAAATATTGAAGTTGAAACTCATTTTATCAGTTTGCAATACACTTTGAAAAGAGCCATATTGATAAAAAGCCATAAGTAGATATTCGCAATATAGCATAATAACAATATTTTTCAAGAATTCGAAAAACACGCCAACTATCATTATATTTTTCTAAAAGAAATTTCACTAAGGGGTTGCAGGAAGAATGGGGTATTAAACACTGCACAATCTTTTTTGTAATAATTACAAGTGGACATGCATACCTGAAATTATAAAATTGGTTTCTGTTCTTAAAATTTGTAAGGTTCTGTATCGTGTGTGAATGGTGTTATATTGTTTAAATCACATTTTGGCAACTTTATACTGAATTGAATACTCATTTTTATTTAACAAAGCATTAATTACAGTTCAATTAATTAGAAATGTGTTAATCAAAATTTTGAATTGAAATAAAACCAAAGTTTTAAGTAAGAAATAGATCAACATATAGATAGTTGTTTTTAACATTTCGAGCATTTTTTTCAATTCAACCGCAGACGAAAATTTGGCAGAGAAAGAGAATACGAAGTTTATTCAGTATGTAGCAGATATTTATCCACAATAACTTTCTGTAACTATGCATATCACTTAATCAATCATAATGATTGATAGCTTTCGATATTATAAAATTTGCATTTATTTTAACAACATAACTATGTGTACACTTTTAATCACTATCTTAAAACTGATATTTAAGCTCACAATTCCAAAATTTTACACTATGTAAATTTATGAAAATCGAAGCTCAACATAAAATATATTAATATAGAAATTCATTCTCTATGTAATCCGTTTTCAAAATAATTCTTTAATTGTACTTTCTCCAGGAGATTATATTAATCTTTTTCAGAAGCTGATGTAAGTTTTCTATAACACCAATTATAAATCACGTAATCTGTGTGGTTGAGTGATTATGTACTGGTTGAGTGACTATATGCCACATAATGCATTCATATTAATAATTATTTCGCCCTTTGACTTTAAAAGGGAGTTACATTTAAATTATTAAGCTAATAAAATTTTCAATTTTTTCATCAATCGATTTCTAAATAAATATTAAACCAAATAAAACAAATTGTTAACTTTCAAAAATTGGCAATCATGAATTTTGCTATACAATTCATTACCTCATATCTTTATAATATTACCACTAGTTTGCCAAAAAAATTAATGGGAATTATTGACATGGAATCTTTTCTGGAGAATATAAGCAACAAAGCGCACAATGCTTTTTCCTAACAATTATTCACTTACTAGCAAGAATATTAGTTTAAATAAAATTTATACAATTGGAGTTTATAGAATTTACAGTATAGGTTACAGAATTAGCAACTAGGATATATATTTCAAAATTATCTAATTCTGGTTTTAGACCAATCAAATAAACAATTTTCAAAAATATAATATATTCAGGAAGCAATATCCAGATCTTTTATTTGAATATTAAATTAAAAACAAGAGCAAAACAAATTAAAAACAAAGTATTATCTTCAGAGGAATTAAATCATACTTGATTTCATTTCATTACACACATTAACAGATATACTTGGACATCAAGTAATAAACCACCTAGTGGCCTACAACTGTTGCATTTTTAATATCTACCGGGTTCACAATTAGTAGACTGCATATTCAAGTCGCGAGGAAACCAAACTCCTGAACACCACTCCAGTGTATATAATTAACAAAACTTTCAAAGAAAATGAAAACTAATACTATAGATGAATGCAGAAAATAAACGAAACTTCCATCAGTTGTTGATAAAAAATGCCTTTCATCGAACCTAGGAATTTTCTCTAAAAGCAGTTAGAGTGTAAGCACAACTAACGAAACTTCCATGCATTCAACGAAGTTAATAGACTAAATAAGCACATTACAGAAGAGCGATTTACTAAGAATAGGAGGGTCGAGAACTGCCAGAACCAATTAATTAAAAAAAGAAAAATAATCAGCATCTGAATATGAGATAGGAAAAATGTGTTAAGATGAGGCTACGTTACGTAAGGCTAGCGTCCTTCCCCCTATACTTCCACACACTTAGAGTGTGAAACATTTGTAGAGTTCATTATTACATCAACAAAATATTGTGTACTAAAAGTGGAGTAAAATAATTAGAAGTAAAATAGGCATTTGTGTTGATTGCACAGTTTTGATACATTTGTCACACTGCTTTTTTTCATGGAATCACTAATTTTTTTTTATACATCAGTAATATATTTAGCATAAAAATAAATAATTTAATGATAAAATATATAAATTTGATATATTTAATTTTAAATTAAAATTTAGATAATATTTTTGTTTTTGAATTTCATGAAGTGGAGAAAATTGTGAAATTCTGTTTTCGTTATAATTAATTTAACATTTTGTGTTTCATACAATATCAAATTAAATGTTCAATTTTTTCGAAATTCTATAAAATTGATTTAGGCTTTAGAATATATATATTTTAGTCATATGTTCCTAGCTTTAATTTTCATTTTATCACTGTGATGATTGATATTCATATTTCTGTACTAATAATGAAAATAAAACAAATATTTGCAATTGAAATGGGTGTGTTATTGGTTTATCAAATTATTCATTGTAACAACAGTTCCTTTGAATGTCGACAATCATTGACAATGTAAATTATTTTTGATAATTGAAATAAAAATAAGTAAAATTATGTCTGAATAATCAGGTAAAATATGCAAAATCAGGTCTGCCGTGGATCGCCATCGCACATACACACCTCGATGTTTATGTATGTGATCAAAACTTCCTTTGTTTGAATGAATGTGGGAGCTTGCATTGCCATGAAGAAAAAAATAGCCTCTTCTGCTTTGTTTTTTTTTTTTTTTTTTGATGATTTCGGGTAAAAGAATAGTCATGTACAGCATAGAATTAACATTTTGTGTTGTTGTTACTTACTCAGGTTGTCTAGCTAGGCTAGCCAATCCCCATAAAACCAAAAATATCTAAAATGTCTAAAAAATGCGATTGGTCCCGAAGGACATCGTCTTTTTTAAAATTTAGGCAGATTAAGAGATGTCCAGGGGAGGAGGCCTTATAGACGGATTTTATGTAGTAATGAGATTTACAAAATGCAATAATATAGTAAAAATACATAACCGTTTTAATGTGCTATTTCTGCAAAAAACTTTCCCTGGATTTTTCTCAAATTAGAAAACTCACACAATTGATTTTTGTTTTTTTTTAAGCTCATTTACATAGATCCAAGATTCATCTTTTATGTTACACAATCTTTGAAGCCTATTAAATGTATTTTTTCTCAACATTTGTTTACATCAAGTGTAATATTTTTTAAAGGCAAATGTTCATGTACATTTTTTAATGCATACCATGCTAATTCATATATATGTATAAATGTTTCAGCCTCATATTTTACAGGACTGTCTTATTCTATATACACGTCACACTCAGCATCCATATTTCCTGACACAAAAAAAGATTTTGAATGAACTTCACGGAATTTGACTTGAAATGTCTGTCGACCACGAGAGATTTTGTGCTGCTAATTTTTTTATAATGCTCTAGAATAATCTTTTAACGATTTATAAATTAATTTTATCAAAACTCATGTAATGATAATACACTTTGAAATTTATGAAGAAATAATCAGCAGCTAATTTTATTATTCGCTCGAGATGAATTTTTCAATTTAGTGTAGATAAAAAAAATTATGTAGAAATGGCAAAACGCTTTTATGAAATTATATTTAATAATATCAAACTATCAGATTCAATTTAGAAACTTTAGCGGTCACCTAGCAACACTCACAGATGGCAAGGGCCAGAAATAGAAACAGCAACCCTCATAACCTAAGTATATATAGGTAATTTCTCTGATTTTCCTAACGATTGTAATTTGTACAACTTTAACACCAAAAAATGAGTTGATAAATAAATACAACTTTAAAACTTAAAAACAGAGGAAAATGATACACATGATGTATCAATAAAAATGAGTACTTAATAAAATTATGTACAACAATTTGAATACAAAAAATTTCAATTATTTTCATTACATTATAATTTTTATTATTTATTCTTTGTGAGGTACGAGATTAAAATTATGATATATCTTCATAAAACTTATCCTTAACACAAAATAATTTTTAAACTACTTATGGCCTTTTCTTAATACTATATGAATGTTAAATATCTATTAAAGATGGGAAATCCTATTGCTCTTTTTGTTATAAAAACCTTTAAGCTCAAATTAATTTCTAAACCATTTTTAAAAGTAATGAAATACATGAATGAACTGTTGAAGTAAAACATGCATTTTAATTCCTATGACTAAAATGAACTGAAGAGATGGTTTCTAGTGTGAAATGCGTGTTTTCATACATAAGGAACAAAGAAACATACCTTGGCTAACAAGTTCAGTTTGATGTTATTTTAGTTTTCAATACGGAATCCCTCCGAGAAATTTCACAGTATCTTCACAGTAGGGTACAATATTACACTAGACTGTTCATCACTTGTATAAATGGATTCCTAGGCGAGTCCAAGCTCTATTAAATGAAAGACAATAGATCTACAGCATATTCAAGGATTTTTGATATATCTTAAGTATTTCTGTTAGTTTGATAATCGCATCTACTTTGTAATTTTGGGGCCATGGTAGCTAGGGTAGGTAAGGGTGGGGTAGGTAAGGGTATCCGCCTTCCATCCGGAAAGGTGGGGTTTGATTCCCAATGTAGCCCAAGACCCACCAAGTACATGCGGTATACATGTTCGTCAAATCTGTGAAATCGAAAGTCCTGTGATCGGTTCTTGAGCAGTTACCATGAAAACAATGGTCTGAAATTTACTCCAACTTCAGATAAATGCCAAAATAAAGAGAGTAGATCCTATGGTTCTGCCATCTATTAGAGGATTTGAAGAGCAAAAGTCTTACTTGCACCTTCATGGTGCTCTGATTAAAACGAAAGATGCCCCAATTTAAATTCACATATCCGAGGCATATTTGGCTTGGCTTGTACAAGTGTCATTAGTAACAACAACAACATAGTATTTTTATTGACATATTAAAATAATTGCACAATGTGCACTTTTTTCAGAAATTTAATAACATATAACAAAATATTAAGGAATAAATTTTAAGTTTCACTATCATTTCTTGGAATAGCCATCAAAATAGATATTGAGAAAAATAGGAAAAAAATAATATTAATAAATAACAATCAATAAATATTCTTCAGCAATTCAAGACAGTTAAACAAAAAATCAGAAGATAGTATTTTTTTATTAAAAGATCACTCTCATTCAAAAATAAAAATATTTCAAGATAAATGAAAGACATAGATAGTGATGATACACTGATAAGCGCAGGAGACGACAGGTAGACTTGCTCCTATTTTGTTAAAGTTTCCTTTGCTTGTAGCTTAAAGGTCAGATTTTGCAGACGACTCATTAGACTTTAAACTACAGATTAAAATGGATTCCAAACAACGTTCAACCCCAAGGAGGGATTCAAATTTACAAACTGTTGATCAGAAGACCATAACACTAATGAAATATTTTTGCATATATATTTGGTTCAAATGTTGTTGAAAATCTCATAAAACACATGACAGATAAAGAAAAGATTAACATTTTTCCAATTTAATTATTTCATGAATGACTGGAATTTATTAATTTGTAAAATAGATTTTAGTCATCGATTGTATGTCTCTTATGATAATAATATTATTACTTTACTTCACTGGGACTTGGTAATAAAATGACGTCTTATTTGGAAGGTCCCAAGATTCGATACTTCTAATTGTTCAACAATGGAAGATAAGAACTTAGATTTTATACATGTAGATTTTCCCTGTTTTTTGAATAAAACTCACAGCCAATAAAAAAAAAACTTCATGAACAGCAGGAAACTGGAGTGTTCATATATTTAAATATAACGTGCGTGAGAGTGTGCGTGAGTGAGTACGATGTTAAAATACCATAAATAACCAAGAAACAGATGCCTAAATAAACATGGCAATGCATTAAATCTGAATTTATTACAATATCAATATCGTACTTATTTTTTAAGACAGAATTATTCATGGTGAAATAGTGAAATCTAAGCATATTTTAAAGGCCGCAACTAGTAAAAAAATAGTTATCTTGAATATTAAAAGATTCAATACAAAATTCAAATGAATTTATTATAAATTTATCACTATTCTTCTTAATTTCATACTATTTTGAGCTCTTAATTGATCCACTCTATATCTACTGTCTACATTAAATATCACAAAATTTCGTAAATGGACCCTTCAAACACATAGGCATCCAACACATCTAAATATTCATTGCATACACCTTTTTAGAAACATTAGAGAGGGGGGCAACAAATGGTTAACCCTCAATTAAACACTGAGGATTTGAATCCACTTCGGCCATGGATGTTTGAAGTAGCTCGAAATTTACTTTAATCTTTATATCACGGTTTAATTAGACCTTGTGTTCAAAAAATGATCATTGAATGACATATCAAAAACCTTCAGAAATAATTTTCATCAATTGCGAGTCAAATTAACGAATTGCTAAAAGGAAAATTCGTAAAAATTCAAAAAGATTCCATATATATAGAATATTTACAAAAGATATATATTATCATTGAAAAAAAAACATGCGGCAAATGACTTACAATTGTCTTCAACTGTAAAGCTGTGTACTTCGAGATGTCGAGTATCTATTTTCCTGGCCCAAAACTGTCAAAATCATACTCTTCAGAGTGAAAATTACAATTTGATATCAGACATTAGGAATAGGAATGTAAGCTTCAGCTTTCAACATTTAAATTTATCGGTTTGAATGCTTGAGTATTTTCAAAATTATCTTCCTTATAACACAAGACCCACTGTTTAAGAGAAATCTTCGAAAACAATTTGTGATGCCTCTTCAAAAAGAGAAACCGTCTTTCAGTTGTCTGCTGGGCTATTCACTTCGGAATGTAAAATTTCCACTACCTTATCGCTTTGCAGATAAAAAAAAGTAAATATTCCAAGACTTTTGATGCCAAACATTACTAAGATAATCAAAGATCTCCTTTTAGATGGATTGCTGTGGCTCAGTAATTATGCCGCACTCTTCTAAGTGAAAAGTTCAATCCCAGTTACTGTTAAATATTTGGAACTTTTCTTGCTTTTATTTTCTGCATTCATATGTGTCAAAGTAAGTGCTTGAGAGTATTCCAGAACTTACCCTTTATGACGCATAAAATGGCTATCCAGACGAAATGTACAATGATTCAGATGCTCAAAGAAAGCCCTAGTCTATTGTTCTATTTTTGATCATTCTTAAAATTCTTGTTATATGAAGAAAACTGATAATAGTAAGTTAAGATTGCACATGAAAATAGTCTAACAAAAAAAAAAAGATCCTGAATGGATGAAAAAAAGTAAATTCAAAACACTTCAGATTTAGCATAAATTTTTCTAAAAATTTCTTTTAATTAGATATTTTTTTTGATCATGGCATAACCATTACGATTAATCAAAAGCATCTAGTATATTTATCGATAAAAATAATACTACAGTAAAAGAACCACCTTTAAAAAAGTTTGAAGGGATTCATTCCAATTACAGTTTTAGAAAATGCTATACAAGAAAGTGATCAAGAATCTCTATGGTAATATATATTATATAATTTCCAATGATTGGTTATAGTAATTTCTTTTTATCTTACCTAAGTTTTTCGTTAATAAGACTGTTTAATGGTTAAAATTTGAACTGTTTACTATTGTATAAGATGTAAGTTAGATAATTTCGGAATAAAAATCCCATAAATATACATTTATATAATGCTCACACACGAGTAATATAATAATATACATTATTCAAAAATATAAATATTTTTATTAAAAAATAAAAAGACGATTTGAGTAACTTTACAATCGCTTTTTTTTTGTGTCAATAAGTATTTTCAAAAAATTTGTATTTACATTCCGTTTAATTGACTTAGTTTTAATTATATGTGACCTACAATACTTTGAATATGAAAACAGCAGCAATCTTTTTCCATCTTAGGCCCGAAAAAGAAAATCGTTTCCACAGAATGAGATTATTTTGAACTAAAATTGAAGGAAATAAAGGATGCACAGGTCTACGTTTTTACATTTGAAAGTCTATACAAATGAAACATTGAATTGTAATCATAAATGGTAAACAGTGTTGAATAATAATGCACGATAGATTTAGTCATGAGAAAAATGTAAAAAAAATCTATAACGTCGTTTGTTTTGTTGCTCAACGGTCATTTTTTTTTTCACACGAGGGCTAATTAGACTGGAACCTACGATTTAAAGTGGATTCCGAACCACTTCAAACATCCATACCCAAGGTGGAATTCGAACCACGAGCTGTTGAATCGAAGGCAAGAACACTTACCATTCGGCAGCCAGCTCAGCTCGGCCTACGAATCGTTGAACCCAACGCATGAGCGCTAAGGATTTAATCTATAACGTCAATGATTTTTCAACAAATGTAAGCGAATTATAAAAAAATAAATCCATAACCTCACTTGAAATATAAATTAGTGGGAAAGTACTCAAAAATTAATTTACAATTAAATTTTCTGCATTGAAAGTTTATGAAATTTTTGCATGTTTTTTTTGCAAAAGCAATGTGATACTAGAGTTATAAATACAAAATACGTAAAAAAAAAAAAAACACAATTCAATATGTAAAATTTGGAAAAACGATTGTCATGTTTTCAACAAAATATAAATTCAATTTATTATGCAGCATTTATTATGTTTAATAGATATTAAAAAGCATTTATTATGTTTAATATCTATTAAACATAATAAATGCTTTTTTATAAATTACTAAAATATTTATACCAGTAAATCAATAATTCGAAAATGGTATTTATTTTTTGAGCTAAAAATTAGATAAAGTTTTACATAAGAAATGTATACTGCACTTCAATGACGTAATAAAACAAAATAGAGAGAAATGAAAATTTTCCATAGAATATAAATAAAAATTTCATCATGAAAATTGCCTTACTGCGAGATCCTGAAGATGTTTGTCTCTAAACAACCATATTTTTCACTTAAGGATTAATTTAATCACGACCTGCAGTTTAACGTGGATTCTAAATCATTACTAATATCCTTAACCAAGATGGGATTCGAATTCACGAGCTCTTGTATCAAAGACGAGAACTGGAGATCCAGTACCGTAAATATTTTTTGTCTTGACAACTGAGTAGAGATGAAAGTTTTAAAAAAGGAGTAATGAATGTTTATGTTCTTCAAGAGAACAAAAGTCCGAAATTGTGCTGATCACAATATAAACTACACAATAAAGTTCAAATCACTATTTATAACGGTTTAAATTAATTTCTAATGCTGATAATAAAATATAGAAATGAAGCATAGCTTATATTTTATGTTAGGCTAAATGCCAACATCCAAGTTTAAGATTCACTTTACTCCAAGTAGCTTTCTCCTTTCAATCCAAAAATTTTTTCATTTACATAGACTCAATATATAAACACGCACCTAATACAAGAAATCAGATTTGAAAATAATGAAATAATTCTTAAAATCAGTTAAATAGGAAAAAAAATACATTTTTTAAACTTACTAATATTTCGCCAAGTTAAATGTCACAGCATTTCTTTCAATTAAACTATTGAGAATTATAACGAAAAAAAAGAAAAGTTTCAATTAAAAATTAAAGTTTTTACTAAATTATTTCTGCTATCGGCATGCGCACTTCCAGACCAGTAAAAATACACCAATCACAGAGCACGCAGCTGCAATGAACTCAATGTAGATGTTTTTCTAGAGGGGAAGGAAACGTTTGTCTCCCTTTCTTACAGAATCTGGTTTTAAAACTGGAGTTTTGAAATGCGCAAAAGGTCTCAATTTAAATATTGATAAAACTATTGTCTCTTTTTTAGTGAATGTAGAAAGTACTGCTAATTATTATAATATTTTCGGTTTTGTTCTTGATATATACAAAATAAAATACGAAAAATTCGTTTTTCTTTACTTCTAAATGAATTATTTAATAACTTGTTAGAGTTTTAGTTATGGTAACGTTGTTTGTTATAAATTTTTATGCAGAAAACTAAAAAGCTAGTAACCAACTAATTAGTTAAAAAAGTTAGCTTTTACAATTTCTTCAATGAAAAATTTTTTCTATCACTTAAGTTTATTTCACCTTTCAGCATTTTTATAAACACATTTTCAGTATACGGAAAGGTAATAACTACAATATATTATTAAATTTCACTTAATTTTAAAATATATTTTAAACTTACACAAAACATCTCTTAATAGACTGAAAATAAAAATAAAAAAGCCACCTGAACATCGAGGGAAAAGAATTAGATGCAATACACAGGTATGCCTAAGAAAAATAACTCATTTAAGGTATTTTAGCATATAATTTCCTTAGGATATCATTAATATTTATCTGTGACATTTTTAATTACTTGATATTAATTTTAAAAAAATAATAAAATGTAAAGCTATCAACTTTATCTAACTTAATAATTGGAACTAATACTATTAAGTAAAGGAATTTTGAATATTTTCCTTAAAAAGTTCTTTTTAATGTCAAACGGGAAAATTGTTTTAAAAATTCATATTTCTCTGTATATTTTGATTATCACTTTAAAAGTCTATCATTTCTTAATTTTACATCTTTTAAGTTTCATTCATTTTATAACTTTATAATTCCATTCATACAGAAAAAAATACTCATATTGAAAAGATAAATGCAAATATTTGTTAACAAGAAGACTATAAGCATATGAAATGTTAACCGTTAAGATAAACACACAATTATAATAATTTCATAATATAATTATTTCATTACATTTACTAGATTAATACAATAATTACTATACTTTGGAATATTAAATGAAATGTTCAAATTTCTTGATTACCTTGCTTAATATTGAGCTCAAGTACGTAAAATCATTCTCAAATAAGTAACAACGATTTCCAAACAGAACAATTATTAGAAAACGATTATTAAATGGATTAATGCCTATGTCATATTTTTGAGGAAAAGTTTATAACGAAACTTGCCAGCTCAGTATATGAAATAATGAAAAGCACTTTAACATCTGCTGTTTTCCCTAAAGAGTATTCATAAAAAGATATGAGTCAAACATCACATAGTGCAAAAAATTAAAATTTTCCACCACACAGACTGATGTGTAACAACAATCGACTGTATTCATGAAACAGAAACAAAGATCTCCGCCAATCTATAGCGGCATAACTAGAAATTATTTTTTTTTTATTTAACATTCATCAGGTTTGTTTTTAATTAACAATGGCACTCTTTTGCTCAAAGAAATCTTATCACATATGGAATCTTGAGACTTCTTAGAATTTTAAATATTCTAATCCAATAGTAAACACGCCTGATTTTCGGCTGGGTCAACTATAGAACCCACCACCTCATATCATAAATAATAACGCCTTTCCCTACCGAAACGTCATCTAGAATTTATTCACTTCAGTTTAAAAAGAGAAAAAGGTAATTAGAAATATTTTCGCAATACTTCAAAAATTCGATGTGTAAAAAATTGTAGGTATGTAATAGTAAGGATTAAAAACTAGTAAATCTCTAGTACGAATCTAAAATGGCGGGAATAGCCATTCTTATAATAGTAATATATTAAAAGTATACTTTCGTAGTAATACATTAAAAAGGTATAAATTTAATACTATTTAAAAGTTTATGACCGTATCTAAGATCAAAAGAAAGCATTCGTAACACTAAATAGCGGTAAACTAAACCAAATTATGGTTTCTTTGTCGTTCAAAATTCATTTTTGTACATGGAGTCCAACAGGACCATGAACAACAGTTTAAAATGTATTCCGAATCACCATCCTTGCGATTCGTACACACGAACTGTTGAACTAAAGACCAGAGCAGTAATCATCCGGCTGCCTTTCAGTATACACCAAACCAGACATCACCTCATAGTGAGTGGTATTTAACGCATTTTAACAATCCGTACATATGTATTTTTTAATCAATTATTTTTTAAATTGTTCTATTGAATATCGTAATAGAAATTAGCCTATCGTATATAAATTTATGCATATACTAGATTTTATACAAATTCACGAAATTTGAGGAAAAAATAGCTACTTAAGAAGGATGAATAGTTTATGTAATTTAATAATAAATGCTTAACTGTCTTAAAGATTCTAAAAAAATATTCTGTCAGAAAAGTAAAATAATGAGGAAAAAACTTCAAAACTGTCTTTCAAGAGGCATATTTAATGTCCACGCTTAAAGTATGAAAAAGAAAAGTTCGAAATAGTTAATTTTGCACGTATGTGTGATAAGCCATGTTAAGACATTCAATAAAAGTATTATATAATTTCAAGAAATTTTATAAAAATGCCATTCAAGTGTTCAATTGTCAATTGCCGATCGAACTACAATGGAGAACCAAAGGTCAGTTGTCTTCAGTTTCCCTAAAAATGAAGATATGCTAAAGAGAGGTATACATAAGAAATATTAAAGTTATTTTCATCAACCATAATTGTATGTTTTTCATCTTAAAAAAAATTCTCATTCTGTAGTTAATTTAGCTCAAATTTGTAAAACTTATAATAGCTTTGAGAATTACTAAAAATATTCCCTATTTAATTAATCAAATTAATTATTTTTTAATCATATTATGATTATTGGTATATTAAGTTTTACAGTATTTTTAGACATTTCGTTACATATGTGAATAATTATATTGTAAATTAATAACTAATTTAGAAATGTTATATTTTAGAGAATTTTTCATATTGGGAAATAAATAATAGTGCTAGCAGTAATTATTCAATATACTTGAGGAAATAGTTATTATTTATGTTCTCATTATGTTAATTTATAATATGAAGTAGAAAAATGAATTAGATATAATTTTAATTACATGATATACATTGTAAAATAAATCACAAATTCTACCTCTTAGATAATTTTAATTAAAGTTTATAACATTTTTTTACCAGTTAAAATAATGATTATAAATATTGCTGGAACTTTATCAGAATGAAATATATGATGTAATCAAAACAACTTTTAAAAGTGTTTTAGAAAATTCAACAAATATATATATATAGTTTACATTTATTTTAATAGTGTTTTTCTTTTTGTTTCAGTTTGCGATCATCATTTTGCAGAGAGCGATATTCTGAGATGTTCAGAGCTATATGTAGAGAAAACTGATTAAAAACTGAGCGCTCCCTTATTATACCCACGATTGAAGTTAGATGCCATTTCCTCAATAATTCCAAACTACCCGAAATATTTAATGACAACCAAGAATCAACAGGAGCCAGATGCAAAGAAATTAAGAATTGAAAATACTTCACTTGTGCCTTAGAAGTATAAAAAGTGAAAAAGACTACAGTGATAAATTTTGCATTAAAGATTTAAGTAAACTCAAAAACTGCTTAAAGTGAGTTTGAAATTTCATCTCATGGACTGTTGTTACCAATAAGGATATAATTATGTTTTAATTGATAAGTCCTTCAAAAGTTCCTGTTCTTGAATCATCGGTAACAGTTGTTGAAAATTAGAATTTGGTAAATTCAATTAATTATAGGTTTTCAAATTAATAAGATTAATAATTTTAAATTTCATATGATTGTAAATGATATTCGTATCTTAGATAATATATTACAAGCATTAGAAAATTTTGAAAAAATTGACAAGAATGACTATTTGTGTATATGTATCATTAATTGAAAATTATTTGTGAGAGTAATGGAAGTTTGATCGCTTAGAGAACAGATTCCTCCGTTGGAATATTTTTTAAATTATAAGAATTATTCTGCTAACTTTTTAATTTTATGTTCCATGCTTTTCTCTATATCACTCCTTTGTTATAAGTTCTTACGTAAAAGTTTTATATAGAAATCATTTATACTTTTTAATTATTAAACTAACTAAATTTCTAATTTCTTAACAGATTTCTAAGTGAATTTTAAACAATATAAAGCAGATTGTTAACTTTTAAAAATTGCCACTCGTAACTTTTGCAATGCGATTCACTATCTCATTATAACTTTACCATATTACTACTAATTTGCCGAGAAAATTTGTGAATTATTGACATGGAATATTTTTTACAAATATAAATAACAAAGCACATAATATATTTGTAACAAATTATTCACTTACCGGTGATAATATTAGTTCCAATAGAATTTATACTATTGGAGATTATAGAATTTACAATATAGATTACAGAATTAACAACTAAGATATATATTTCAAAACTAATTCTGATTTTCCAAGGATCGAAAAAAACAAATAAAAAAAGAACTGAATTTTCAAGGAGGTAATATACTCAAGAAATATCCAGTTCTTTTAATTAAAAATTACATTAAAAAGAAAATCGAAGAAGGACTATTTTCAGAGGAATTAAACCTTTTTTACTTGCTTACATTAACAAAAGACTTGGACACCACACATAGTCTATTACTATGTGTGGTGTCCAAGTCTTTTGTTAATTCCCAATGGACAAATTAACAAAAGACTTGGACACCACACATAGTAATAGACTTAATGACTTACGATTGTTGTAATTTTAATATATACTGGGTTCATAATTAGTAGAGTGTTAAAGTGTATATTCACAGTCGCGAGGAAACCTAACAAACTCCCGAACACCGGATAAAATTAACAAAGCTTACCAAGAAAATAAAAAATATTATAGATGAATGCTCAAGAACGAATGAAACAGCCATCTGCTTTTGCTTAAAAATGCCTGGTATCGAACCTGTGAAATTTCTCGCGAAACAGTCACAGTAAGCACAGCTGACAAAGATTAAGATTACACATTAAAGAAGAGCCAAATACATATGTGAATAGACGGTCGAGTACTAACAAAATCAATTAAAAAATAATCTGCATCTGTGAATATTGGGTAAGAAAAATACGTTAAGGCCTCTTTCCACACAGTTACGTAATGTGAAACGCGTGTAGAATTCATTGCATTAACAAAATAATGCGTGTTAAAAGTGTTTCCATTGACTGCGATGATTGTGATTTATATTTCTGATATAATAATGAAAATAAAACAAATATTTGTGATTGAAATGTGTATGCGTTATTGGTTTATCAAATTAATCTTCGTAAATATTGATACACTTTATATACATTTGAACAAATTCTCGAAGCATTTTTTCCACCACGACTGAGGTGCCTCCAAAATATGGTTTTGGACTGCACCAACAGCTTCTTTAAAATGGCCGCAGTGGCCTGGTAGGTTACGGCGTGGTTCTCATTATCGGAAGGTAGGGAGTTCGAATCTCGGTTTAAGATAAAATCCGTCGTGTTCGCTTAAGGCATGTTAAAACTGGGCGTGGTTGCAATGTCCTCCAAGTGAAATGATACAATTGGGAGTTTCAGGCCAAGCATCGGGAGTTCTCTGCTGGGTCCTACCTTTAAAACCACGCAAGACTTCACCCAGCTGCTTCTGTCCAATTAGTAGAGCCCAAATCAGGTCTAAGTACAGGGAAGCACGCGGGTGCAAGAACAGTTTCTTTGAATGTTGAAAATCATTGACAATGTAAATTATTTTTGATATGCTGAAATAAAAATAAGCAGAATTATTTTTGCACAATCAGGCAAAATAGGCAAGTTTAGGTCTGTAGGGTAGATCGTTCATCAACTTATGAATGACTGGAATTTATTAATGCAGAACTTAGTTTTAAGTAATTGGTTTGGTTTCACTTACGATAACTATATTACTACTTGTGTTCACCGGGACTTGGCAATAAAATGACATTATTTGGAATGGAAGATCCCAGATTTAATGCTTATAATTGTTCAAAAATGGAAACAAAACTTAGATATCCACCTTGTAACAGTGTCCGAATGAAAGCTAGGCAGTTTTCCTGGTTTCATGCTTCGCATATACAGCTCAAAATTCATAAGAAAACTTAATAAAAATTAGAAAAATGGATGTTTAATAATAGTGTTAAGGATTGTACTGTGTGCGCAATGTAAAAATACCGTAGATTACCAATTTACAAAAGCCTAATAAACCAAGCAATTTATTAAAAATTCATTTAGTGCGATGTCGATATCGTATATATTTCTGTAATATAGAATTATTCATGATAAAATAATGGGTAAAATATTAGCATATTTTAAAATCAAAAAAATATAAGCAGATTTTGAAGTGAAAATAATCGCTATTTATATTGGATATGATAAGATTCAATAAAATTCAAAAACAACACAAATTTATAATAGGTGTAAAATTTATCATTATTCTCTTCTTAACTTCAGACTATTTCAAGCTCTTAATCGATCCACACCATGTCTACTGTCTACATTAAATATAAGAGAATTTCGTAAACGGATCCTTAAAAGACAAAGATATACAAAATATCTGAATATTTACTGTGTGTGCAGGATACGTTTATAGAAAAATTAGTGACGTAGCATCAAATGGTTAGCCTTCTAATAAACTTTACGAGAGTTCGAACTCCATCTTGGGCATGGATGTTTGTAATGATTCGAAATAAACTTAACGACTACTTTTCTAGTGGTCAGCGTGCCTGACTGCGGATAGGGAGGTCAAAGGTTCGAATCCCGGTTCGGAGATGGATGTACTTTATCTATCCTGTCTTTGTTTTTTCCTTGTATGAATAGGTTGTGAATGGTTGCCTACCCGATAAACGGGTACCTATGGCATGTATGTACTGAGGAAGTCGGACTCCACACCAAGTTTTGTTTATTTGTCGCTCAACGGTCATTTTTTGCACACGAGGGCTAATTAGAACGGTAATTAGACTAATTACAGTTTAAAATGGATTCCGAACCACTACAAACAACCATGCCCAAGGTGGGATTCGAACCCACGAGCTGTTGAACCATAGGCAAAAGCGCTAACCATTCGGCTGCCAATTCGGCGACTCCACAGCAAAATACGGTTCATTTGGAAAAGTGGAACAGGACACCCTATAATGCCAGCAGCTGGAATAAGATAACTTTACGACTCAGTTTAATAGCCGTTGAGCTGAAAAAAATCACCGTTGAACGACAAATCAAAAATCTTCAGAAATAATTTTTATAAGTTGTAAGACAAACTGACGAATTGCCAAAAGGGAAATTCTATGAATCTATATAAATAGAATATTTACAAGATATTAATTAATATTATCAATAACAAAACAACACGTAATGGGTGTCAATATGTGTTGCAACTGTTTTCGACGATTACATTCCCCATTAGACTGTCATTTTGAGAAGGAAAATTGCACTTTAATCCAAGACAATAGGAAAATAGATATTTCACTTCAGCTTCCAACATACACATTTATCAGTGTGAATGCTTGAGTTTTCAAAATTACTTTTCTTATAACGAAGGAGTGTTTAAGAAAAATCATCTGGAGAAAAATATGTGATAGGTATTAGAATAAAACTTATATCTTTAGCTGTTTGCTGAGTTATGAGGCAAAAAATTTCTACTATCTTGTCACTTAGTAGGTACAAAGAGAAGAGTAAAAATTCCAAGACTTTTGATGCCAAGCTATCGAAAAATCAAACACCTCATTTTATTGGATTGCCTTTGTCCAGTAATGATAAAACCCTCTTCAGAGAGTAAAAAAGTTTCAATCCGTGTTATTAAGTTTGTTTGTCGCTCAATGGTATTTTTTGCACACGAAGGCTAATTAGACTGGGACTTACGGTTTAAAGTGGATTCCGAACCACTACATACATCCATACCCAAGGTGGGATTCGAACCCACAAACTGTTGAACCGAAGGTAAGAGCGCTAACCATTTGGGTGCAAGCTCGGCCAAGTTATTGTTAAATAACAATCCACTAATACATATTTTTAATTACTATTGAAATACCCATTTGTGTAAAGAAAGTTAGCAATAGAAAGTTAAGATTACATACCAAGGAACTAATCAACCAGAAAAAAAGATATGGATGGGAAAAAGTTGTAAAAATTCATAACATTTCATACTTAACAATTTTAATTTGTTAAAAAATGTTTGAATTACATATATCTTTTGATAATGGCTTCAGTATTACAATTAAAAGCATCGAATATATTTAGCTCTATATATTCTCTACATACTATATAATTTTTAATATTTTTTTTCTTACGCAAAATTTCCGTTTATAAGAACTGTTAAAATTGTTAAAGTTTGTAATTGTAATTGTTAAAATTTGATCAGTCAATTTTTGTATGAATATAAATTAGCGCAATTTGAATTAAAATTCTATTATTATTTTAAATTCATAAATAAACTTTTTCCATAAAAATTAAAAACATTTAATGGAGTAACATTAAAATTACGTCTGTTTTTTTCCACACAATAAATGTTTTTAAAATTTGTATTTGCATCCAGTTTAATTGATGCAGTTTTTTAATATTTAAAATAATGCATAGGAGATTATAAACAGCAATATCAGTCTATTTCATGCTAATGCAAAAAAAGGGGGGAAATATCGATTCTCAAGAATTTAAGGTAACTTTTGGCTGGAATGGGAGGAAATAAAGAATAGATGTCGAGATACTCACATTTAAACATCGATACAAATGAAACATTAAACTGTGATTACAAATTGTAAACCGTTGAATACACGATACATTTTATCATGTGAAAAATTAATGGTAGATGTCAATGACTATTTTCAACGAATGTAAGTAGAGCACTAAGCAGGTGCCACTCTCACTTCAACGCCAAAAAATAAAAATGTAAATAAAATCATTTTCCCGCTTAAAAAGATTCGATACAAATATATTTAATGAAGGAAATAAAGTTCCAAACTCAAGATTTAAAAACCATGAAATAATTCTGAAAAAAGAGAATGCATTTCTCAAACTTACTTTTATATATTTCAACAAATTAAATGCTATATCATTTTTCCTTCAATTAAGCAATAAAACTCTAAAGCAAATGCTTTAGTTTAAAACTGTATTTTTTACTAAAATCATTTCTGATATCAGTATTCACAGTTTCTGACCAATAAAAACGCGGCATCAAAGAGCTGAAGTGCAGATGCTTCTTCTGGAGGGGAAGGAAACATTTCTCTCCCCTTCATACAAAACCTGGTTTTAAAACGCGGGATTGCACAAGATGGCGGTTTTTATTATTGATAAGCTGTTTTATCTTTTATAAGAATAGAAAATAGTGATATTCATTATCATATTTTCGTTTTCCTTAATATATGAGTAATTCGCTTCTCTTTATTTTTAAATGAATTATTTAATATGTTGGAGTTTTAGTTATCGTAAATATGTTTTGTTGTCATAAAATTCTATGCAAAGATTAAAAAGTTAGCAACAAATTATCGAATTTTCAAAATGTTATCACATAAATTAATAAATATTTAGGTAATTATATAATCTAAAATCAATTTCTTCAGTAAAAAATATTTCTTCTACTTAAGTTTATTTAATATTTAAGCACTTTTAATAACACGATGATAATAACAGAAATTTATTATTAAATATCATGATAAATTATTTTCAAATGATTTACACAAAATATCTATTAATAGACGGAAAATAAAAAAAATAAAAAAATAAAAACTTCCTCTTGAATACCGAGGAAAAGAAGTCAGATACAAATACTCAGATATACTTCAGGAAACATAAAAAAAAATTAAATAGGCTTCTTTAGCGAATAATTTTCTTGGGATATCATTTACATTTACCAGCATCATTTCGTTATTTAGTATCAATTTTTTAAGAAATAAAATTAAACATTTTGATTTTATTTTATATAAAAATTAGAATCAATGTTTTCGGACAAAAATTCAAATGTTTATGAAGAATTTTGAGTGTTTTCGTTAAACAGTTCTTTTTAATATTACCAGAAAATTTGCAAGATAATCATAAAAATAAATATTTCTCTGTATATTAAATTATTAATTTTGTATCTTATCATTTCATTATTTTTGTCGTATAAGTTCCATTCACTGTTTGCGCTACTATAATATAGCTTTATATACACAAAATAATGCGTATTGAAAACGTTTAAATAAATACAATTTTTTTGTGAACAAGGAAATAATAAGCACATGAAATATTAATAGTTATAAATATTAATAGCACTATTTACTAAAAGTAATCAATTTGTAAGAGAAAATTTACCCTTACCTTATTCTCATGATTCAGATTCAAGAGTTTTCCATCTACATTTTATATAAATGATCAAAAAAAAGTTATCCAATATCTGTATTTATTATTAAGAAACATTTTAGGAGGACAGATAATTACAAGAATTATTTTGGGTGCGCACTCATCTACATTCCTTCCAGATCAAAGTACAGTAGCATTATGATTAATTTTTTTCTCGTGGGAGCGTGGGAATTCAATAAGGATTCTGTAAAGGAGAGCTGACGCATGGACTTTCCGACCTGTCACAAACACTATGGTTGCCATAAAATTTCGTATGACGCAACATTCTCACATACGTTAGTTTACATTTGATACATTCCTTTTCTTTGTTTGATACGCTTCTAAAGTAATATTTTTTCCCGTAATAAATTCTAAAAAGGATTGTAATGTGCAAAAACTGTTCTTAATATTTTTTTAAAGAATTTAAATTGTGCTTCACTAATATAACAAAAAAAAAAAAAGAAAGAAAAAGAAAAGAAATTTTAAAAAAAAATTTTGCATATGTAAGCAATTTATTATTGTAAGTATATCTGTACAATATTACTGACAAGCAATAATGCATACTTACACACAATATATAAACCTATGTTATAACTTATATAAATAATATATATCTACATATAGTGTTATAAAAAAGGACAATAGAGAAACTATTTTTTAAATTATATTATACTGTAATCAATATATATGACAACAGTTTTCACATACATAACTAACAATAATAAAAAATAGCATTTCTTACATATTGTAAGTATATATATTGTTACTAACTAATGAGTAATATATTCTTACAACATAGTATTTGAGAGTAATACATATTTAACATATAATATAATCTAAAATAAATTTTAAAGTTCCGCGTTTTAAGCTTGCTCAATAACAATAGCAATATAAAAATATTTTTATATTGTTTTTCAGTTTGTAAAGAAAAATAAAATTAATGATAACTTTCTTAATATTCCTTGCTAAAACTAATGTTTTCTCCTGCTGTAATTTTAAAAGAGATTGTAATGTACAGAAACTATTCTTAGTAATTTTTTTTAAGAATTGAATAAAACTGAGTTATACAAATGCAAAAAAAATGTTTTGTACACTGTAATTAATTTACTATATTAGTATAATATAACTGGAAAGCAATTATACATACTCACAATATATAAGGTTATGTTAAAACTAACATCGTGATATAAAAAAAAGATCTAGTAGAGAGAAACTGTAAGTAATATATAACAGTTTTCATGCACGTAATAACTAAGAAAAAGAAAAAAAACTTTTTTACATATTATAATTAATTAGTAAGTAATATATATTTACAATATATAATTTGAGAGTAATACATACTTAACGCATATAATATAAACTAAAATAAATTTTAAAGTTTAACATTTTACTCATTTATTTCATTTTATTTTTTATTAAATGTGTTTGGTGGCGGAAAAAAATACAAAATTTAAAAAGATAACAAAATTAATGTACAAACACTGTAATTCAGATACAAATAAAATGATAAACACTTCGAACACGATACCATGAAATAACATGTCAATTTTAAACTTAATTACATTTTAAATACCCCTCCCCCTTTCCAGTAATTAAAAAAATAGTATTTTTATATATCTTAAGAATAGTGATTACTTTTTAACACGTAAGTTTCTTTATCAAAATAAGCTAACCCAGACTGTGCCAAAAGGGCGATTTTAAAGCGAAAACAGCAAATCTTAAGCATCATCAAAAAACAGTTTCGACTATTAATGGTTTAAACGTTACCGTTTTCATTACTTAATGACTCACAAAATAATCTTATGGTCTATGTCTAACGTTTGGTAGCAGAAAATTCTGATTTGCTTTAAATTCCTTTATTTCTCAAAAACAATTAGCAGAAAACTCCTTAGAAATAGATTACGGTGGCCAAGATTTGGACAGAGCGGAAATCTCATGCGTCGGTCTGGGTAATTAAGGGGCTCTAGAATTCAACCTGACGTCATCAATTCTCATTTTGCAAAAAGGGTTACTTTATTTTTTGATGATATCGAACATTTCTAACATCCTCCCAACTTTTTGTTAACATCTCAGAAAACTCAAACACAATAATCAAGTTATAATTTAAAAATTATCTATACCACAATACAAATTATCAAGTTTCAAAATAAACCAATACACTTAAAATACTAAGAAAATATCGAAATAACAAAATAATTCAATTATCAATGAAATTAAATAATCATGCAATATATTTTTTATTAATATTAAATCTTTAAGTTCGGAAATAAATTTCTTAAGATATTATACAAAGTCCAAAGATGAAGAGTTCTTGCTATAGAAAAATTCAATTCTGCATCGCAAGTTTTTTATTTGTTTTAACCTTTTACCGTTACGCTTTGATAAAATCCATAATCACGCCGATTTTAGCCGTCTGAAAGTATTTAGAACCGATAGTATTAGCTCTATCATTTTCGGTCCTTTTTCGATACACTCATTTATTGACGGAGAAATATGAGTTTTGGTTGACGCATCTAACACAGGACTAATTTCGGTTGTTTTTTCCTTTATGGCTCGTCTATGAGGTAATAATTATTTCCAGGTGCCTGCAAAAATTGCGCCATTTTGTTCGGGATTAATTTATTGATTAATGGCATCTTTTTCTCATTCATCACAAACATCCTGATAAACTTTCAACATATCACTAAAAGTAAGTGATTTCACGGTATTACGAAACTTTTTTTTTTCGCTAATTCTTTGTGATCAGGCGATGGCAGATGACTGTCTAACTGAGGTAAACCAACCTGATACCTACCGTTATGATCTCTAGTTACTATTTTTTGGAAATGTTTTAAAACAATTTCTTGGGTTTCATTTTTTTTTATAGTTTTTCACTTGTATCGTGACAACCTAAGGAATTTATAACTCCAAAAAATCCGATATATTTTAGCATAATCTACGTGTAAAGTCAAAATACTAATAGAGAACTACTTAACGCGCTTTCTCGTACACAGGTTTCCCATGACCATGACGTTAAACGTGTGTTTTCAGCCCCTAACCCTTTTGGTAAATGATCTATATTCCCAGCAAGCAATTTTCCGATTTGATCTGCCCCACTGTGTAAGTGGATTTCATTTGGATTCCTTTCGAGCAAACAAGAATATCATTTTAATTCTACATCGCTGGCAAAAATACCGAGATTACTTAATTCACTTATACACTTGGAAACATTTATTTCAGGAATGGGAGCACATATTTGTTCTTGATCCATCAAGTCGAATTAGCAGCTATATTTTTTATCATGGCTAGTTAACACGATACGCTTATGCTGTACAATATTTTTTAATACCTCTAAAAAAAACTATGCTTAGTGTCCTTTCCTTTGCATTTTAAAACCAATATTCTAGCTATAAATTTACACACAAAGGACTTTTGGCTACTTGTCAAAAAATTTTTTTCTTAATTGATTTGAATTCTTACCATTTACATACGCTATTAAAGTTAGTAAATAAACTTCATTTTTACAAGAATTAATAGTTAAAATACTATTTTCGATAAATTTGTTAATTTCAAAACTATCGGAATTATTGCTCTGTAAGTTATTATTTAAATAAATATTTATTGGGACATGCTGCTTAGAAGAAATAGTGCAAACTATTTTACAATAATTCTGTTCTGACCTAAGATTTTTTTTTCAAATATTCTTTTTTTCCTCTAACGATAAACTGAATGCAAATGTACAGTTCAATGAATCATGCTTTTCGACATAAAATACACAGGAAGCCTTTTTATTCTTATTTTGATTCCTTACCGAGCAAAATAAATTTGCCACTGCATGTTTTATTTTTCTCATCATTCGAATCAATCTGGGGGGTAGAAATTTCTTTCCTCATCTTGACGCCTGCTATTTTGTCTAGGGTTTTTGTGATCGGTTTGATTTTTTTCTCATAGTCACTTAATGCATTCATTTGAATTGAGCGTTCTCTGTAACTTAATGCTTTAGAAAGATGATTTAAAAGCTCTTTTACATATGAGCATACGTTTTCATTTTCATTATATTCTAACAATAAGTCTCGGGGTATCATTTTTAATCACATAGGACACAAAACACTTCCATAATTTTCTAAATCTGATTCTAACGATTCTAAATTTCGTATAGGTATCATACAATTATCATAAAATTTTCTAAAAGCGCAAAATTTTTAGCTGTTGCATATTTAAAATTGCGCTCATACGTGTTGGAATAAGTAGATCTTTATTATCAAAGGCATCTCTTAATAATTCGATTACGGAATCATAAGATACGTTTGAAATTTAAAATCTCTCTACCGTTATTAAAGCAGACCCACCTAAATGTGCTTTAAGATAATTAAATTTATCTACGGCTCATATTATTATATATCGCTGTTTTGAAACTATTCCGAAAAGTTAGCCATTAGTAACGTCACCATAAAATTTTACAATACTGAATTTTAGGACTTGAATGCATACATTTTCTGCTACTGATTGTTTATTTCTATTCAAGATAATTGAGTTTGTAAGTTTAAACTTTCGATTGCATTATTAACTATAGATAATTTAATTTGATTAATTTTCTTCTTTGCTCGACATTTATAGCTATAACTACCTTTTCTTTATACCTCTCTGATTTTTCAAATTCTGCCTGAATGTCATCTTCAAAACATGGTTCCAGTTCATTATCTAAACACAACTTAAAGTATCCAATTAATTTGTTAATGTTTCGATTAATTCTTCTAAAAAATTACCGACAACTTGATCTTTCGATTTCGAAAGCTCGTTATCTAATTAAATATGCTATCGATTTTATGAGCCAGCTTAAAAGACCCTGTATTTTACTTATAGTTGATTAAATCAACTTATAGACAAATGTTTACATTACACTTATCGATGGGCTTTGTCTATAAATATTCTATATATAGTCTAGACAGACAAGATTCCCTGGTTTTATTGCATGATTCATATTACTTAGTTTGACAAATAAGGTAGTAGCTGTAGCTATATTATTCCTTTGTTTATTTGAATTCGAATTGTTGAGAAATTTCAGAAAGATCTGGAATCATCTGAAACTATAATGAAGTATAATAAGCAACATTTCTTCTCGATTTGAATTTCTGATAATGCAAGATCGAATTGACGTTCAGCGAGAATTATTTCCTGGAATTTATTGAATACTTTTTTTTAATCAATTGATGTATCTTTTTAGTTTAGCTTTAATAGAGTTTTATTTCATAGATTAGTCCGTTATTTAACAATTCCAAATTTTTAAAGATAATTTATTGATGTCATATGAATAAGATTGCTCACTGTCTCTCTTTCTCTCAATCAAGTTTAAAGTTCTGACCAAAAATAATATAAAAGAAGTGATTAAATTTGTTTTTGCCTCGTGAACGTAATTAATCCAGTTTTTATGTAAGAAATATAGTTATCCTAGTTCATTTTTATGTTACGGACATAATTATCCTAGTTTATTTTTAGGTATAATTCTTGCGGAATTTTCCTAATTCCATAAAAGTTACCCGTTAGTCGACAAATATTTGTCTTACCTTTTTCGATACTAAATTCTTTTCCATTTTCCCTCGATTTTATGTTCTGTTTAAAAGTTTTCACACATTTGGCAAACCTGTCTGTTACTGTTTGACCGGGTGGCTATGATTTTAAAAATAATTTACTTTTCTTAACTAATTCTAAATTGAAAACTTCCAAACATAGCTGAATTTTCACAGATAACAGCTTATAGCAATCCTTGTGCTGTGAAAATATCTGCAAATATTATAAAATTACTAGAAGAAAAAATCTTGTCGAATAATCTAATAAAGAAAATTAACAAAAATTGTTTTCAAAATGTTCAGCATAAATACGTACATATTCAGAAATTAATGACTCTTGTTCCTTTAATCGATATTTTCACGAGGTTTTTCTGCCACTTTAGTACATTCTCCAACTAACTGCTCTAGCATTGTACAATAATTATCTCCATCAATTTTCTCTTTCAAAATGAATATCTTCAAACTAAATTCTTCATTCCGATCTAATACGTGTGATGATGTGATTTTAATGTAACCTTCCTGAAATTGTTTTGAATGCATGTTCTGTGTTGTTTAAAACTTACTCTATTGTGTAAAGAATATTCTAAATCATATTTATTACCTGAATAATGTTTTAGCCTCAATTTTGACATTCCTCAATAAATTCTTTTTCAATTTTTTTTCTTGAATTTGTCTAAGACTCTTCAATGGTATAAATCTAAACCGCCTGAGAGGGAAGAATATTTAACTGGAGAAAAATTTTGCAGCGTTGAATTGTGCAGTATCTATTTCACTTAAATTGCGCACGAGTTACATAAAACATACCTCAAAATGACAGTGCTGACCACCTCAATTGCAACAATAAGAAAGACAAGAGATATCACAAAAACATTTATGAAGATAACATGTTGGCCAAGTTTAAAATGATTAAACTTATAGACTTCTGTGAAGTGTGGTTCTGCCAAAACCAGTAGCCAAAGAAGCCGGAGATCACCGCTGAAACACGGCTCGGCATTGATACAAAGATACTTTGGATGTGTTTTTGGGGTAGAGCAGGCCAAATAACTTCCACACGTTTCCAAAGCTGATCTGATATGGTATCTGGGGATGTAATCTGGGTCAATCATTGAGCAACTACGGACAACATGTTTTCTTTCGGCGAAAGATATGAAGAGCAAGTCGGCCAGGGAAGCGATTCAATCTGGCGATAGATCATAGAATCCTTCGACAATGCGTGCCACGTGTTTTGAAGTCACGTATTGCCACGCATTTTGAAATTATTTTGACGAAATATAGCTGTGGGCAAGCCCTGAAAATGAAGGAAAACTGGCTCCAACAACTCAGACATGTAGCGCTGGATGTTTAAAGTATTAGCAAAGACTAGTGAAGTTCGAGTGTGATATCGAATACAGCTCCATGAAATAATACCCGGTACAGGTCAAGTTTGGCAGTGCATAACGGAACTATTCAGCATCCTTTCTCCACGATGTCTCCAAACTCGAATGCAATCATCGTGGTGTTTCAGACAGAAAATTGACTCGTCAATAAAGAGTTTCATTCCATTCTGCCGTCCAGATCCTTCTTTCATCGCATCATTGGGGGTGGAGACGTCTGTGGTTCTGCGTCAAGGGTAGACGAAACGATGGACGTTTTGCGGACATACCACTCTACTGTAAACGGCGTTGAATCGTACGCTCAGACACTGGATGATGCGTTACAGACTGAATACGCTGTGTTTATGGTTTGTGATGTGGCTGAGCGATCCGTCACTGTCATGCGCACAATTTGTCTGTTATCACGTGAAAGGGTGCACTGCAGTGGATGTGATCGAACATGTCGGTCAGTCGTACCCTCCTGCATTCAACGATCACATATCCGTATTACAGTTGTTTGGTTTCCTCCAACACGACTACCCATTTCCCTGAAAGATAATCCGCAATCTTGGTAGGCCGCTATCCTTCCTCTGTCGAAATCGGATACTTGATCAAAGAATGATTGCTATTTTCTATGAGACATAATTCTTTTTTTTAAAAAAAAAACACACACACACACACAAGAAAAACACAATTGTCGTACTTAAAAACTTCGAAATCTCTAAGCCTTAAATAGCGCTTTGAAGTGGCGCTACATTCGCGCGGGATGTACGTCTGCACTGAAATTCTAATCATTAGCAAAGCTCACTTCCGCTAATGTAAATTTCATGTTATTTGTATGTTTCCTTCAGAGTGTTGCATTTACGGTGACCAGAAGTATACTTTACAAGAACGAGGCATATTTGCATGTGAATTGGGAGGCTGAATATATATATAGTATAATGAATGAAAGCTGAAAAATAAATTAAGGGGTGTTAAAGTAAACTTAAGAGGAATGGAAATGAATTATTCATTGTTTTTGAGGCAATGTAAACTGACTGCTTAATAGCGGCTTTGTGTTTTTTAAATAATTTTGGAGTAATTCATTTTATTTCTGTTGATGTTTCAACTTATATTAATAAAGAAGTAATATAAATAGGAAGGGATTACCATAAGTAACTTGAATAAGATGTAAGCCTCTGCAGTATCTAAAAATACTATTTCAGTTTTACTTATTATGTTGTCAATAGCTTAAACTTCTGATATTTCCATACGAACTGCATCAGTATCAAAAATTTTTTTAAGTCGTAAATATGAACTATAATTATGTGTGTATGAAACCATGTTCATAATCAGACTGCAGTTCCTAAAATCTTAAGTGCTTATAAATTACAGTTTAATAAAAATGATTGTTTATAATTTTTTCATGAGGGCAACCTTCCATTGAAAGGTGATTTGAATATCCACATCGTAAGTGTGCATTATCAACACCAAGAAAATATCCTAACTAAAAGTTTCTTCACCTAAAATAGAAATGCATTTGATTTAACAGATGTGATTAGCTGATAAGTTAAAATTCCATAATTCTTTGGCTATTTTCAAAGAACTGCACAAAGAACTTAAAATTAATTGTGGCATTTTAAAATTATATTAAATGCAAAAACGTCGTAAATGACAAAATTGCCGGCAATACTGTTTTAAAAGAAAAAGAATTTTTCTTTAATAAGTGAAATTTTAATCTATTTTAACAAGTATGATCTCCTTCAAGAATTATGTTTTAATTACAACATACTCTTCCATAAAAAGTTATAATTTAGGTCATCTATATAAGGAATAATATTTACTAGTTAGGTACGCTAAAAGCGATAAAAATATACTTTATTTTTTAAATGTTGTAATTTATACAGTTAATCATTCTTCAATATATTCATAAGGATTTTTCAGATAAGCTGCTTAAATTTAAATCCTTAGCTTTTCAATCTATGAAAAATGTTCCAGTTATTTCAATAAATGAATAACTTTCTGGCAGATTAAAAACATTAATTGAACAAAAAAAATGATTCTTTCAATAAACATAAGTACATGAAAATATATAATTAACAGATTTATTTTCCTTTTATAATTCGTCAGATTTTGGCGGAAGAAACTTTGTTTACAAGTCCCAGGCTGTTTTATTGATATTTAATTACTTTCCCGGAAAGAAAAACTATTTCCCAATTTGACTTCTTTTTATTCAAACTGTTTCCACTTATTTGGTTTTATTGATTCAGTGTCGGTTTTTCTCTTCAGCAGCCTAATAAAATTGCCCGTATTTAAAATAATACTAATTTATATGATGTAATGTGAATCCTCTGATACTCTTCATTCAGAAATCCTTCCGGTAGAAATTACATTTGTTTTAGTAAATAAATTATTTAACAATCATTTTGTTAGTTAGAAATATGTGGAAAATACTGAGTACGTTACTTTTAATAAGTTCAAACAACGTAACTTTTATTCAAGATGATGGAGTTGTTGACAGAGATTTTGTATGGGAAATTGATGATAATGTCAATTGGAAAAATTTCATGGCAGACGCAGAAAATTTCACCAACACAATAATGGAAAATGTTGAACCACGATTGCTAAATTTTCTTTCATCTGTTAATGTCAGTGATCAGTGTACAAAAAGCTTGATAGCTTATGCAGAAGGAATAAGAAAATGGGAACCATGGGCAATTCATAGTAAGTAAATACATTTCACAAAATTTAAATTTTTCTGACTTCTTTTCTTACTCACAGAAGTAATCATTCCATAATATAGAGTCAATTCATACAATCAAGCCAATATGTATAATTCTAGGTTTAATTTCATAAAATTAATATGATTAGTGTATGTGCAATACATATTTAAGTTACGTTTACTTAAAAGTTCTGAAGTCCTTTATTGTATTTCTACCAAAATTATATAGAAAGTACTTCTTAAAAAGCGATTTGCATATAATCATGACTAATTGTATTTTAGTTAGAAGTAAACTGAAATAATTTATAAATCAAGAAAATTATTTTTTTTTAATTTTACATTTTGAATTTTTTAAAGGTTAATTGATAATAATTAATTAATATTTGCTGAAATATATATATATATATTTTTATTTTTTTTGCATCTTAAACAAAAAGTTTCGTAAACTAGCTTTTGCAATTCTCAATTATAAAATAGAATAGCTCTATTATCCCCAATTGGTAAAAATAACAAACTTCTAAAATGCCTAACTACACAACAACTACAAAATTAATAGTAAGCTTTCTTGCAAAAATTTTCATTTGAGTTAAAATTGAATAACGTGAATACAGATTGACGATTAGACTATCCATTTTTTTTTCTGTGTTTGCAACTAAGTTCCCACCCCATTTTTTTAATTGGAAAAATCTTAATGACATTAAATACTTTTCTCATGCAATTATACATCATTCTGAATATAATCCATTGTTCTATCTAAATATATGCTTCGTTGTTACTCTAAGATACATTTTCTTGTCATTTATGGAGTTTTTTCTCCTTTTTTTGCCTTTAATCAAAGTACCATTTTTCATATAAAGATTCGGTGAAGAAATTGTTCCTTGTGTCCATGACTTGGAGCGAGCGAACCCGCAGAGGTTGCGGCTCGTTGATTTTTGTTGGTGACAATTAAAGTGTCAAGCACCCATACTCCACACTTAGGAACTTAGCTCTTCCAGTGAAGATGCTTCTCTACAATAGTGTGGGAGTAGTGCATTGTCTTTGCTAGTTCCCTTTTTGTTTGACGAGGATTTCATGCAAAAGATGGTACAATCGCTCTGCATTAAACTCAACTGGACGGCCAGAAAGAGATGTGTATTTGAGGTCAAGGTTTACTTTTTTGAACTTTACAGGTGTCAAAAATGCTCATTCCTTTTAATTTGATATTCCATATTAATGATCTGTAATTGATGAGAAAATGTATCTTAATAGCAAGAAACATATATATTTACGTAAAACAACATATTCTCTTTTGAATGGTGTAAAACTTCGTGCCACAAATATTTAAAGTCATACAGATTTTCCAACTTAAAAAACAGGGCAGGAACTTAGTTACCAACCCAACACATCAATAAAAAACAGTACAAGGAGAAATTCTTAATAAGTAAAATATATCGTAATAAAATGCCAAATTTAAGGTTTGAAGCACATAAAAATCATATTATGAAATAATTGAGAAATTGATATCAAAGTTTGTTCGAATATTATAAAATAATATTGTTAGGATGATATTATGGATGAAACTTTCTGATGAATAGATTTTTAATTATTAGAAATAATCTCATGAATTACCAAAGTTTCATTGTTTGAACTTATATTGAATTCCTAAAAATATAAAATTGCCATATCGCGCACAAATTTTATTCACATTGTAATTTAAGAAAATAATAAAAGACCAGGTAACTTTGTAGATTTAGCGCGATTTCCAATTTACACGCCAAGCGCTGCATAGTTATCTTTCCACAACCTAAATTACATCACTAAGCGTTAAATCCTGTTACCACAAACATAGATAGCACACCTTCAACTTTTAAATTCTGTGCTACTTTAAATTTCGATTGTATCGTTATAATTACTTTCTACCTAACTAAAATGTTTATAATTAAAACTAATTTTACTATGAAAAACAAATATAAACAAAGTATCACGCAGTTTACGCTTGATGACGGCGCAATAAAGCTAAATCTGTAACGTAAATGAAATGCATTTTTATGAAAACTCAAATTTGAACTAACCAGGCAGTGGCACCCATCTTAAAACAACACTGTTGTGTAAATTAACCCCAGTTTAATACGGGCAATAAATTAAATGTAAGGCGTGAACAAAGTTGAGATTAATTTAAGTCTAGTTTACATATTACTACGAAAACTAGACTTTCAAATTAATCTCAACATTACCATACTAAATAAATCTAAATACAAATATAGGAAATATTTAAGAACAATGCTTGATACATAAGACATACAACAGCAATATTAATTGTTGTTGTTGTCGTGTGCCAGCTATAGGGTGCGCTGCTCCACTTTTCCAACTGAACCATATTTGGATGTGGAGTCCCAATTTCCTCAGTACACATATGCCATAGGTACCCGTTTATTGGGTAGGCAACCATTCACAACCTATTTATACAGGAAAGGACGAAGACGGGATAGAAAGAGAGAGAAAGTATATCCATGCCCGAACTGAGATTCGAACCCAGGACCTACCTCTCCGCAGTCAGGCAAGCTGTCCACTAGACAAGTTGGGTGGAAGCAATATTAATTAAAAACATAAAATGAGTCACCTTATCATTGCCCAGAGAATCATCGGCCTCGGTATATTCTCAGAATGATTATATGGCCATATACACATAAAATTATAATTCAACAGGATGAAAACAATGTAAGAATTAGTTTATTTTATAAACTTTCTCAAAATAATTTTACTCTTAAGAAACTTAAAATAAAAAAAATTCACTGCAAGCTAATGCGCGTAATCTTACCATTTAAAAAAATTTCAAAATATTAACATTAAATCTTCCATTTCAAAAGTTTGAACTGTAATCAAATGTAAGCACATTACTAAACAAATGTGCTTCAAGAATTACCAGCAAAATAAAACAAATCTAGCTCATGTACACACAGGTACGTTACGACATAAATCGAAATATTTACGTCTTACCATAGTGAAGCGGGAAGACCCCTTGGAGTATTTTATCTCCAGTCTTAAATCGTTGTCTTTTGCCTAGAAAATTCTTTTTATTTTTCTATTTATTTAAAAATTTGTGAGTCAAATCTTTTAATATGCTTTCAGCTTTACAAAATTCTTGATTATATCATAAAGTGAAACAAAATTAAACCAGTTTTATCATTTTGGCACTTGTTCATTTTTAAAATTTGATAACATTTGTTGCGTAATAATGAAATATATTATTACTGAACGATGTGATATGTTTTTTTAAAAATTTTAATTAGTCTTCGCGCGCGCGCGAATTCAATTACCTTGAAAAAATGTCGATTCTGTCTATACTAATTAAATAATTTGTTAGTATTTTGAGTAAAATTTTTATTTTTTTATATAATTTTAACTCTAACAATCTTTCTTTTTTTTTTAAAAAAAAATAAACATTATTCCAATGCTGTTTGATATAAATATTCATAACATAAAATTTTAAATATTAAGACAGAAGAGAAACTGCAAAAGTGCATTTAATTATGTGGTTATAAATATCTCTATTCCACCAACCATTTCAACTACTGTAGAACTATTTAGGAAAAAAAAATTGATAAATGTACTGATTTATCTAAGATTGTCTTGAAAAATATGAGATTAAAAATTAAAAGTTATACAAAATTTAAATATCAAATGCAAAATTCTGGCAACATATTTGTGCCAATTTTTTTTAAAGAATTTCTAAAAGTGTGTACTAAATCTGACTCTAAATAGAACAATTTGATAATTATGAAGGAAAATGAAGATATGTGTCGCAGCAAAAGCTAGGCATACCTTAAAATAATTCAATTACAGTCAATATTCAAGAGAATAAAATAGAGTGAAGTAGTATACTAAACTGAACTTTTAAGTCAAAAATACTATATACTATCGATGATTTTGTCAAATTGTCAAACAAATGATGAGAATGGGAATTCTGATATAACCCTTTTCATTCCATTTTACAAGAAAGCAGGAATATTACTTTTAAAGTAGTAACACGAACAGATTGCGGAGACAAAGAAATATTTGCTTCAGTAAACGATAGACTAACATCGAAAGTCTCATTCACGCCAATGATATCTTAAGAAAGGAATTGCACATAGGTAGTGGTAGCCTAGTTGGTTAAGGCGTCGTTCTCATTATCGGAAGGTTGTGAGTTTGAATCCAGGCTTAACCAAAGATCCATCGTGTTCACTAAGGCCGCCTGGTTCACGTTAAAACTTGGCGTAGTCGCAATGTCCTCCAAGTAAAATGATACTTTTGGGGGGGGGGGCAGGATAAGTATTAGAGGTCTTCTGCTTGGTTACTACTTAAAAATCACAAAGGCTCCACACAGGCTTCGTCCGTTTAACCGGTAGGGCTCAATTCAAGTGTTGGTACATAGAAGCATGCTGGTGCAACAACAGGGAAAATAGTCAAAATTTACCCACATCTAATAATTTGACTTAACTCGTGAGTTCAAATGAAAACTATCATGAAATGTATATATCTATCGAATCTGAAAAGCTTTTACTAAGAGAGCTAAACAATACCACAATTAAGAGAACAGCTGCAAATTCCCTAATAACAAAACATATATATAGCTTACCCTATTCTTCATTCTGTATAATACATATTATTTGTATATGTCGTACTAGCACATTTTGAATGTGTTTGATATCTTCAACAAAAATCTCAACTGCATACATACATAACGGTGAAGAAGACTCCAAACATTCTTGTGTTCGGAATCTTCACCAAACGCTTTGTAATTTTGAAACACGGTCAGGTATCGAGGTCAAACCTGAGCGGACACCCTCTTCTCTCCAACCACCCCATTCTAGAGTAAAGTTTTGAACGTCAACAGATGGCGTGGATAGTTCTCTTATTTTAATTTAATTGTTAACAGAATACGTATGATAAAGAATACCGCGAATTTTTTATAGACATAAAATTGTTTTCGCTCTTATATTTTTTAAAATTGATACATTTACATGAAGGCATATAATTAGAAAAGTTTCATTAATTGTAGTTAACTATGATTGTACTTAATGTCACTTATATTTTATTTTGATAAATGACTAATGTAAATAATTGTTTAAATTAACTGATTCATCAAATTTACGTGATTTTCTTTTAAAGGGACATAAATCTAATGTGGTTTCTGTTATTTCTTAGAAACCTTCGATAGTTTTTCTTTTTTTAATTTACAGTATATGTCTATATGTTTTTCCTAAATAACACTAAGACATATTCGCATAAGGATTTTACAAACAACAGCTTCAGTTATCGTAAAATATTATTGAGTTATGTAGTGGGTTGATTTATCTACAAGTGGAAATTTATTCTCATATTATCATTGATTTTGAAATAATGAAGTTTTAAACTTGAGATTTCGCACCCGATTCGTTTCATTATTATTTATATAAAAAAATGTTTTAAAAGTAAGTCGTGTTTCTTATATGTCACTTTATAAGTCTTATAAGTCTTTCTTTACACAATTTATAATTTAAAAATATTGTATTTATATTTATTATATATGTTTATATTTTTAGTGATAGATGCAACAGCCCGAATACCAGGTGGGTTTTTAATGGGAAGTAAAATAGATTATGGAAATTTTGAAGAATGTTTAGAAGTTAAAAAAGAAGGCCATGGAAAAGAGCTATCATTCCAAGGACAATTTTGCATGCTTGGCTATAAATCCCCGTTGCTCGCTCCAATGCACCTGAAGACACCGCACGGGAAGGACTACATTGAAGCTTATGGACAACCTCCTGAATGGGTAATGTGCATCTCTTCTTTTGAAAGATGATTCATTATATCATATATAAATAATATACAATTTAGGGGAAAAGTTATAAAGTTGGGAAAATTTGTGACTATAAAAGTTTCAAATTACAAGAAATTTATTCTAAAAAAAATTTTTCTACTGTATATATAAAAATCTAAATTTATTCTAAGAACGAAAAGCTTTTTTTCTAAAAGAAATTCCTTTCATAAATCATTAAGAAAAATTCACTCACAATATCAACTGAAAAAAATTCTAAATAGTTTTACCTCTGAAACCAATATCTATTTAAATTTTTTATTTCCATTAAATATTTTTTCTTACAAATTTAGTTCCTTTCTGTATTTAATTTCTCTCTCTAAACTCCATCCTGAGAATTTTAATTTTTTTTAAAAATAAGTACTTTAAAAAATAAATTAATGCAATGAATATTGAAATTTATTGATAAAATTGAAACTAATTGAATCATTTTCAATCGATTGGGGAAAAAGTACTTAATTTTTTATATAAATTCCTTTTGCATACTATCCGCCAAATTCACATTATCTCCAAGTTTGAACTGAACAGAATTGTACTGATTGGAGTGCAATTTAAGTCTGGCTGTAGTTCTTTGACTACTTTAAAATAAAGAGTGTTGCACTTCAACATTTTAACTACATCGTTTTTAAGAAAATTAAATCTTAATTAATGTTTATTTTTATTCAATATACAATTAATCATCACGAGAGGTAAGCAATTTTGGAATTCTGCTCCTTTCAAGGAGAAATGGAGAGTTGCATTATACTTCCCATTTAAAATTATCATTTATAAATAACAATTACGCATGGAAAAAACATATATATATATATATAGATATATATGTATACTTCCCGGATACATCCTTAATCCCATATTCTTCCGGCACGGTTTTTAATTAAATAATGATATTTGTTATAGTTTCTTATTTTTAAAAAATAACTTAGTAGCAAACATGTTTATGCATTTCTGAATACACCACTAGACGAAAATATATATAAAAACATGGCTTAAATATTTAATAATTTCCTAACTAAAGAGAAATTTCATGCGTTTCATACATTATTTGATTTTTTTTAGTTGATCTATTTCGTTGATCATAATACTTAATTCCATGTTACTAAATAGTATTTCAGTATTGGAAATTTGTTTTGAAATAAAAATAATTTTGCAATGCATACAATATTGAAGATATTGCTTCAACTACTTATCCCTCATTATATTGCCTTCTTAAACAATATTTTTCTCCAACTCCGCATTTTGTATCATCAAAAGGGCAATAACATTTAAATTCAATTAAACTATTATTCACTAACCATACACCTATTTTCCTCTTCAAAAACTAATGAACATGCTTAATCGATTATAGTTATTTTTACTAATTCACATGGGTGTAAATGGGAGTTAGTCGGTTGTAATTGATGACATCAAACAGCCTTTTGCACAATCATAATTACTTCACTTTTCATTAAATTGCTTAAAGAACAATTTTTCCCCCTCTAGATGTGTATCTTTAAATAAACTACAATACATGCATATTTCCTCTGCATCATTCTCTTAGAATGTTTTTTTTTTTTGTATATTTGTCTCTTATTCTGCAATAGGGACAATAATTTGCCATGATAAAGTTTAGTATGAAACTGAAAACTCACAGGGCATATTTATTGTTTTCATCTAATGCAATTTTTGTTAATATCACAAATTGCTCAAGTAAAGATTTAATTTTTTGCCTTAAACTAAATAATTATCAAAAAATGCTCCCACTAAAGATGTTATAACAATCATAATAAATTCAAAGAATGTAATTAATAAAGTTAGAATGAATGTGCGAGTGTTATATAATCAACATTTGAGCACAACCGATTCTGGCTCAACAGCATATAATCAATATATAAATTAAATCACCATTAAAAATTAATTCATTATTATTAATGAAGATAACTAATCATAATAATTTTTGTAAATTCCTTGAACATCAAATCATGCAATTTTTTGATTATTCTTAATTAAAGAATAAATCGTATTCATTATTATTCTATTTAATTAATATTTAATTATTATTCTTATTTCTAAATGTGTATATTATTTAAAAGCAGTTCGTTCATTATTATATGAATATATGTAACTCAAAAACTAAGCAAATTTTTATGAGTGGAAACTTTAAAACTTTCAGAAATGATCTCTGTTTCAGTCTTGATCCCGATGATTCGCATACGGAAAACATATTCAGATAACTTTTGGGATATCTTCTTTACCATAAATATGACATTAATTAATCATGTAGATTAATTTCTCTTTAAATGGGGTTATGAAGTAACTTAAAAAATTCCATACTGTGATAATTCGAAATTCTTTACAAGACATATGTACTTATGTATTTATTAATGTGATAATTACGTTATAGATGTTCATTCTAAAAGTAATGTTGAACTTAATTTATATCCAAATATTTGTCAAACGAACATAAAATTTTATATCTTAGTTAAAATTATATTATTTTAAATAAAATAACTTCATTTTACTTGTTATTAATTTTCTTGATCATTAAAATAGTTTGAAGATTCCGTTAATATTATCATTAAATTATACAGAAATTATTACAGTTTAATAAACGTCGCCAAATCTTCGTGAATTTCTCGAAACTACAAGAAATTACCAAAAAATTTTCCATTGCATGTAAAATTTCTGCGTAAATTGATTTCGACAGTAAGTGTAATCTCAAGAAAATATATACGGAACTTAAAAAAAGATTTCATATCAGCGGATTTTGATCTAATTTTGTCGAATACTTTAGAAATTAAATTGTTAATAAACACCCTAATTAAATATAATTAAAAAATTATTATTATATTTAAATGCTACTCCATATGTATTAGATTTGCTTTATAATCTAAGATGAATGAAAAAAAGGCTCGGTAGAAGGGAGTCATAATCCTGAATGTGTATGATTGAAAAAAAGTATGTAAAAATTGGAACAGACTTGAACGCAAAATCATACAATTTTTTTTTATTCAATTCTCTCTTTGCAAATTGAAGTGAAAATTGAAACTGAACAAATATTGAAATTGAGGTCACATATCGTTAACTATTTGAATGTTTTCTCGGCTTACATTAAGGAAATATTGCAACTTTAAATTATAAATGTGAAGTTATATTCTTAATTTTTCTTGACATTTCATTTTTTTAAAAGTAGATTATTATTTTGCTACCAAAGTATATATGCATAAGAGTTATATTGTATAGTTGTAACTTTACATTTTTATAATGTAAAAAATGCTTATAAACCTGCTTATAACATCCAACAATATATTTTTTAGCTTTAGTGTCCGCAGTATAATGTTATTCTATTAATATTTTTTGTAAATTTTCCTAGTATTTTAGAGAAAATCCACAAATAACTTTTGCACAGTAATTAATAAACATAAAGTAACATGTTTGCTTCAATCATCTGCCTCCACCACCAGAGGTTAACTTGAACCCTAAGTTCGAATTCAGTTTTATCTATTCAATACAATATTTATGAAAAAATTATTATATCCAGTGAATTGCTTGTATATATGTATATCTAACGATATACATTTATTCATATTACTTATTTGCTTAATTTTTAACCATAAAGTGATTACTTCTTTTTTCCAGTTGAGAATATGATTACGCCATTTTATTTCAATTTTGATTGGTTTAAATTATTCATGCCTTCAGATAACGTTTCACCTACGTCACACATAAATAATTACAACATTGTATTGAGACAGCGTCTTAAATCCGACTTGTCAAAGAATTAGCTGTCAAATCGCATTCTTCGAGAAGCAGCAAAAAAGATGAGAATATTGTCGAAGTTCATATTGTTAATAAAACGATTTCCTGTAAAAAAAAGTAAAGCATCGGTTTGAGAAGCAGTTTTCCATTGATTCAAGCCATTAACATGTTGGCAACTGAACAGAAGAAAAAGTGAAATGAAAAATACAAAGCAAAAACCACTTTATAGTTAGTTAAAATCGGCAAGGATGATTTAAAGTTTCAAAAATTTCAATAATTAATAGGATTCTAAATTAACAATTACAATATTTGTATACAATCTCTTTTTTATTTTTTTTATTTCAAGTTTTTACTATAATAAAATAGATTCTCACTTTCTCACCAAACTTCTAAAATGTTAAAAAAAGAAATACATTAGAAACCAGGCAAATATGTGCATATACAAATGAGTAAACAAGTAAAATTATCTCAAGGGTATAAAAATTTATATAGTATTGAAAATTTAGATTCAGAAATGAGTTGAATACGAATAGAAAATACAATTAAAAAGCTAATATTAGCTAAGTACAATAATAATGTTGTAGACATAATTACTACAAATTATTTATTTGCAAAAAATATTTGAAAATAGCATATCTGCGTAATTTTTTAATCATCCGCATAAAAAAAGAGTTTTCTACTTTTTCTGCAGCTTTTGTCGAAGCTAATATATATTTATCAAAAGCATAGTGAGAAATGGTGGTAAAATTCCAAATAAGAAAATAAGTAACAACAGAAATTTCGATTGGCAATTTCATTTTTTGTTTCATTAAAATTCTTCTAATACTTAAATTAAATTTCAGGGTACATTTTATTTCTCTTGAATACGTTTCTGGAAACGATGTTCTTTAATGTAAACATTAAGTTTAGGGAATTAACTATCATTTAAATGAGAAGTGATGTTCAGAATACGATATTCACACTGCTATTTGTATAATATTTCTTGATTGATTGTCGTTTATCTGTAAAAAAATTAACTTTCTCTTTCGGTTACAGTTATTATTTTAATAAATTTCAAAAAATTTTCATTAGAAAGCATTTCTATTGCTCAATTTCTTTTTATTTTTTAAAAATTTTTATTGATAGTTGAAATTTATTTTTTTTTGTATTAAACAGAGAATTTCTTTTTTTCAATCAATAAGCATTTTTTTTATTTTAGTTATACTTAATTGAATGTTATTAACTAAATAATATATATATTTTTTTAACTAAGTCATGTTTCCTAAATAAAATGCATAAATGTTTTATAATTTTTTTTAAATATTTCACTTTTCAGTACCTTGAATTTTTATGAAAATAATATTAAATATATATTCTTAACTTATAAGCACTATACACTGCTTATAAATAATTTTAATCCTTTACTCATAAAATTGGAAAATAGTGAGAATAAGTAAGCGAAACTCTAACGCAATTATGAAGAAGGAAGACAGACATTTATTCTTTTTGCTTTCAAATCAAGAGAAAACTTAAGAAATAGCCAAAAATTTTATTCAAAAGGCTATCCTGGAACAGGTAGTGTACTATGCCCTATTAATTGAAAACTTTTCCTCGCTTAAATTTATTTCTTCATCCCATTAAAAGTTTACAATTTCATTTAAATTATTTTTGATTTGATGTTTCTGTTTATATTGCTCTTGCCTATCAGTAAATCTGAAATAAAATTATTATAATTCTTCAATACATTACATTCATATGAGATGAAAGCTACTTATGAGTTCAGTATACAGAAAATAGATATTAGGGAACAATAAATATTGTTTATTTAAGTTCCTTATTTCTGATTGTATCTATAAAATTAATGGCCTTTTATTTGTAGATATTTGATAAAATGAAAGAACAAGCTGGCTTAATGAGAAGTTTTGGTCTTTGGCTCGGCACTTGCATTCCATCAACTTGTACCAATCGAGATATTCGTAATATATTTTCAAATAGTAAGTAGCATTTTTTGTAAACAATCATAAATGTTTTGAATTTGTCACAACTGAGCTTTAAATGTATTTTTTTTTAACTCCTTGTGTCCGCTTTTCCTTTTTAATTGGGATAACTTTATTTCCTTCATTTCTACCTAAGAAGCAGAAATTTTTGCTTTGATTGTTCCTTATATAGATGATTTAGTTTTCTTATGGTTTTCAAACAGAAAAATACAACTTGATTAGCTTAATCTAGGAAATTAGCTATCCTTTTTTTACTTTTGCGAGCGTGTGTGTGTGGAAGAATTGATCTAATTGATGATAGAATTTATATAAAGTTGAAATATAGTTCATTTATATGAATGTTTTATGACGCTCTCTCATTAATCTTATTGATTTATTCAGTGAGTTTGTTGTAGCATAATTTTAGATTTGATAACTAGTTTAGGTAAACAATATCGAAAAAAAAAGGATTAAAGGCAAAACAAATTTTAAAATATTTAAAATAGAATATTAGAAATATTTATAAAACAAGTTAGTTAATATTTTAATTGTGAAGCTGAAATAAAGGATGCTAGTAATTTACAGCAGTTTTATTAACTTTAAATTATGAAATTCTATTTATAAAAATACAGCAACCCACACGGATTAAAAGAATTTTAGATCGTAAAACTCTGACATTTTTTGTAAAATGAAACACACTGTTTAACATGCTTTAAACAATATCAATACTTTTTATTTAATTATTTTTATTTTAACTCATTGATTGCAAACTAGGTGCCCAGCGTGTAATGCAGTATTATCAAAAAGCCTCCATTCATCATATGGTTTGTGATGTGAGGTCAGTCAGTTGCTGTACAGTACCTTGATAAGATGTCACGTGATAAAAAGTAATTGATACGAAGTCACATGTTGTACAATACTATACTACTTTGATAAGCTGAAAGAATGAGGTGCCTTAATGAGAAGTTTTGGTCCTCGACACCAAAAAGAAGACTATTACTTGCTGGCACGGCAAATTCTTTCATATATTATTCATGTTGACTTTACATGTAGGAATATTCGGCTGATTTTGCACGGTGTAACAAAAAGTTTGAGCAATACTTAAGTGTTAACTTAAGCACCTCTCCATTATCTTTTATAATTTTAAATCATGTTTCCCACAATAACTAAGAGAGTATCTGGAATAATTTATTTCTATGTGAACGCACTAACTATCAATCGAACGCTTGTAACTAGCAATCAGTGTATGTTAAGCTGTAAAACAATGTTAGATTCTAGACTATTCATTATATTTGTTTCATCTAATACGAGCTGTAAATACAGATTGGTAGTAAAAGCAAAGTCTTTGCCTTTTATTTTATGTTTTAATCGTTGATTGCAGATATGTTAGATTGTCGACACTAAAGAATTATCCTACTTTACTTAAGTTAATAAAAATAGGAAATTCCCCTCAGTAATAACGAAATATCAATGACTAATTTAATGATTAATTTCATATTGAAGTTTTTTAATAAGAAAAAATAAAGTTTTCCTGTAACTAAGAAATATCATTTGACTTCTTAAAAACAGGAAAATTTCTAGTTGATAAGAAAATAGACAGCCATATTTTATGCTTTCAAATTTATTATAAACTAGGAATTCTCTATAAATGTATATTTACTTTTTTCAGTTTTGGACGAGTAGTTTAAGAGAAAGCTCGGGATGAATAAATGTAGAATAATACTGAGAGTGAAGTCCAAACGCTGGCCCTCTTTTTTTAAATTATATTATCAAAGCAATAATGTATATTTATTAGTACTTTTCTGAATATTTAAGAAAAACTCATTATGCTGTTTGCCAGGTTGTGAGAAAGAATTGCTATAAAAACGGTTACAGGCGTTATACATGTTGCAAATTTAAGAAGCTTGTATGGGCTCCGAGCTAAAAAATTCAATTCTCATATAATAAATGACCATCAATGCCATAATATATTCACAAAATAGTAAAAATTGAATATTGTGGGATATTAAGTTAATCTGAAAGTTTCATGATAGCAGGTGTTTTATCATTGCACAAATACTGATCAAAGATATAACCTAATTGAACAGGATTTTAAAACTTAATTGTTAGAAATAATATCAAACGAAATTCTTCTATAAATGATATTCCACAGCCAGCATTTTCATTTAGATGATAATTGTAATTACTTATTATTTTCTTTTCTTCAATGATCCAGCGGTAATTGATACACTCCAGACCAAACGATTATATTCTAAGAAAACTATGAAATCGGTGGTCTAGATATAGTTGTTTGACCATAAGAATCATTTTCTGCAAACCTGTGATGATAGTTCCTGAGTCTTTGAACAATTTTCAAATTTTTTCTGTGAAATTTGTTAAGTGCGTAAGATTTTTCTAAATTTGAATGGGAATGTGTAAGATTATTAATGAAATATGTAAGATTATTATTTATTCTGAAACTACGATTCATAATGGAGTAAAACAAATTTTACTCTCCATTAATATATAAGAAGCCATCGAGGATCAGATTTACTGTACAGTCACCCTTGGCGTGTTTTTTTGGTGCAAATTTGGCGATCATTTTCATTGGAAACCCGGCAAATTAGTATTTTAGCAACTCTATTCATTATTAATTTTTCATGAATATATTTATTGATTTAAACTCATTAATATAAAATTGAATCCAAAAATTTTATGAATAATTTAACATATCAACTTTATTATTTTACAATTGATGTATGAAATCTATAAATCTCCGTTTTCTGTTAATTTTGTAAAATTAGTTTATCATATTGTTAGATACCAACAATGTATGAAATATTTGCCACTATTTCAGCCAATTCCCTCCCGCCGTTTTCTCGATCGGAAATTCGTCATACGGCCACTCTTGGCGACTTTTTTGAAATTTCGCCAAGGGTGACCGTACGGTAAATGTTTACTGCCGTAGAAAATATAAGAAGCCTGGAAAGATAAATAAATAATTATTTTAAGGTAATTTAGCAATTCCACAAATTGAACTATCCTTTTTGTAAAATAACATGAAAACCATAAGACAATAAAATTATCTGTCATAGGACAACCTGTTGTTCTATAACAGTGGTGGGGAAACTACGGCCCGCAGAAAGGTTTAATCTGGCCCTTTTCAGAGTGCCGTCGTGAGAATGTTTGAGCACGTTCTTACTTCGTAATGTGACGACCCGCATAAAAACTACCTGTGGCGATATTCAAAACACAATAGTATTCTGGACAAATCCATCCGACCCAAACAGCTGACTCCTCTTCGCTCGAAACTTCCAGACACTCTCGCATTTTCGATTCATTGTCCTGTTTTTCCGAAAGAACCGGAAAAATCCAATTCCCGAACAATCCTTGCAGGTAGGTATAAATACAAGCGAGGCCGCCCGAAGATCAGTTAGTTAGCTACTTAGTCAGTCATCTGCAACGACCCGCTGTGACTCGAGTAATTGTTTGTGTAATCCCCGAAACTCCCACTGCCTCAACAAACACCCGCGCAAGCGCATTAGTTAGTAGTAAGCTTTAGTCAATTGCGTTTCTGTGTGTTATTCTCCGTAGTAGGTAACGTCTGAAATGGATGTTAAAAAAAGAAAAGTGGATTCAGAATGTCGAGTTTTTAAAGAAGAATGGACGTGGAAATATTTCTTTACTTTATTTAAAGAAAAACCTGTGTGCTTTGCAATACAACTGTTGCAGTTTTCAAAGGATATAACATTCAACGCCATTTCAAGAGCAAACATGAAAACCACTCCTATTCATCGTTAAGTGAAGGGATGAAAAAAATTAAATCGAAAGCTTTAATAAAAAAATTATCAAGTCAACAACAATTATTTCAGAGAGCTAATCATTCTCAAAGATGAGCTACGAAAGCCAGTTATGTGTTGGCTTATAATGTTAAATCTAATAGAGCATTTTCAGATGGAGAATTTATAAAGCAGTGCATGATAGATGTGTGTGATATTATGTGTCCTGAAAAGAAAAATGATTTTCAGTCACTGTCTCTCTCAAGAAGAAGAATCACCGAGAGAATTGAAAATATTGATAAAAATCTAATTTCACAACTGATTACAAAAACTCAAAAATTGATTTTTTATTCAATTACCATGGATGAAAGTACAGATATCAGCGATACTGCGCAGTTACTCATTTTTAAGAGGAATCAACGCCCACTTTGAAATTACAGAAGAACTTGCAGGGCTGCAGTGAATGAAAGGAACAACGACTGGTGCCGATATATTTTGTGAATTTGAAAACCGCATCGATAAACTTCGTTTATCTATTGATGATACTGTCATAGGCAGCCAAGAGGCGTTAAATGGGGCAATGCCCATTTCACGAGCCAATGCACAAAGTCTGTAGACACACCGGCCACTTGTGCGCTATGCAAAGGCCCTCATACGGCAAATTACATAGGTTGCCCCAAAAACCCAGTAAATTTCAAACCTATAGCTCCTCCATTAGAAAATTACTGGATGAAAAGGAAAGCCATGGCTGAAACATCAATTATTTCGGCTCAAGACAAGCAGCCAATAAACAGACAGATCTTCCCACCACTCGCACCACCCCAACCCCCCTATGTCAAACCTACGGAGAGCAGCCACGCCCAGCCACAGGCCGCACAATACAACAACATAAATGAAGTTTTTGCTGAGTTCACAAGGCAAATGAACAATATATGCTCCAAATTCATCGAAATTTTAAGCACGGTCAGTAATGTCAATGCCTCTCCTACCCAACATGGCTAGACCGTCTATTCTGAGATTTCTATCATGGAACGCAAACGGGCAAAGGAACAAGATTAACGAATTAGCCGATTTTATACAGGATTGGGACCCTGACATTATAGGTGTCCAGGAAACATTTCTCCGACCTGGTGACAGAGCAAACCTATCGAACTATTATTGTCAGCGTACTGACCGAAGAACACATAGAGGCGGCGGTACTGCCCTGTACATAAAAAGATGTTACAAGATAGATGCAGTTGACGATAATTTCTCCTCGTTTGAAAGTACAACGGTGGCGACTACCACTTTCAACAACTCGAAAATGTACATCTCCTCAATTTACAAACCACCTAGGCTGCAGATCGACCCAGGGGAACTAAATACATTAATGACTAGAAGCAGTTCCGTCTTTGCATTTGGAGACTTCAATTGCTTACACCCATCTTGGAGCCCCAATAGAAGGAGCAATCAGAGTGGAAGAACTCTCAGGAACTTTGCTGACAATAATGCTATTGACATCTTTGCCCCGGACGAGCCTACATTTTACAACTGTATTGAAGTAGCCTCTATTATAGACATTGCTTTATCCAAAGGAAATATGATCTTCCAGGTTAGGTCACTTCCGGAATTGAATAGTGACCACAACCCTGTCATTTACGATATTGGACCCAGCAACTGCCTTCCCATGAGTCATAGAACCATCAAGACTACAAATTGGGATAGTTTTAGGAGCAATCTCAGTACAAACATCAGTGGTAATCCTAAAATTACGTCAGCACCTGAAATTGAGCAGACCATCGCTAATTTAGATACCCAGATTAAGAATGCTTTAAACTCTTCAAGCAAGATAAGGACGGCTCCATATCGAATCGAAAAAATACCACTAGAAATCAAAGAAATGATAAAATCTAAAAATAGGCTTCGGAAACTCTGGCAAGAAACTGGTGACCCAAGCTTTAAGATACGATGCAACCGACTGCAGAAAATAATAACTAAAAGACTGCAAGAACATAGGAATAAGAACTGGCAGGAATATTTAGAAACTGTGTATCCTGATGATAACTCACTCTATGACATAGTCAAGAGATACAAAAACACCAACTATGCCATACCCCCTCTCAGCAGCCCGCATGGAATGGTCTACACAAATGCCGAAAAAGCTGATGTCTTTGCAGATATCCTAGCAGATACACTAGACTTAAATCCGGATATGTATGATAACAGACAAATAAATTGTGTAAACAACACCGTTAGCAGGTTCCTGGAGGATATACTAGTGCTAGGCCTCACCCCCCACTGGTGTCACCAAATGACGTCATCGAACTGTTAACAAAACTAAACATCAAAAAATCGGCGGAAATCGATGACATAGGCAACATCGTGTTAAAAAATCTTCCTCTCAAGGCTATTACCTACGTGACAAAAATTTTCAACAGGTGCTTGACTCTCTGGTATTTTCCAAGAACATGGAAAACTGCAGTCACTATTTTCATCCCAAAGCCAGACAAAGATCACAAATTCCCACAGAACTATAGACCGATTTCGCTACTAAGCAATCTCTCGAAGGTTTTTGAGAAGATCATACATGGAAGATTACTCGAGCATTGTGAAATTAACAACATCATTCCAAATGAGCAATTTGGGTTTAGAAAAAACCATTCTACAGTACACCAACTACTGAGACTCATAAATGCTGTACTGGAAGGATTCAATACCAATACCAAAACAGTCGGAATCTTCCTCGATATTAAAAGGGCATTCGATAAATTATAGCATCGAGGACTAATCCACAAATTAATCAGCTGGAACTTTCCACCCTACCTAATACACATCATTAGGCACTATCTGAGTAAACGCGAATTTGTGGTTAGAGTAAGGGATTGTTTCTCTAGACCGAAATTAATCAGAGCAGGAGTCCCGCAAGGAAGTGTTTTAGGACCACTCCTATACTCCATCTACATCGCAGATATGCCAAGTTCCAATGATATAATGGTCTGCCTCTTTGCGGACGATACAGCTATCTTGGCGCAGCATGAGAATGTAAACAATGCTAGAGATAGATTGCAGCGATACCTACAAACCCTGGAAAAATGGCTCCATAAATGGAGAATAGCAATTAATGTGGAGAAAACATCTGGGATGGTCTTCAACAAAGGTAAAATCTACAGGTCACCCACCCCGCTAGAATTGCTAGATGAAGAAATGGCATGGGAAAACCAGGTCAAATATCTAGGCGTCGTCATAGATAAGAAGTTCACCTTCAAACAACATAAAGAGGACATTGTTAAAAAGTACAACACCATCACGGAAATGTTGAGGCTTTTACTTTTAGCGAGAACATTGTCACTGAAGAACAAACTCCTTATCTACACCCAAATCATCAGACCCAAATTAACTTATGGTTGTGTGGTCTGGGGACAGGCAGCCAATATGCATATTGAGGCCATCCAGGTACTGCAAAATAAATACCTCAGGGCAGTAACTAGAGCACCCTGGTTTGTCTCCAATCTAACACTCCACCATGATCTGAGAATTCAAACCATCAGAGAGTTTATTGAGACAACCACAAAGAAATTCTTTGATAATTTACCAGCCTCCACAAACCCTCTTATTTGTGTGCAAAGCACATTGAATTGCGGTAAATACAATTTACCAATTTCAAATCTGAACGTCTCTGCTAAGTGTAAAATTAGTAGGAAAAGATTCTAGCTTTGGCGCCAAATTCAAATCGTAAAGAGCTCAACTCTCATTGGTCCATTTGAAAATAGGCCTCTCCCACTAGCAAACTGGACTTTCCCGCGCTTCAAACGATTACTAACCCCCTTTTGTATATAGAATTAACCCATTTGTAATTGTATTTTCATGAATTGTTTAAGTTCTGGATTTTTGTTCCTTTCACTGAACCTTGTGTTCTGGATTTTGCTACTACTGAACCCTGTATTCAAAATTTTTCATTATTGCTGAACCTTTGTGTTCTGGATTGTTTGTATTCTGTTTGCTGAACTTTGTTCTGGATTTTAGTTTTCACTCCAGAGAACTAGTTGTTCCCAGTTATAATTTGCTTATTATTCTATTTATCCCAGATATGACCCAGCTCTCTTGTCCTGTCTATACCCCTAACAGCCTCAGATGCTTGCAACTTAGTTCAATTGGAACTTAGTTCCACTGCCATTCTTCACTTGACACCAAGAAAAAGCCACAATCTGCTTGGCTGGTACTCGATTAACGCGTAAATGTAGTAGTTTACCTATTGATAAGTTATGTAATGTAACTACAGATGGTGCTCCTAATATGGTTGGAATCAATCAAGGATTTGTTGGGAAATTTAATTCTAAGTATACGGAAAATGATGTTGTTTTTTTGCATTGCCTTATACATCAGGATGCTCTCTGTAAATCGGCTTTAGATATTGACCATATACTTAATATTGTTGTAAAACTAGTAAATATGATTCGTTCCAGAGGATTATTACATCGCCAGATTCAACAGTTTTGGAGTCCGTACATTCTGAGCATTCCGATATCCTGTATTATTCAAAAGTTCGTTGGTTAAGTTCTGGAAAAGTATTTGAAAGAATTTGGGATTTAAAAGACGATATTGTAAATTTTCTTCTTGATAAAGACATTTATAATCAATTTGACGCCTTAGAAAACGAAACGTGGCTTTCTAATTTCGCTTTTTTCACAGACCTCCCTCGTACACGAATTAACTTTATCTCAAATTGCAAGGGAAAAATCAGTTTCTTCACGATATTTGGTAATACCTGAAGAGTTTCAAATTACAGTTATTATTATTTGCTAATCATCTCTAAATCTGATTTTTCTAATTTTCCAAGAATACAATCTTTAAAATTCACTATATCAAACAACAAGATTAAAAAATACGAAATTAATTTGAGAAAACTATCTTCAGAATTTAAAAGGAGATTTCAGGACTTTAGAAAAATGGAACCAGAATTTAGTATTTTTGCCACCCAATTCAATGTTAATTACGAAGAAGTTGATGCAAAATTTCAACTTGAGTTAATAGAACTGAACTGTAATACTCTCCTGAAACAAACTTTTCATACAGTACCCCATTACTAGAATTTTATAAAAATTTAAGTCCAGATAATTTCCCAAATCTAATTACTCATGCAATGAAGATAATGACTATGTTCGGCTCATCTTATATATGCGAACAAATCTTTTCAACAATGAAGCTTAAGGAAACTTCTTTAAGAAACAGAATTACAGATGAGCACCTTTCATCAGTTTTAAGAATTTCTCGCAAATGGAACCGGGCTATGATGAAATTTTGATAAAACAGTCTCAATTTCATTTTTCTCCTGCACCATCAACCAGTAATGACATCAGAAAATAAAGTGATAATACTTCACATCAAGAACTACTCTAAATTCATTTTATATTTTGTGCTTATCATTTTCTTACCTTTTGCTTTTTTTGCTATTAAAATAATAAGTGTACGTATTAATATATGTATATGTTTATAGAACACATAAATTTTTTAACGATTAAGCATTATTCATTGGCCCGCTACGATCATCAAGTTATTACAAATGGCTCGTCTTAAAAAAAGTTTCCCCACCACTGTTCTATAAGGTTAAAACGTGTAATGCTAATTATATATAACTGCAATGAAAAGAAAACCATGACTGTTAAAGAAATATCAAAAGAAGAAAGAGCTGAAGTGGGCAAAGGATACTCGTATCATGACTTGGGTTACTGATTAACAAAATATTTTTTGCTGATGAAGACTAATTCTGTTTTGACAATATTAATAAAACCCGAATAGTAATATTTAATGCTGACAACATTTATGTCTTCATTCTAGAGATTTCGGGAGTGAATAGATGAGTGATGGTTCTGTCTTGGTGTGTGGGATTTTTGCGTACAATTAAAAAGATGATATGCAGCGATTTCATGAATACATTTATCCTAACTATTAACAACAAAATGTTACCGAGCAGAGGTGCCCAGTACCATACAAGTCCATTAAGAAGAAGAAGGTTAACAACAAATGTTTGATTCATATCTTTTGCATTTTGATTCGTTTTTGGTGGTTAAAATTGGGAATTTCAGTCACGCAATAGCCCTTGCTATGGTTTTAACTCTAAAACTTTACTTCAGAGAAGAAAAACCAAACCTTTATGCTGGTGAAGGTGTAGCATAAGCTTGGATTTTAATGAAAGCTAATTTGGTTATTCAAGCGCATGCATTTTTACTTTGTATACGAAGTTTAAAAGAAGTTAGATTAGATGATTGAGACAAAATTACTAAATCTTGTTCACAAACGTGATTAATTCAATAAAATAAATAGTGCCTTTGAAGTTATTCAGAAAAATGATAGATTATATTTTTAATTTTGTAAAGTAATTTTAGCTAATGGTTCTTCAATTTTGTAGGAAAAATTTCAAGAAAATTTTTAAAGTATGGATAAAATACGTACTACATTTAAATAAACTTTAGAATATCACGAATATTTCTTTATATACATGTATTTACTTAATTTGTAAGAACCGTAATAGCGTTGTATTTAAGGTATAGGCCTTCCGTCCGGAAGGACGTGGTATCGATTACTAATGCCGCCAAAGAACCAACAAATACATGCGATATAATTGCTCAATAAATCTGTGGAATTCAAAGCTCTGTGGTTGGTCGTTGAACAGTTACCATGGGTGTAATGGTCTGGAGAAAATCCACCCCTCCAGATCAAGCTTAAAATTGAAGGAAGAGGTGTCATCTATCCGAGGATCTTAAATCGTACTTCGTGGTACTTAGGTTAAACACAAGATGGACACTACTGACTTAAATTCGCATAGCCAAAAGGAAAGCGTCCTTGGTATGTCCAAGTGTCATAAGTAACATCAACAATTTTTATTTGTTTATATTTATATATATATATATATTAAAAATTTCACGAAAACACAGTGATTTTATAATTTTGTTATAGTTTATCTCACCCAAAACTCAAAATTCTTAATCTGTTAACCTCACTAAAAATCCTTTATCTGGACATGTCTCGCGCGGTTATTCATAGTTCTCAGACTAAAAACGATTCAGATATAAAACATTTTAATGTTTAAAATTGCAGCTACTTTTTCGATTTTTTACAGTTTTATAATGTAATTTATGTTTTTTAATTGTAAACAGAAATTACGTAATAAAATAATGCAAAAATAGATAGCAATTATAATTTTAGTTTAATTTAACAAGTTGTTTCTCATTTCTAACTGCTGATCGAGAACAAATGTGTAAATAAAAAATCCTTATATTAAAACTCTTGGTTAGATAGAAATATGAATATATGACTTTAAATTTATGATGTTAAAAATATTAGTACATAAACTATATTTTCTAACTGTTTTTCAAGTACATTTTTACAATAAGACAAGGTATTTAATATATTTTACTATACCTTTTTAATTTCTTTTAGTTTCAGAACCATATGCATCATTGGTATCTGTAACTGATTGCCAAGTGGATAGCCCAAAAGAATTCCCATCATCTGCTAAAATCGCTTGGTAACTTCTGACTTTTTGTACTTAAAATCCTAAATATGTAATGGAAAAATATTTATGTTGTAAAAACGTTTCAAATTTCCTTAATTGAAAGAATAATATGAATATTTAAGAATTTAAATATATTAAATATTTAAAATTAGCTCTAGAATGCTTTTTGAAAAAATATTTAATGTTCAACAATTATCATTCTAAAGCGTCTAATTTCAACAGATTAAAATTATAATTTATATAATTGCAGTTTCGAAGTATGTAATTGCAACATGTAAAGCAAATATTGACAAAGCGTGTGATGTAATTATGGTTGTTGAAGTTAACAGTTCTTCTGCCATAAGATACGTAATCTGATTTCAAGAACTAACTACATTTTAACTAATATTCTGAAAATTAATCTGTTATTCAGCAGAAAGGAATAATGATTTTATATACTGGGAAAGAGAATTTACTTTTTAAATGGCAATATTGTCATTTTTCAATATTATTACTAGAAATGAGAAGTTTTACAACTCTAAACATACGGAAATTTGCAAATACTTTCATGTGTGGATTAAATCTATTTAATTGTAATGATAATATATAATATTGATTCAAAAGTTTTAAATAATACGTTATTATTCTAAGTTTTAAAATTAGAATAATAATGTATGTTTTAACAATAAAACCTATCCTATTCAGTAATGCTTTTAAGAAAGATTATACAATAATATTGCTTTTATAGAAACACTGTATTATTTGCAAGCAGTTAAGACTATTCAAAACTTCTTAATTAGTAACATAGTACTAGGCTGATATATAGGGTGTCCCAAAACGACCGAATAAACTCTGCACATCTAGATTCCTCATTGGGAGTACATAAAATTGCCCAAAGAAGCATTCCTGTACGATCACTAGTTTACGAGAAAAATACGAAAAACAAAGTATGACGTCACTTCCGGTGCAGGAAAAAACACTTTATTGGACATATAAGCAACAGTATTTGCATATCTTTCCAAACGATAATGTTCAAAATGTTCGTCGCGCATATTGCGTCTTGCATGAGCGCCATGCAATGACTCTAAGCCGTTGTTAAGCTGGTATTTAACAAGCTGCATCTTGCAGCTACCGGTAGTCTTCCAATGATGGCCAGGTATTCCATTCGTGACTACTACGACATGTACCTGATGTAAGGCCGATGTAATGAAAACCTCTTTGGTTCCAGTATGATCGGGGTCAGGCACATTTCTGTGCTCCTGTACGGGGTTGGCTGGATATGGAATACCTCTGTCCTGGATCGGATGCGAGGGTCTGGTTCTATATCCACCAGATCTTACACCGTTTTATTTTTTCAATGAAGCCATCTCAAGGAACTGGTTTATCGAGACGTATTACCAACACCAATGGAATTAGTTGCTCTACACGCTGCTTATACTTCGGTGGACCCAGCGATGCTGCAACTTGTGATTACAGCTATTCCACGGCGTGCTCAAGTCTGCCTTGATATTCAAGGTGGACACTTGGAACATCTGCTTTAAATTGTACATATACTGCTGTTGATATGTTCTATAAAGTGTTTTTCTTACACCGGAAGTGACGTCATAATTTATTTTTCGTATTTTTGTCGTAAACTATTGATCGTACAGGAACGCTTCTTTGGGCAGTTTTTATGTACTCCCAACGAGGAATCTAGCTGTGCAGAATTTATGCGGTTGTTTTGGGGCACCTTGTATAACATCGTTTGATACCATATTTGACTTCTGGATTAAAATTTTGTTAAAATTAAATTAAAAACAGTATCTATTTATAACAACTATTTTTATAGACATCTTAAATTAATCACTATAATTTCCAGTTCCCAGATATAGATACTTCTAGGACAGTATCGCTCCTGAGAACATTAACAATGCAGCTTAAAATTGGCTTGATTTAATTTTAAAAATTACGATAATAATTTTTTAAGTAACATTTTCTTATAAAAACTTCTTATTTTAACAATTTGCCAATGGAATTCTATCATATTTCTGTTAGATAGAGATATCACCTAAAAATGTCGTTCGTTCTTAAAATTAGAAATTAACTTCTCAGAACTGAAAATAAGGTTTGAGTAATACTTTGTTAATTTACATAAGAAAATTTTTCACTAATAAACTTAAAATGCGAAATAACTTTATGCATAATTATATAATAGGAAATATTTCCTCTTATGATCTCGCGTATACAAAATACATAGCAATCATTTGAATAAAAAACATAGAAAAACTGGGATAAAAAATTAATTCTCTTCAGTTAAAATACCATAAGCACTTAATAACAAGTGCTTATGGTATTTTAACTGAAGAGAATTAATTTTTTATCCCAGTTTTTCTATGTTTTTTATTAAGCTAAGAAATTTGCAAATAAAGAAATATATTTCATTAAAATCATTTTTAAATACGTAGAAGAATGAATATTCACTGTGCAGCTTAAAATTGAATAATGGAAATTAAATGTCATTGTCAATGCAATCCGAGTTATGTGAAAAATAAATACAAAACTAAACACCAAATATTAATTTTTTTTAAAAATTTACAAGTGAGTAACTATTTTTTGTTCAAATTAAAAATATTCCTTAGTAGATTGTAATATAAGTTGGTCTAATTGTATTTCAGTCTGTAGTTCGATCCCAACCGTTGTAGAGCAACGGGCGATGGGTAATTCTCTTGCTCATTATTTTGGAAGTCAACAGTTTACACTTTCAGAATGTTAATGATTTTGCATGATATACTAACAAGCTCTGAAACTAAGTCATTGCTAGTATTTTTATGATGAGTATTTTTAAATTATATGATTAGAGAGGCTTGAGTATTTTTAAAATGATAGTTAATAAACAATTGTTTTGATGCAATCCTATAAATAGTAAGCATAGGATGTAGAATCAGTATTTATTGATAAACAAATGAAAATGAGTAAATCATCTATATAGGTATCGCATATTGTAGAGTTTCAGTATTCCTTTCTTAAACATCTACGAATTTTTGAACCAGAAATTTTAAACGAATAAACGGTTAAATCATTTTTTCCATAAAATTTTAGAATCTTCTTTATAAAGTTAAACGATAACATGAAACTTTCATTAATAGATACTGATAATGTGAAATTGAAATCATGACACATTTATGTATATCACTATATGTCAAAGGATGTTTATTAAGGATTATAAATTTGTTAATATCACATTGAGATTTTTATTATTTTGAGTAAGATATTATTATTTTTTTTTCTATTATTATTGTTACAATTTTGAATAAGTTGAGAATTTTGAATAATACTAATTTTAATTATTTAAATAAGTTTCAGTCCGATGCCCTATTACATTAGTAATGTACGGACGTACAAATGTAATAGGACATCAAATTGTAGCTTACTTCATTCATATGATTATTAACATATTACCTGCCCTAGACGTATAAATATATATCAATGAATTATGATTATCTTCAATGCACTGCTATCAGAAAAGCTGAATTCATGCCTTTGGAATGCAAATGGATGTCCTTGACATTGTTTACGGTTGTTTTGTAAAAGTAAGCAATTAGAATGGAAAGCTTGCTTCTTATTTTCCTCCAAAACTCGTGACACTGAGGAGCCAATATAGTAAGTTTTCTTCGTCAGTTAAAGGTTAATGTTTCAGCCATTTTTTTTATCTCGAACATTTCTCCAATTTTATGAGAGTTCACCGTATTGCGTTTCCACTTTTTGCACGCTCATCTGTTGAGATAAATGCTTTCTCTTTAGTGACCCAAAATTCTTGTCACTGTCAATGAAAAGTACATAAGAACGCATTTCACAGTTGTTGTCGAATACTTTAGAACAGATTTGTATAATTAGTTTATTTGCTTCATGGGTCAAAGTTATTTTAAGAAATTACATTAAATTTAGAAAAAAAAATGTTTCATTGTATGACAAAAATATGTAATTCATTTTATTAAAGTTAATTTAAATGAAAAGTATAGTTTTCAATTTGATATATTTAAAGAAAATTTTCATGTCCTATTTCTGGACTGATATTAATGCAATGTTTATTATTCACCGCATACTTCTATGGGAAACACCATCTGCTTTAGTGAACTTTTACTGTAGGAATTGATTTTTTTTACTGTGTGGGATTTCTGCCAAATAAAATATAGACTGTGGCAAGATACCTTCCTTATTTCGTATTGCAAAAACACAAAAGATGTTAAGGATACTCTTTTATTTATTACTAGATATAATAAAAGTTACATATCTAAAGTTTTAGTTTGCATAGTTTTAAAAACCATGTTTGGTAAATGACGCCCGCCATTGGCGATATTCTGGATGAACCGAATTTTGCTGTTCTCATTTTCTCTCCAGACAAGAACGTTTTCATAGACAAGTATGTTCGCCATTTCTCTTCTTTTTTCATATCTTCAAAGTATGTGAGTGGTCAGTATAGGCACGTGACCTTAACTACTTCCTCAAAAAGAAATTACATTAGCTCCAATCGGGAGAAAACGCTGGCCCCTCCAAATCGCTTTTTATTGCAATGAGGGAAAACGGAAAACGAGGCTTTACCACAAATGCACGGAATTCGTTACTCCAATCCATGAGGACGACAAAAACAAAATGTCACACAACCCTATGATCTCCTCTCTGAAACGAGAACATGCCAATCACATTATCTTTAATACTTTTCTTAATATTGTAATTCAAAATAAGGTCGTAAGCTGGCCGCACCTTGTATTTCTTAATACCTAGGCCATAGGTTCCCAAAGTGGTCCAGGGTCCACCAGAGGTCCATAGGAGACCACACGGGGTCCACGTAGACGTGAAAAGAAAACAAGTGTTCACAAGTTGTAAGTGGGGGTCCACGAAACATTTTCTGGTTTTCATAATAAAGAACAAAAGTTTTGGCTTGGATTTACCTATCAACGTAAGCAGGTAGCATCATTCACTAGGTAGGTATTAAAAAATTTATTCGAGACTCAGTTCAAACACAGAATTGAATAGAAAAATAGATAATAATATAAGTGTACACCACATGTCGAGACTTGCAAAGTACCACCCCTGCACCCACTCGTCCGGGATGCTTGCTTGGACCTGCAAAGAGATGAAATGCGACTTGCACAGTGCTTGCAATCTACATTAGTATAAAGACGCTTCACAAAGGAGAAAACCCGGAATAGTCTCGGTCAGTCACGTAATTAGTGAAAGATATCGAATGCAAAATCTTTACCTTCAGAGAAAAGAACTTTATTACTACTTAAAGATTTAATTGATAATAATTAAATTACTTTTCAAAATTTTCTACAAGCTTTAATCTTGAATTAAAATAATGTAATTTTATTATTGTTCTCTAACGAATCACCAAAGTCAAACTCTATTGTTGGAAAAATAAATATAACTCATTAATCTCCGAGCTCACTCTATCAATAAAGTACGATATTATGCCAAAAACATTTTATTTATCTATGTTCATAATAATATATAAATTTATTAAATAAAACATATGCTTATAATGTTGGTCTATTTATTGCCCTCGACAAACTAAAGCTATCTACTTTTTAATTTAAAGAAATCTCATTTTTCGTGTGAGAAAGCTTAAGAAATTAAGAAACTTTAAGTTTTGGAATTATGTTATAATTTCAAATAATGAGGATTTAATGAATGTAACAAATACGGCAATAACATTTCATTTCCAACAGAAAAAATGCGCTTATTCTAAGGAATATTCATATTATTCCTGCATATCTTACAAGTTAAAATTATTATTAATTTAGAATTTTCTCATTATTTTAAGCAGATATTTAGTCCGAAAACTAAAATATTGAAAAATGCAACATGATTTTTTTCACAATGTTCTGTGTATGCACATTATTAGTCAAGACCACTATTAAAGCATAATCTTATATTTTTCTTGACGGATTCAATAAGCGTTTCTTATTGTTCTTGAAAGGATTGTTCGTATTACACTTAATATCCCAAACTTGAAGAAAAATTGTTTGATGAGAGATTTAGTTCTTTAGATGTTGATTTTTTGTTTATTGTATTCCCTCAACAGCTGTGTTTTTTCTCAATAATATCATTTTTTCACCAATTCTGATTTCCAATTATAGCATAAAAAGTCTGTTGGACTTTCTGTTTCTGATATGTCTCTCATAATTACTTTTTTTTTAATTTAAATAAATTTCTCTACACCGATTATAAATCTCACATAAGAGACAATCTATTATGCAACTGAGTTAGGTGAGTTTTTGAATAAATATTTTGGGTAGGATTTATTCAGTGTAAAAAAAAATTATTTTTAAATGAAAATGAAATCTCAAGATCTCCTATGAGCATAGTAGTCGGTAAGAAATATTCAAATGAAAGCTAATTTTTATAAATCAATTAAAGATCATGGTCCTGTTTTCAGAGGATTGTGATTTTCCTTTTAGTTTTCGTCCACTTTATAACAAAATTTTAAAACAATTTTATGTAACAAATTCATTTTTATGTATTTTTTTCTTCGATTAACTTAACTGATTTGCTCCTTTTAATTAGATATTTTTAACTTTAATGAACTTAAGCTAAAAATATATAATTAAAAAATGCAAGCAGAAAATTTAAACACTTATATGTATTATTTACATTTATACAATAGGGCCGTGGTAGCCTAATGATTCAGGCATCGACCTTCTGTCCGGTAGTATGGGATTCGATTCCCTATTCCGCCAAAGTCCCTCAAAGTGCATGCAATCTTTCCTTCATGCATTATTGTTTATTTATTATTTTTTAATATAAAGTTTTGATTTTAAAAGTCTATATATATATAATAGTTAAATTCATATTTATTGAGATTAAGTTATGCATTTTAAAAGTAGACATAGTATTATGTTGCAGTATTTTGATGAATAAAAATTTTGGTAGAAGATGCTCACTGAAAGTTTTACTTATTCTTAAGAATATTTTCTAATTAATTGTTGTATGCAATATTTTGAAATTAAAAAGATATAGTGTTTTTTTTTCCCCATCATGGTATGGCCATTGGCAAAAGGATGCCAACGGCAGGTGGTGTTGAAAGAGTCACTATATAGGGAACACTTTTTAGGGAACAGATGCAGTTCCTTATAATGGCAGAACAATCAGGAAGATGTTTAGAATTCATCACACGCACAACTGTGGTAGAAGGGGCAGGCAGGGAAATCCACTTATCCTTATTTTGTAGAGATAAGCATGTATACATATCCTTATAAATAAAATGGTAAATTTGAATTTTCAATTGAATCAAAATTAACCTTGAGAACTGATGAAGAATGCCAATAAACTCATTAAAATTTTTATGTGTGGCCGTAGTAGCATATTGGTTAGGGTATCGGCCTTCCGTTTTAAAGGGCTGTGTTCGATATTGAATACCGTCATAAACCCACCATGTAATTACTGTATACGTGATCGTTAAATCTGTGGAATCGAATGTCCTGTGGGAAGTCTTGTGGAAGAGCAGTTACCATGTTTGTAATAGTTTGGAGAAAATTTTATCCCCTTTCTGAACAATATCAATATTGAAAGAATGATCTTCAAGTGGTACCATCTATCGGAGGAGTTTTAGAGCAAAGTTTTTCTTTTCACCTTCGTGGTGGTCTATTTAAAGTAAAGAAACAACTTACTGACTCAAATCCGTGACATAGTACTACTTGAAGAAGTACTACTACAAGAAAGGTAAGATTGATTCCAAACAATAAATTTATGCTTTGATTTTACTTTTTATCAAATAATAATGAATTAGATGTATGATTCTTATGTTTTTTTAAATAAAATTTTGATATCTTATCACAGTATGCTTACAAATAATTTTACAACTATTATATAATGGGATAATTTATGTCTAATTTTGTATACCGGATTATAGAATTTCTCCAATTTGATGTGTATTAGCATTGCCAAAAAGTATAAAATTTAGTCAAAAACAAAAATTTGTGTTTATAGCTAAAAAATTAATTTAAAATCACTTTTCCAAAAAAGTTATTAATTTGAATTCGTTTTTTGACTAGCGTAATTTTTCCTCAACTTTAATTGTAAGTTAGATACATTTCAGTTATATTTTTTAAATATTATATTTGAAGTTTTACAGCTATATATAATTAAAATTTAAAATACAATTTATATTATTTGTTTGAAACATAACATCTTATATTGTTTAAAAATTTATTAATTATTATTAAACAATTCTTATAGATTACAAAAATATTAATTCTTTTTCCATGCTTCTGTGAATTCCTGAATCTTCTAAATTCGGTGCTTAGTTAATTTTGAAGCAATAATTTCAAAATTTTTACTTTTGCTGTGTTTTCTATTTCTATTCAATAATTAAATAATATATGTGTACTAATTCTAAAATAATATAAATATTTGTTTTGTGATTATTTGTAGTATTATATTAATGTGTTTGTGTCTATTTTATATTAGCTGTTTTCTGTTAGGCTTATGTGCAATATGTACTCTTGGCACTATATTTGACATAAGGAGCAGATATTCTTCCCCTGAAAAAGAAATCAGTGAAAGTAAGTACTATTAATATATTTCTAAAACATCGATTTCGTCGCATTTATATTTCAGAATTGATTTAAATATTCAAATTAACATTATTTTCCTTTCTTTTATTGTCATTTTAAATATGATTTAAATAACTTATTTGTGTCCTATACCTATCTTATTTCTTCAATTACATTGAACAGATGTTCCAAATTTGTTTACCACCAAATACTTCTTACTCAAAGTTCTGCTTTCTCAATCATGTGATTATTTTAATGTGCACATGTAAATTTGATACACTATAAATTACATATCGATCTTAGAATAAAGAATATGCTGAAGAACACGCTATTTTAATAATCAGGAACTACTTACATACGCAATAAACAAGGTTCTGTTCTTTGACTAAATATTTTTTTTTTTTGTGACAATTTTATTTTAAAAAAATGGTTTGAATCGTAAATCTCAATTTGTGGGTTAAATCACTTCCAATCCGCTAATTTCATGAATTAAATATGTATTAATTTATCATTTTTTATTAAAATACTTTTTTTTTTAATTTGAATAGCATAATTTAAGATGCTCTTGTAACTCTATTTGTATTTTTTTCATAATACATAACAAGTGCTTAACACTAATTTATGAGCATTTTTTTAATTTCTAAAAAATAATTCATGACTTAAAATTTTAAAAATCTTATTGCTTACATAAAATATTCAACGTGTAGGTATAGTTATATCCACTCAAAAAATTTAATTATCATTTTTATAAAATTTTTTTTATTAGAAAATTATGTTAAAAATTAAAAAAAGATCTAAAATGTTTGTCTCTTGTGGGCATAATATTTTGTGATAAGAGGTTTGTTAATGCTAAATACCACTGCAACTATTATATATATATATATATATATATATATATATATATATATATATATATATATATATATATATATATATACATATATATATATATATATATACATACATATATATATATATATATATATATATATAATGCTGGACAATTGCTAAGGACGGATAAAAAATTTCAATGTTACATAACATTAAGCGAGACATGAGGCCTAGTAGGATAAAATATAGTTGTCACACTGTTCCGACATTAGAAAAAAGAATATTTATTGTTCTGGAAAGTACAAAAGCTGTGAAACATCTGGAAGAAAAAAATGTTCACTTGATGCTGCATACGGAAAAATGGAACAATGCATCTAAAAGTCAGCAGGCACATTGAAGAAAGGTATCAGTACGGGATATGTCCACCGTGGAGTGTGATGCAGCATTCCATACGTCGTATCATACTTTGCACAACATTATCCAGCAGCTGTTGAGGCAATTTATCCCAGTCCTCTGTGAGAGCAAGGATGAGGATGTTCTTGTTTGTCGAAGGATAGTTTCGACCGGCAATTTGCCTCCCAAAAGCATCCCACACATTTTCAATGGGGTTTAGATCTAAAGAACGTGATGGCCATATGAGACGTTGAATACCCTCGCCGTCTAGACAATCTTGAACAGAGAGTGTTCGATGACTTGTTGCGTTGTCGTCCATAAAAGCAAATTTATCACCGACAGCACCATGGAAATGACGAACATGAGGAAATAGAATTTCACTCATGTATCGTTGGTCCGTCATAGTCCCATTCGCCACCACATGTAGGGGCATGCGGCCAGTGATCATGATTCCGGCTCACACCATGACACTGCATGTCGGATATCGGTCCCTTCCTGGATATTTTCTGGACGATAAGCAGTACCACTCTCGCGCCAGATCAGTTGGTCAGTTCTTTTTGTGGTTGTATAGATGATAGTGTTATCCGTGCTTATCAATTGTCCAGCAGTGTATATGTATATACATATGTACCCATATAGTGCTGTGACAGAAACGCCATCGTTTTATGTGAAAAAAAACTACAAAAAAAATTGTGAGAGAACAGGGAGTAGAGTTACTGCTTTTGAGAAGAGCAGATGTAAAATGAGTGAGGTGAATCAGCTACGAAAAATAAAGAATTATTTTATGTTCAGAGTTTTACAGTCCTCTTCATTACATACCTGAGCAACACAAACATTCTGGTCCTGCTCGCCGGTGATTTGATGAGATATTGCCTACAGCGAGTGCGAAAATGAGTAAGCAACAACAACCCAACTGTCTTTGAGGGCGTTGTCGGTTGCTATGAGGTGTGTTCTTGAGCTTTTTTGGTCATTCACTCCATGAGATAATTTATATTATCAATCTGAATTAGTTGTGTTGAGCCTAATAACTATTTTTATAATTTGTGTTGTTGATTAACTTAATTATATATAAATTTAAAATTGAGTTTTGAGTTCCGTTTTCAAAATGTTTAAAAACGTGAATAAAATTGATTTGCAAGTAGCGGCTACAGAGATAGGAGAGGTCAATACTGATAAAATGACAATTGTAGAGTTAACGAACATTATAAAAATAATGTCACGTTTAAAAATGAGCCCGAATGTGTAGCTGATCTCCTAAAATCTATAAAAGAGAACCGTGTACTAGAGTTAGAAATAAATGAGAAAAATACGCAGAGTTGCAATTAGAGCAAATAAAATTAGAGAGAATGAAAGCTGAATTAGAATTAACACGTTTGAGAAAAGATTCAAAAATTGTAGAAACTAATTCAGAAAATAAAACTGAGGACTGCAACCTTTAGATTCCTTAAGAAAAAGTATTAAAAACTTAACGATTAAAATACCGAGTAAACCAGAAGATTGAAATCTATTTTTTACTTCTTTGGAGAGAGCATTTGTAACAAAAAAGTTTCAAATAAATTTAAAGCAGAGATTCTTTTGAATTTCCTTGATGAAAAAGTGTCAAATGTAATTTCTTACATAGGCGATGAGGAATTAAATAATTATGAAAAAGTTAAGGAAATTATTCTAGGAGAATTTGAGCCCACACCACTATCATGTTTAGAACAATTCAGAAAAACAATAAGACATCCGAATGAAACTCATGTCCACTTCGTTTCGCGCTTAACAAGTTTTGATTACTACGAAAAGTGTCTGATTTTGCGAAATTAAAACAATTAATTGTGTCTGATAAATTATTTCAAACATTAGATAAAGAAACCGCTGCTCATATCGGTATTAGACAGTCAGATACATGGTTTGAACTCATACAATTAGCAAAGAAATTGATTTATTTTATGTATCCCGAGGGAAACCGCTAACGGTAAGAAATAAACTAGTGAACCCGAAAACACACCCCGCAAATCAAAGAAATATTTCTAGAGTATTTTTATCTAATTCTAAAAATTCAAAATGTTTCCTTCGTTCGGAAAATAATCCCTTATATAAATGCAAAAATTACATGGCTTTGCCTGTTTCCGATAGAGTATATATAGTTAAGAAAAATAATTATTTCTTTAACTGCCTTGGTAAACACCAAGTAAGTAACTGCAAATCGCGGTTTTCATGTTATTTATGTCAAAGAGAGGGAGTCAAAAGGCGACATTACTGCTCTTGGCATTTTCCGAGAACTGAAAGTTTATCGCCTGTACAAAATGGAAGCATTAACCAACCCTTATCGGCCCCCCGGGAAGAGTCTTCACTCTCCTCACTTGCCCCGATCTTCCCTTCTAACCAAAGCAACCCAGTTCTTTCTACGTAAGTCGTAAATCTGTCAGAAACTGTTTTGCTTAGTATGGTGAATTGCTTGCTAAGAGATCGCGGAGGAAATTTTTACAGAGCGCGCGCTATTTCAGATCAAGGGTCAATGGATAATTGTATAACAACTGACTGTGCAAATAGTTTAGGCTTAAAGCGAAATAAAGCAAATTTGACAGCCTGCGGTATAGGTGATAGGTGCACAACAATTAAATCGGTTGCTAAATCTACAATTTTTAATTTAGAGCGAAATTTTGAAAAAGAGTTAGAATTTTTAGTTGTTTCTAAAATTACTGATTTCATGCTGTCAAAATGCTTAAGATTAATTAATGTACCAGAGTTAAAATATGTAAAATTATCAGATGAAAACTTTAATAAACCAGATTGCATGGATTTACTTCCAGGCGTTTTAATATTTTACAAATTATTGCGTCCAGATCATATTTTTCCTGTAAATAGTAATTTGGTTCTTCAAAATACCGTTTTTGGTTATGTAGTTAGTGGGAGCATACCCACTGCAATGGAGGAAAAAGTACATTGCGGACTTATGAAAGACAATACTACTTTGCATGAAGCAATAGTGAGATTTTGGGAGATAGAAAATGTTGAAACTAAAATTTCTAAAAATAAAGAAACAATATGTGAAGAACATTTCAAAACAAATGTTAAACTTGACATTACTGGTAGATATATAGTTAAAATTCCTTTAAAAGAAGACAACACAAAGTCCTTAGGTAAATCTAAAGAAATTGCATTAAAAAAATTAAATTCGTTATGAAATCGTCTTTTTAAGAGAGCCTGAGTATTCAAAATTATATAAGGAATTTTTGAGCGAGTGTGAGAAATTGGGTCACATGACAGAAATTTCAGATTGTGAGGAAGAAGTAGGAACGTATTATATACCCCATTTAGATATTTATCGTCCTGATAAAAGTACTACAAAACTTCGCGTAGTATTTAACGCGTCTTCTCAAGCAACTTTAGGAAATTCACTTAATTCCTTACAATTTAATGGTGGTACTTTAAAAGAGGATCTTTTTTCCATAATGATAAGGTTTCGTAAACACATTTATGCTTTTGTAGCAGATATTAAACAAATGTATAGAATGGTTTTAATTGATCCTAACCAAACTAAACTTTTGAGAATTCTTTGGAGAGGGAGTAAATGAACCAGTTAAAACTTATGAGCTCAAAACAGTTACATATGGCACAGTTAGTGCACCATACCTTGCAATTAGAGTGCTTTTTCAGCTATCAACAGATGAAAAAGAGAAGTACCCCCTAGCATCACCCGTCTTACTTGACTTTTACATAGACGATGTGCTTAGTGGTGTTGCCACTATAATTGAAACCAAACAACTTCAAACTGAACTGGAGTATATATCCTCAGGAGATGAGGAATGACGCTACACAAGTGGTGTAGCACCAACTATGAATTAAAGACAGGCTCTGATAATGACTACTATTTCCAGGAAGAGATAAAGGCGTTAAGAGTTCTGTGGAGACACAGCACAGATCATTTCACTTTTCAAAAACATCTTGAGAGTGCAATTCCTCCAACGAAAAAATCAATGCTCTCTACAATTGCAAGAATTTCTTATCCTCTTGGCCTCTTGGTTCCAGTGATAATTAAAGCAAATATTTTCTTCCAAAAACTTGGGTGTTTAAATCTGGAATGGAGTGATGCCCTTCCTGCAATGGAAGCACAGCAATGGCAGAACTTTATTGAGACTTTGCCAACCTATCAACAATATTAAAATTAAACTATTATTAATCGACAAATCAATGCAGATTGAGTTACATGGATTTGCGGATGCATCTGAGTCTGCGTATGAATGTGTCATCTATTGCAAATCACCATCTGAGGCTGGAGATTCTGATGTGACTTTGGTTTGTATCAAATCACGAGTGGTACCTCTTAAGAGAGTTACAACCCCGAGGTTGGAATTTATGCAGCAGAGCTGCGAAGCTGATTACAAAAGTTAAAGATGCCTTACAGCTTAAGGAATGCAGTAAGAATATCTATATTTGTGGTGTGATTCCATGATAACTTTTTCGTGGATCCGGAAAGAGCTTTACCTGATATAGACATTTGTTGCCAACCGAGTTGCCCTAATACAGGACTTGACTGAGATTCATCAGTGGCGCCACGTGTCATCGAGGAAAAACCCTGCTGACCTTATTTCAAGATTAATGGAATCTAATAAACTGATTGAAAGTGAACTATGGTTTAACAGCCCCAGTTTCTTTGCTGAAGAAGACTATCCCAACCGAGAAATTCCTTCATGAAAGATACAAGAAGAGTTTACCTCTGAACTGAGAAATATGCCTCAAAATGGCTCATCTGTGTTGACATTAACTTCAAATTCCTTTATTTATGACTTACTCAATATTAGTAATAATTATACTAAAATATTGCATGTAGTAAGTTATATTTTCATATTCCTATACAACTTAAAGAGACCTATTAAAAGGAGAATAGGAGAATTATCAACAGAAGAAATCAAAGTAGCAGAAAAATTCTTAGTAAAAAAGGTTCAGAAACTAGAATTCCCCACCGAAATGAAATTTTTGGGTCAACAAAAACCTGTACCTGATAAAAGTAAGATAAAATGTTTATGCCCCTTTTTAGATCAGGATAGATTATTAAGAGTAAATGGTAGAATAAGAAATGCAAGTATAAATTTCAATAGTAAATTTCCTAGGGCCATAAGTCCACAAAAATAATTATAGAAATGTATCATAAGCGATATTTTCATTTAGGTCCAACGGCTTTGCTGAATTATGTCAGACAAAAATTTTGGCCTATACAAGGTAAAACAACGAGTCGAAAAATTGCACATGATTGTATTACATGTTTTAAAGTTAAACCTGTAGGAGTTAAACAATTAATGGGTGATTTGCCTAAATAGTTAGTTATTCCTGATTTCCCATTTACTTGCTCAGGAGTTGATTTCTGTGGACCATTTAATACAAAATATAAACATCAAAGAAAAGGTATACTGCACAAAGTATATGTATGTATCTTTATATGTTTGGTAACCAAAGCCATTCATCTTGAGATGGTAACAGATTTAACATCAGAAGCATTCATTGCATGTTTAAAGAGATTTGTTGTTCATAGAGGTTTATGTTCAAAACTATATTCCAATAATGCAGCAAATTTCGCAGGTTCAAATAAAGAATTGTCCAGATTGCAACATTTGGTTGTAAAACCAGATGAAAAACTTGCTCATGACCTGTCAATCGAGGAAATTGATTGGCATTTTCTTCCTCTTAGAGCCCCCAAACTTTGTAGTTTGTGGGAGAGTGGTGTGAAAATATTATATTTTCATTTTACTAGAGTGTGTTTCAATGCTAAACTTAATTATGAAGAGTTTTTAACTGTCATTACTCAGATAAAGGGTATTTTTAACTCCAGACCGCTTGTACCTCTGTCCTCAGATACTGATGTGTATGCTATATTAACATTTGCTCACTTCCTAATTGGTAGACTTTTAAATGCTATTGTTGAACCTAGTTTAATTGACATTAATGAAAATAGATTGAGTATTTGGAAAAATTAACAAAAAGTATTCAATTTTTTGGAAGAAGTGGCAGGTGCAATATCTTAATCATTTGCAACAGAGGTCCAAATGAAGAAATGAGAAAGAAAATGTTAAAATCAATGAGATAGTGCTCATCCAAGATGAAAATCTACCTCCTCAAAAATGGTCATTAGGTAGAATAGTGCAACTCTATATGAGCGATGACAAACAAGTCAGAGTTGTTAAAGTAAAAACTTCTTCAAGAATTTTCAAAAGACCCATTTCAAAAATTTGCATTTTACCTATTAGTATATAAATGTTTTTTATATTTTATGTATTATGTATGTATTACTTATATTAATTTGTGTTTATATAATGTTTATGTTAATTATTGTGCGTAAGTTTTCTTCAGTTATTTTTTATGTTCATTAGTTGGATGTAACATTGCAATGGGGAGATGTTCCGTACACATGAAGCGCTGTGACAGCAGCGTCATCTTTCTATGTGAGAAAAACAAAACAAAAAACTGTGAGAGAGGAGGGAGTCGAGTAACTGCTTTTGAGACTAGAAGATCTAAAATGAGTGAGGTGAATCAGCTACGAAAATAAAGAGTTCTTTTTATATTTAAAATTCTACAGTCCTTTTTGTTGTTGTTTAAAACCTCCAATTGCTCCGCAAAGCGAGACCAGATCCATGATGCCATCACTCTAATTCTTAAAAAATCTAAAACGAGTAACGGTCTTAGATACATATCTTCCTGAGAAAGCCCCAAACAATCCAAAATATGGTCTGGAGAGGCCTGGTTAATATTGCACTTGGTGCAGATCTGGAAGATTTTTATACCGTTAGAAAAAAACAGCGATCTGAAGTGACAGGTGATCAATCTACTTATGGATGTTTGGTCACTTCTACAACATTGAAGTGACAGAGCACCACCCGGATACCGTCCCCTATACTACTGATGCACTGGTGGGGTGGTCCAAATGACTCTATCAATCTGTTTTGCCTTTGAAAATAGTTCGAGGTAGGTCAGAGAGTCAGGAGTAACCAAAGACTCAGCAGAACCATGTTTAGCCAAGGCGTCCTGAATCTCATTGTCGAAAATATCCACATGAGAGGGTATCCATTGAAGATGTATAGCCATTCTTTGTAAACGACCTATTGAACAAACAAACATATATATATATATAGTGGGTAATCTTGCTATACGGCATAAGTTGTTTGAAAACATTGTAATGGAACTTTGACCGTTGCTAAAGATTTCTTTAAAAAATTATGATTTACAGAAATCCTACGTGATAAGAAAAAAAGTAAAAATAAGAAAGTTTTCTTATTTTTATGTAGTTGATCACGTGATAAATGAAAAATGAATTGAAGGTTTTTTTTCATGATTATTGTTTGCAATGTGTATTATATAATCCTTTATATAATGATTTCACATTCACACACAACATTCAAAGTAAACAGCATTATTTTGTTTATTTTGAAATACATTAAATTATCTTTCTATTTAAAATGTTTCGTTCATAGAAATAACTATTTTGATATGTATTTAGTTTCATTCACCAAGTATCTAATAAATTTTCCTGATTTGATTTTTGATTATTAAAGCCATATTATTTATATTTTGAAGTAATGTCTTTCATCGTGCATTAAGATCCTTTTTTTAGTAATGAATGATATTTTTCCAGATTTTTTTGTAAAGAACTTGAAAGCTTTCTCAGTATATGCCAATACAGAAAAATTGTTTGAAACAAGTGCGAAAGTATCCCCCCTGGATTGTTTACACGGTATCCGTTTATTATTATGGCTGTGGGTTGTGATAGGCCATTCATTAGTATTTCCTGAATACTGGAAAGAGTTAAAATATGGTAAGAAACTTTAATAATAATTATATAGAAGAGTTATTTAAATTATTTAAGATTTGTGCTATAAGCTTAATGAATATAAAATTTAATGTAAATTTTAAGTAACTTTTAGAGTAAATTTGGTCCTGCAAAAGTATGTTAGCTATTTTTGTGATAGAATTATTTTGTTTTCACTAAAGGATCATTTATTTCAAGAAGATTAATTAGACTGGTTAATTAGAAGGTTAATTAAACTGAGATCTACGACTTAAAGTGGGTTCCTCACCACTATAAATATCCATCGGAAAGGGGGATTTGAATGGAAGAACAGTTGAACCAATGACAAGAGTGTTAACCATTCGGCTGCCAGCACTTCCATCATAGATTTAGAGATAACTTTAAGCATTTAAGGATATATTGTTTGAGTTTATTATAATATCTTGATACCTTTATAAAAAAAATTGTTGTTCAGAATTTACACACATCCTCATATCTAATGTTTACTCCCTGCATTTATTTTAGGGATATAAAAATAGCAGAATCATAACATATTGTATTTTATTTTATACAATATATCATGATTATAATAATTTTAATTAAAACTTACAAATGTTCTTCATATAGAGAGTCCATATTTAAAGAGTCACCGCTCTTTTTTTTTTCTTTGTATTATGCATAAATGCTTTCTTGAACTTTCTTATAATCAAATTTAGATTAACTATTCCTAAATACTAAATGAAAAAGTTCCTAAAATATTAATATTATATAAAATTTGAAAAATGGTATTATTTATCAATAAATTTAGATTATTGAATGTCGTTTTCATAGTCCACAATAAAAATAGTGTTTCTTTTCAAATTCTTTAACTATTACATTCTTACTTGATAGTGACTAATTCATATTATATTGTTCATAGTTTTATTTTTGTATTTAATGATGTGATTATTTTTGTTTAATTTATGTTCGAACACTGATTTTCCTACAAACGTTTCGTTTTTGTTGTAGCAACTACTTTTTCTTTATTTTTATTATTATTTTTTTTTTCCAATCGAAAGTTTAAGTGTACTTCAACATAACCATTTTGAAACTTTCTTTCCACTGCACATTCTTCAACCAAATATAATGGATCATCAGGAGGAAGAGGAATGGTTTTTCGTCTAAGAATGTCTCCTTAATGAGAAGCAATATTAGCAGTGCATTTCAGTTCTGATGTAATATTCTAGATATTTTTTCTCCTTAGTGGATATTTTTTCCGTTAACTTAAAATTCAGTTGATGTTGAAATTATATCGTAATTTTATTATTGTTAATTATTATTCATTATTCCTTCTCATTGATCATTTTTGATATTTACATATTTTTTCCTTCTTTAACATCTTTATCATTTGCTAATTAATTTCACTATAAATGATAAAAAAAGGACACAAATATTAATAAAAATATGATATTAATTATGAGAATTATATTTTTGGTGTATTTGTAGTCTCCAAACAGAAGATTATTGAGAAATAATTTTATTAAGCTAAATCGCTTATAGGTATCACTTTACATTCATTTACTATATTACAGTTAATATTTTACAAGTATTTGCGTTTAACAATAACTTAACATACTTTATATTTACTGTTTGGTATTAGAACAAAAAAAAATTTTTTTTTGTTTGTTTTGTAACATTCTTTTTTGTTTGTTTATCTTACTCTCTTCTACTGTTGCCAATTTACATTTTGAGAGAAAAATGAAAACATTATTTTTGTAGCGTTAATTTAATGTCGTAAATTTAAATTTATATTTATATTATCGTTTTCCGATAAAATTGTTAATTGTTAGATATTTTAAAAATAATAATAATAAATTAAATATATTTTGACTCCTACATATTCATTATAGAATATTTGTATGATGATGATCTGAATATCTTAGATTTAGTGTTAATTTTATGAAATCTAGAAACCATTTCAGAATTAGTTTATTTTTAATATTAAATATTATTAAATTTCAACCCCTTCAAACTAAGCACCAAATTTAATGTTCGATTATATTATTGAAGTAGGATAATTTAAAATATAACAAAAACAAGTTTTAAGAAATATCTCGCTAAAAATAATAATACTCGAAGTAACATACTTCGCTTGATTAAATATTTTCAAACAAAATCCATTTACTATAAGTAAATATCTTTATACTGACATTTCAGATGTATATTTATAAATTCATTTGATATTATAATTAATAAAAGCAGTTCTGTTTCTCACAGGTATTTTTTCTGATCTAGAGGGATATGAGAAAATCTAAGTTTCTGTAACAATAATTACGATTTTAAAATATTAATAAATTATTAAAATATACTAAAATCAGTGCATAATAATTAATATATGATTTATAATTATATTAATAATAGTAAGACTACCATTATGCTTAACATTATATTATTGTTTTTCGATAAGTTCATTATAACATTAAATCATTGTGCTATCAATATTTTAAATGAAGTTATTCATTTGAGGTTGATTTACTTTCGCATTAATTTGATCAAATATCTTAATAAATAGGCTTTTGAGGAAATATCTCTTTTTTGTATGAAAAATATTGGAATTTATTTCTTTTTATTTGCAGGAATACTACAGATATATATGATAAGTGCAGATCAATATGTTTAATTAATATTAGGGAATTATTCAAAATACTTTAATTAAAAGTTTTCAGACACATGATTTGAATTTTAAATTAATTTATATATATTATTCATGTTTACATTAATATTAATATTTTGTTAATATTTTTCATGTTTACTAAATTATTTCTCAAATATTTTCAAGGCTCCTATGGCGAACTACTGAAATTTAAGGGAAAACTTCTGATATTTTTCGAAAATCCATTTTTGAGTATGGAGTTATTTTGTGTAGTGAGGTAAAGTACAAATGTTTGCTTTATTTTTTAAATTACAGTAAAAAAAACTTTGTAATATTAAATAGTAATAAAATTCAGGGACAATATATGGTTAAAACAAAGATGCTGGTTGCTTTAATATTTTTATTATAAACATTTTTTTCGATTTCTTATAAATTGCATTATACAGAAACAAATTTTATAAACACTTAGTTGCATACATTTATCAATAAAGAAGTATACAAAGGAATACTAAAATGTGAAGTTAATGTTATGTAAAACAAAATTACCGGATGAAAATAAAGAGCCTAATATTAACTCACATAAATAGCAGTATTTTTAATTATTATGAAGCTTTTGGTTGGCTATTTTTTTATACAAGTGATATTTTTAAAAATTTGTTACGTCAAAAAAATAGTTCGTAATTCATTGAATACGTAGGTCAAATATTTAAAATTTTTCGGTAATAAATATATTAAGATCTGTAAAATTAAATTTTTGAATTATTAGAGAATTTAAACTTATGTAATAATTATATGATTACTTTAAAAATCAAACTTTATATATAAACTTCTCCAGACTGATATCTATCTATATATATATATATATATATATATAATATATATACATATATATATACATACAATTTTTATTCATTCACAAAAATATGGTGTTGCACGGTCTGACAAGAATTTTTTTAACCTTGTAACGCGCGTATATAAAGGAAATTATAATATTTGATATACTTAGTAGATATACACTACTGGCCATTAAAATTTCTACACCAGGAAGAAATGCAGATAACAAAATGATATTTATTGGACAAATATATTATACTAGAAATAACAAGTGATTAAATTTTCAAAAAAAAAATTTGCTGGATAGATCCTGAGAAATCAGTAAACCGAACAACCACCTCTGGCAGTAATAACAGCAGTTATACGCCTGGGTATTGAGTCAAACAGAGATTGGATTGCATGTACAGGTACAGATGCCCATGCAGCTTCAACACAATACCACAGTTCATCAATCGTAGTGACTGGCATTTGGTGACGAACCAGTCGCTCGGCAACCATTGACCAGACGTTTTTTATTGGTGAAAGATCTGGAGAACGTGCTCGCCAGGGCAACAACCAAACATGTTCCGTATCAAGGAAGGTCCGTACAATACCGGCAACATGCAGTCAGGCATTATCCTGCTGAAACGTAGGGTTTCGCAGGGCTCGAATAAAGGGTAGAGCCACGGATCGTAACACACCAGAAATGTAAAATGCACTGTTCAAAGCACCGTCAGTGCGAACAAGAGGTGACCGAGACGTGTATCCAATGGCACCCCATACCATCACGCCAGGAGATGGGCCAGTATGACGATGACGAATGCACGCTGCCAATGTGCGTTCACCACAATGCCGCCAAACACGGGAGCGACCATCATGATGCTATACACAGAACCTGGATTCATCTGAAAAGATGACGTCTCGCCATTCGTGTGCCCAGGTTCGTCGTTGATCACACCATTGAAGGCGCTCTTGTCTATGACGCAGCGTCAAGAGAAGCCGCAGCCATGGTCTCCGAGATGAGAGTCCATGCTGCTGCAAACGTCGTCGAACTGTTCGTGCAGACACTTGTTGTCTTCCAAACGATCCCGTTTCTTGACTCACGGCTCGTCACGTGGTTGCACGATCCATAATGGTCATGCGGATAATATGCCTATCTTCTCGGTTGCTAGTGATAGGTGGCCGTTGAGATCCCGCATGTGTTCCGTATTACCGTCCTGTACCCATCGATTCCATATTCTGCTAACAGTCATTGGATCTCGACCGACGCGAACAGCAATATTGCGATAAGATTAACCGCAATCCCGGTACGCTACAATTTGACCTTTATCAAAGCCAGAAACTTGCTGGTACGCATTTCTCCTTCTTAGACGAGGCATCACAACAACTTTTCACCAGGCAACAACGTTGCAAATGCAATTTGTGTATGAAGAAGCGGCTGAACGATTTCCTCATTAAAGCACAATATAGGGGTCGCTACTGGCGCCTGCTTTATCTGAATGCGCTGAAAAGCTAATCATTTGCATCTCACAGCTCCTTCTTCCTTTCGTATAAATTTCACATCTGTAGCATGTCGCCTTCTTGCTGTAGCAATTTTAATAGCCAGTAGTGTATAATCTCTGTGTGCAAAAATTCGTATAATACTTGAAATATAATATATATATAATTTTTTTTCATTCACAAAAATATGGTGTTGCACGGTCTGACAAGAATTTTTTTAACCTTGTAATGAGCATATATAAAAGAAATTATAATATTTGATATACTTAGTGGATATATATTCTCTGTATGCTAAAATTCGTATAATACTTGAAATATATTTTATGCAAACAAAGATGAGAACAGTATAAATATCTGCGTGATGATATTTGATAAATATTGATCAAATATCAGCATTAGAATATTATTAATATTAATATTTCTTTCACACACACACAATCATCTTTCCAGTACGAATTTTCTTTATGATGCTTTTACGTTAGTTTCATATTTAAATAATATTTTAAATATGAAACTAACGTAAAGTATATTTGATGCACTAAATTTTTAAATGAATAAAATAATGTTGAATAAAATGGAAATTGAAAAATAAATTATTAAAATATTTTTGCTGTATTAATCTAGGAGATATTTTCATAAAGTTTAAAAAGTAAACTTGTTTCAAAGCTTGATTTTGAATATTTGATTCCGGTATCTGAATATCCGTTATTATACGATATTTTTTATGTGCTTATATAATTTCGTACATAATGATAACTCTTCTTCAGATTATTTGTAATCTTTGTGTAATATAACTACTTGTTTCAAGAATTAGTGCAAAGGAAGTGATCGAAGCAGTGGTAGTAAACACCAAGATCATCATTTCAAAATTTTATATTTCAATATATTTATGCATAGTAATACGACATTCTTCTAAGAAATGTAACTTACTATAAAATTTATTTTTTATAGTGGATTTTTGTTGGTGTTTTCAACGCTAAAGAAACTTGAAAAAGATGGGGGAAAAATTGAACTTACAAAATTTTTCTTTCAAAAATATTTTAGGTAATTTTACTTCTGCAATTATTTTAGATGAATTCTTTAGAATCATATTTATGAGTTTTTTTTTTATGAAAAGTTTTATTTTTCTACTGTATTATTTGCATTTTTTGAAGCAAATAATAACAACACGTGTTACTCACGAATTCATTCTTTTGTTTCAACTGCAAAACCTAACAATAAAAAAATTTCAAAAACTTAAAATATGAAAGTTTTACTTTGTTAAGTTAAAATTATCAAGTTTAATTTAAGTGAATAAATTGTGACAGTTTTTAAAAAAATTGTTGAAATTTAATTGCAGTTTTGTTTTTAATTAACAATTAAATACATCAATTTAGTGCACTTAATTATTTATTTTTTAAATAAATCTTTGTAAATTCTAATGCAAAAGTATTTATAAATGATTTAATTTCCTTATACCAAATATACAATAATTAAAAATTTAATTTCTACAGAAGAAATATGAAATTGGAAAAAATTACACAAATCACCATTTTTTCTACTTTCTTTTTTAGAACTTTTTAAATTTCCAACTTATTGTATGATTTGAATAGTCAAAATTAATATAAAAGACTAGTACATAATATTTATTATTGCTGTCTATGCTAATTATATGTAAATGCATATAATACTTACTAATTTAATATAATAAAAGTATACATTTTGTTTTTTATTATATTTCGAAGAAAAACAAAATTAATTTTGTTCTTAAGCAGTGTTATTTAGCATTGAACACGAGCAGTTGTGTGTGTGTGTATATATATATATATAAAGTGATATAATTAATTTGTTTCTACTTGTATGATTTCTAGTGATAAAATTGCGCATATTTTAACAATTTAATAATTTTTAATAAGGGTAATTTTTCTAAACAAACTGGTTTCTGAATGATCTAACACTCAACTCGACAGTTTGTGAAAACAATTTTAAACTTAAATACTGTATATTTGTAAAAGTTCAAAATTTATTTTATCTTGTCTTAATACACAGGTATTTTTGGACTAAGGGACCTGTGCTACTATTTATTTTTCATTTTGTACCATCCCCAAATCCAATCAAGTTGAAACCTGACATTTGCTGTGTTTGACAGAGATAACAGATCCTTATCAAGTATGAAACGTTCCTTTCTCCCTCGTTCAAAGGACACTAGATGGTAGCACTACAATTAATGGTAGTTCTTCTATTTTCGAAGCAGAGCATTATTAGAAGTCCCAGGACCTTGGTGTGTCACTCCCAGAGGTTACTGATCCACATGAGAACTTGGGGACCTTTGCGAACACGACTTATTTAACGTGGCCCGGTCGCCATTAATAAACACGGCGGTTTTTAGTCAATCCCACTTATTTTGGGGAGCGCGAGAACGACAAAATTGAACACCACGACATCAAATTTACTTTGAGTATTAAATCAAATTAATCCTCATGTTCAGAAGTTGCCCTCAGAATTGTGCTAATTTATTTCATGATAAATATGGCTTTGCGTATTGCATTATATTTTGGAAAAGTTCTCAAAATATTGCAAAAGTACTTGTTCCAATGTAGTGTTTTAATATTGTGGAAAATATCAATCCGCAGCAATCCACTTGGTCCTGCCTGAACGCCACAGGGCGTTCTTTGCGACGTATATTTGTTATATAGTTTTTAGTTTTTGCTCGTTATTTGTTATATAGTTTTTAGTTTTTGGTGCACTTTTGTTTTTGCTCGCTTTTGTAGGAGAACTATGCTTCTCAGCTCGGGGCGATTTAATCGGCCAAAAGTATTTTTTTATTGTTACTAATATTGTATTTTTTGTTGTATTTTTTTATTGTATTTTTTTATATACTATTGTATTTTTTTTATATACTTTATTGTATTTTTTTAGTGTTACTAAATATTTGTTACATTTTCAATTGCGTATTTATTTAGTGTACTTCTGCCTGTCCTTCACCTGATCTATTTTTTTTTAACTATATTACAAGCTCATTAAGCTATTAGTTTAACCCTTAAGTAAGTTAACTGAAAAATATTGATTTTTATTTAAAACATAATTTATAGCTAATTCTTTTGAATTTGGAATATCATAATCACTGACTAAATTTTATTTTAACGCAATATCCTTAAAAACTATTTTGCCAAGTGATTTAGAAGAGAACGTTAAAAATAAATGAAAAACACTTATTTTAGAATATTTATATTATTACGAATTATCGAAATAAACCCTCAGATTTTGAAAACTATTTTATTTGATTTAATTTTTGAATTAAATACAAAAAACAAAATTTAACTGTAAAATTTTACAACAGAATTCTTTATTCAAACTTTAATAACTTCTTGTAATCCTATTTACGTATTAATAAAAATACACTTATATTTTAGGATGAATTTGCCTATAAGCGAATTTTTAATTGTTTTCTTGCTCTTGCATATTTTTTTATATATTTGAATTTCATTTCTTTATCTTTTATATTTCATATAAAATATTAAATTGTTTCTTGCTGAATATTATTAATAACAATTAACTCTAATAATAAATAAAAGAACTAATAAATAAAAGAGCGTAGCAGGCATTGCAATATGAGGTTTGCTTCATCTTGGTCGATGATTATTTGAAGTACCAGTCGCGCTTGCAGTGCAGGAATAATGTTCTGTAAGAGCGTTGCTTATCACAAACCAGTTTAATTAAGTGTTTTAAAACCCGTATGTGTGACCTCCTCGAAAAAGAATGGTCCATTTATGAAATCAGCTATGAAACCACGCCAGACTGTCCCTTTAGGCTTTTGCAAGGGTACCTCAGTAACTTCTTGTGTAGTTCTTGTGGTATACACTCGACAATTGTGGGTGTTAACAGCTCCAGAAAGTCTGAAATGCACTTCATCTGTTGTTTTTGCACACACAGTGTGAAATCAGTCATGCTGCTCGTCCATCTTAGTGAATACCAAATTTGCAAAATCTCAGCGAAATTCAAGGTCAGGAAGTTCAGTTCTTAGTTATGTTGCAACTTGTAGAAATACCATTTCAAAGTTATTCGCAGTGCTCTCCAAACATTTCCTGTGACACTAGTGTCTACCTTAAAACATTTCGAGGACTTAACTCTCATTTGCAGAATACGTCTACATGAATTTCGGTGTCTGTTCCATTGTCATGGAAACAGCAGCGATTGTTGAGAGACGTTCACTTCTTGCACGTGACGCCAAAGAACCTGTAGCTTCAAATTTCTTCATCAGTTTGTTCAATGTAGAAGTCTTTATTGGTCCTTTTCTATCTAGCATACAATTCACGTAGCAATACACTCGCAATGCCGCAGTGGGACTTTAAAAATTCTTACACATTTCAGCTAAGAGAGCTTTCTGAACTATGGACAGCATTTTGATGCAAGGAAACTTCGACTACCATATCTGCAGATACACCTTTTTATATAATTTGTTGATTTGCATAATCCTACGTCTGAAATCCGATTGTGCCATCTTTTGGTCACCAATGAAACTACTTTTTATTAGTTGCCACACAAAACTCTTTTTCTCTCTGGTTTCTTTTTCATCCGTTTGGAGCAAGCCATATGTTTGTAACTCGATTCGTTTTCGAATTATTCACTTTTAAAGTTTATCATGACTTTTGGATCACCCGGTATATGATTTATGTATAAAATAGTTGTAACTAATTGATTCCGTTGCTTTTTTATTAATGTTTTGTTAGAAATGATCAATATCCATTTTGTAAAACGTCAAATCATTTACATAATGACAAAGTTTTTATTTAGATATAAATATAAAACTAACATTATAGGTACCTATATGTAATGTCAGAGTTTTCATTTGTGATTCTTTTGAAAAGGTTGTATTTTCGGAAATATTACACGCATACACATGAAAAAAATATTGAAAGGACCTCTACAAATGTTCAACTCTGGTTACAAGGCATATATCTAGGTGATAATCAAATGCATTTTATACAGTTTAAAGCCAACAACTACACTTGTGTCCATAAATTAAGGATAATGCAAGCTCTGACAAAGAAAGAGACAGAAGCAAAATAAATTTGACATATTTATAAAGTCTATTTATTAAACAAAAGGTAAAGAGCAAAAAAAATGCTATTTGACATCTGCTATTTGACATCTGCTATTTGACAAATGCTATTTGACAAGAGCAAAGAAGATGATATATGTTTGACATCATTAATAAAAGTTGCGATTTTTACTCAGTTAAGCAAATTTCATAAAGGAACCTATTTACAAAAACCAATGTAACATAGTTTGTATGATTGTTAATACACTGTATGCCCCCAGACGAATATAGGTCGTATAACGCCTAAGCATGCTGAGTATCAAATTATCGGTCTGATCTTGGGGAATATTACACCACTCATTAAGCAATGCTCTTCGAAGTTTCAATAGACATGTGCTAGGAGGTTGACGGGCGGCAATTCGTCGACCAAGCATGTCCCACACATGCTCTATTGAATTCAAGTCGAGTGATATCCTCCAATTGAAGGCATTCGTCTACAATATTTGCAAGGAGAGGACATGCGTTTTCATCCATAAGCAGAAATTCTGCACCCATGGAGTCCCGAAACAAATGTATATGTTGTTCCAAATTGACATCCCGAAAAATGTGGCCTGTCATGGTTACATTCTGAATATGCAGATTAGTTCTGGAACCTATAATAATTCCCAAAACGAGCAATACTTCACCACCATAACAGTGTCGTTCAATGGTGATCTCTTGGTAGTAATGGGTACCTGGCACTCTCCATATGAAAGTCCGTTGAGAATCAGACTAAAAGCTAAACCTGGACTCGTCAAAAAACATCTCACAAGACCACTGTTGCGGTGTTCACAATTCATGCTCTCTACTCCAGGCCAACCTCCGGCGACAGTAAGTTGCGGTAAGTGGAACACATCTGGCAGGCCTATGAGCATATAGAACTATGAGCCCTAAGCGTTTGTACACGGTCTGCCTTAAAACTGTAGTACCGGTAGCTGACGAGACAGGTCTGATTCTGTGCTCCGTCTGTTTCTTTTGTCACTAACTGCCAAATACTGGTTTTTATTCGGCGTTATAACTCGGGGGTGACTTGGGCTGTAATGCCTACTTACATTACCGTCATTTTAGAACCGTTGCCAAAGCGTGGCGATGACACTCTGGACGATTCCAAGTTCCTCGGATACTTCTACATTCCACACGGCCGATAATTCTACCATGTAAAACATCATCCAAATACTTTCTTTGTGCCATAACTATGCGGTTATTACACTGAAAAATTTTTAAAGCGCTTGTGAACAATTTTACTTTGCAATTATTCCTTATATACCCCTCTCTTACACTGTCGTCATTGTGACGTACTCTCGGCGCCATCTGGTGGTTTCTTTAAATTTGCATATTATTCTTCAGGATGTGTGTGTGATAATTCTACATGAAATTTTTATTTTAGTGTTCAATTTGTGTGATTCTGAAGTATCCTTAATTTATGGACATGAGTGTAGAATACGTGAATTGCTGATAATACCACAAAATACTTTTGCATACATAGTGCTATTCTTTTCTCCATTATCTTTTTAAATCTCATTTCACTGCTGTAACATACAAATAACTAATAGATTAGGACAAAAAACGTTTTTTATTTCTTGATTTTCCTTTATTTCTGGCAGCTATTAACTTCATATTGCATCAGCTAATGGGGAACTCTTTCTTTTACCACAAATACGCAATAAGAGTTTCGGGGACTTGTTAGTTAGGAAATAGCTCTTATTATTAGAAAGTAGTCACTTCGAATCCTGGATTAACAGAAGATCCGTAGTGTTCACTAAAGGCGTCTGGGTCACATTAAATCCGGGCGTGGCCGAAATGTCCTCCAGGTGAAGTGATTTAACTCTGGGGGTGGCAGACCAAGTATTGGGGTGTTCTGCTTGGTCCCTGCTTCAAAATGACGAAGACCCCATCGGGCTTCTTCTATCTAACTGTAGAGCCCAACTCAGGGCTAAATACAGGGAAACATGCTGGTGCAACAAATACGCAATACAAATTTGATAGGTTTGTTTTTCTTTCAGCATATCTGACAAACGTGTATGAATGATATATTTCAAATATTACTTTTATAAAACTTATGAATCATTTATGCTAACCCAGTTTATAAATTCATATTGTATGTTTGGTGAATACTGATTTTTTTTTTCAAACTTGCAGGTTAATTCCTGGATTAATGTTCATTTTTATGCTATTATATATTTTACCTGTTACAAATTCTGGACCTGTTTGGAATTCAACCTGGGAATTTGAACACGGAAAATGTGAATCAAATTGGTGGAAAAATTTGCTTTTAATTAACAACTTTTCACATTTTGATAGCGTTGTAAGACCATTATTTTGCTTTTTTTTTAGTAATTTCATACCTTATAACGCAATTTTCATAAATTAAACTACAATTTTCTTATTTTATCAAATGAAATAATTACAAAATTGATAGCTTTAAGATTTATTAAAAGTGTTTTTATATAAATGCTAATATTTTATTGATTGATTCCAAACGTATAATTGCATATAATATTACACAGTTTCAAAAAGCCTGAAAAATACACATTTTCAAGCATGAAATTCCGAAATGAGAGGCAGACTTTTGTACTAAAGCAATGACGAAAGCATATTTGCACATAAATGAATACAATGCATACAAAATAGAATAAAAGTGAAATAATTATATCGTGTAATAAATGAATATTATTATCGTACATAATTGTTTAAGAGGTTAAGCAGATGTTGCATAGTATGCAATATACACTTCCTTTTCTTCAGTGATTATATAGCATGGTCATACTTTGTAAAAGGTTGCTAATAGTTCTTAAAGAGTAAAAGCGTTTCAGTTGTTTCGTGTTCCCCAAAGTATGTAATCGTACCACAAGGCTTCTCACCAAAACATATCACGCATGTTCTATGGGATTTAAATCAGATGAGTAAGCTGGTAGGTCCATTTGAGTGGTATTTTCCCTTTCTAATAGACGCAGAATTCCAGTGTGGGTGTAATTTGTCATTCGTAAAAACATAGTATGATGCAATGGAATCTCAGAATAGATGAAAATATAAAGAAATCACCGTTTTATAAAAGTGATATTTGGTTGCATAATCTGTATCAAAAACGTATCGCTAAGTCCCACCATTTCAGGATAATTCTTTCCTAGGCAACTACTCCCGAACCACTACAATGTTTTTCCGTGGTGTTACAGGGAACATATCTTGACTAACCAACTGCATAACCGTGTAGCAATCTTTCACAAATTAAGTGATATTGAGAATCACTTTGGACACAGAAAGAACTGTTATCTTCAAAAAGAACAAGATTCCATTGATGTAATTTCCAGTTTTTGTGCTACTTGCAACTCTCTTTAAAGAGTGGCGTTAATGAACAATAATCAAAGATATACAACGTGAAAACGGTAGGGAAATAAGCCACATCTGTGAAGGTGTCGGAAAATATTACATCGTGGCACTTGATGCATCGTTTCTGAACATAGTTGCTGAGGAATTACACTTGCTGATTAATTTTGGAGCCTTTTCACGTGCAGGATGATATATCGGTCTTCCACTGCAGTTGCTTTCCAGAATAGGACACCATAGACCTATTTAACATTTATACCCATGGTATGGAAAGATTTTTAAGAGACCATGATACTTCTATTTTTTAGATTCCAAATTCTTCAACTGCATTCGTCACACTTCATTTCATCCCTCTTTTGATTATTCTATCAGCCATGTTCCATTCTGACTATTTTTTACGTGTGAAGGCATCCAAGTAATTTCTTTGAACCATATTTTACGAAAAAACTCTCTCCCACTTGCAGTGAATGCTTTAATTGCGTATCGTTCCTTCTTTTCATTGTAGTTTGAAGTAGTACGTGCCAACCGCAGATAATTTGCGTACACTCACGTCACCCTGACATTTTGTTCCTGACATTTGCATACTCATCTTAATTGTATTGAAATGCCTATTTATTATATTGATAACAAAATCCCTTTTTTGCAATTCCATGGCTGTCTACTTAAAATTTATGTTGTGTATCATTGTAGAATTGGAAACAGGAAACTTATTAAGAATATGTTTGCGTAATTATAAACAATTTGTTTGTTAGTCAATTGATAAATTTATGAAATTTTAAATGAGGAAAAGTAATTTTCACACTCTTATCTTGAAAACTCATTTTGTAAGTAAAATACGGCAAATTTTCGTTAAATTTAATTTATTTGTTTTTAAAATAGTGTTTTCTTCTCCAATCATATTTTATAAATGCATATTTTTTAAATACTTTTGAATTTATCGCAAGATGAAAAATTACTTTTTCTCATTTCGCTGGTGTTAATTATTATTTCTTCATTTTTGTGTGTGTCGCTGAGAAAGAGGGAGACAGAGAATTTAGTCGTAAAGACTATTGTGATGGAAATATTATCAAAATATGCAGTTGTAAAATTGTCTTGAAATATTTAGTTTTAATTTGAGAAGTTAAAAATATTATTTTTCAATTTTTTTTTCTTCAGTATTTTGTTAGAAGTGAATGAAAGTGTTCCTAATAACTCCATTTTAATCTTATGACATTTTGAGAATATCAAAATATTTTGTCATAATAAACTTTGCATGCATGGTTTACTTAAGTGTTAAAATACTTGAGCAGCTCTTAAATTTTTCTCAAGAGTATTATAATACCATATAATACTCTTTGTTTTTTAAACCATGAAATAAAGTCGCAATTATTTTTTAGCAAATTTCATGCAAAGTGCTATGAATAACTTCAGATTTAAGATAATGTCTTATTCACTGTACTCAGAAGATCGATCTCCAAATCTTTCTCAGTTAATGGCAGCCTACATTATTTTGAACATTTATGCGTTTACACGTATTTCAATTAGATGGTTGTTCATTAAGTATTTGTTAATTACTTTAAAATTTAAATTAAAAAATCCTAGTTTTGGTTTTCGTGGGAGTAGGAATTGTTAAAATGAGTCGAACAGCATTTACGGTAAGTTAATGTTTCATATACAGAAGGTGTTCATACATATTTGTAACAATTTTGCAAAGGTAAATAAACATCACACAAGGCTGATATTTTTTTACTATCTTCCTGAATTCACCCAATGTTTTGGGATTCCTCTTATAAAGAGCTTGTTTTAAGTATACAAATATACAGCATAACCCATAGATGAAACGTCAAGAGACTTTGGCGGGGTGAATTTAAAGGGATTAGTTTCTATTCTGGTTTAATTTTTAATCAAAAAAAAAATAGATAAGTAGATTTATAGTGTATGGCTAGGAGCCTTACCCTGGTGGAGCTTAAGACAGTGAAGATTACTTGATAAAGGAATAGAATTTCTTTTTTGAAAATTGTTGTTAGTGCATACTTCTGACAGTAATTCGAATTGGTTTTGACATTTTTTCTACTCTCCTTATTTAAGAATTAACCATAGAAAAATGTTCTTTGTTTTCTTTGAACCAACTTGTTAAATCTTTTTCTTCTCTTTTCCGGTAGTTAATCAATCTTCTTTTTTTGTTGCAATCAGATAAATTCAAGCTTCATCAATCGTAAATACATATTTCTATTTTTCTTTTTCTGAATAATTTTCATACAATGATATGATATAATCTTACGCTGAGAAACTTGTTTCGGTGTTAGGCGATGAACATCATGCTTTTTTGCTTTGATTAACTTGAAATCAGATTTTATAATTTTATTTACAGTTTCAGTATAGATATTGAAAAATTTTTCAATTATTCCTTGGGTTGTAGGATTTTTCTTTAAAACATGAAATATAACTTTAAATTTAATAAGAGGTATACATATCTTTCTTGAGTACAGATTTTTTGCCTTTTTCCCAATCAAATGCAAACCTCAATTTTTTTTCCCTTTAATTATGTTATTTGTTTCTCATGTAGAAATATTAAAACCACGATTAAGATAATCCAGAAATATTCAGAAATCGAATGCGAAAACAAAAATGCCATCTGTAGAAATATCGTATACATGATATGCAAATTACAGGACGACACCTGATGACGCCGAGCATATGACACAGTGACGAGAGCAAAAGAAAAGGATATACAAGGACCTGTGGCAAAGAAGGAAACGTGTTCATAACCGGTACGTATGACGCTTAGCGCCATAACCGCATAGTGCAGGACGTATGAGAATGATGTTTAGCGTGGTGGAATGAACAGTTGTCTGGAATGCCGGTTGTACGCAATGAGTACTGGACGAGGAACTCGGAATCGCCCAAAATGACATCTCTAGGCTGTAGCAATGATTCCAAGATGAAATTGTCAGTAGACCTTACAGCTTGCCTCCACCGTAACAATGCTACATGACGATCGATATTTATCAGTAACAGAGGTGTACAACAGCGTACCTGTCGCTTCCTATCTATAGCCATAGATTTGACCATTTCAATTTAAACCGTATGCAGACACGTCGGAACAGTATGGTCTACATATTTAAAAATGTTCCGCTTAAAGCAACTCACTGTAGCCAGTGGTTAGACTGTAATGATTAGTTGTAATAGAAAATAAGCAATGTAGACACCATCACAGAGGGCTTGTGTTATGTTCCCCAACGAGAGGAACTTTAGAAAGCAGTCCAATTCATATTGGGCATTTATATGGAGAACACCAAGTACCCAGTATCATCAGGACATTATTGAACGCCAGTGATACGGAGCTTCAGAACTGCTGGTTTGTGAAGGCATTAGACTGGCTTTAAGAACGTATTTGCTTATTCAAATCGGAACCATGATAAGCCAGATTTATGAGGACATCACTTTGGAACAATATATCCGTACGCTTAACGTCGTAACTGAAACTGTGTTTATAGATGACAACGCTCGTCCTCACCTCTCGTACATTGTCAACGATTGTTTTCAACTAGAAGGTATAATCCGTATGGAATGGTCAGCATTCTCACCTAACTTGAATCTGATAGAGAGAGTGTGAGACATGCTTGACTGGTGAATTCCAGCCTATTCCCAACATCATACATCTGTACAGGGTCTTCTGAAAGCATTGCTTTATGAATAGAGCTCTCTTCTCCAACTGCAGCTTGATAATGTGATCCTCAACATGCTTCTGCGTTGTACGAACTGTATATCCTCGTATAGGAGACATACATCTTATTAACCATCATACTAGCAATGTGCTGTTCAGTTGGTGTACTGGTGATATGTAATAATACTGATCCAGGAAGCTATACTCGTGGTTGGTTTTTGTAGGCCTAGTATCATACCTATGCCATCTTTTTTGTTCTTTCTCATTTGTTTAATACATGAGTTTTATGAACAAGTACCGGTTCGTTTTAATTCTACATATTTAGTTACTAGTTCCGGTATTTAACTTATATAAATGTACTTACGATCAATACAGAAATGATGAGAAATAGTTAACACACATTAATTTTACTTCTTTTATTGTGAAAAGTTGTTTTGTAGTTTACTTTAGAAAAATACCAATATTTGTTCCTTAGTCGTAAAATAATTAATTTAATTCTATGAATGGACATTATTCCCATAATTTTTTGCTTAAATTTGAAGCAATTTTACATTGCTTCAAAATTTAAGCAAAAAATTATTTAAGCAATATGCAGATAACATGCAATTCAGTAGACAAAAATATAACATGACTTCAAATTCCATTGAAACATTTAGAAATAATTTTCTACAATAACCTTACAAATTCCGAATTTTCCAAATTTGATTTTCAATATTGAATGAAACTGATAAGAGAATAATATTATAAAAAATGCTACAGCAACAAACTGCATGTAGCGACATATTTTAGTAAATTAAAATTTTAATTATTTATGTTGCTGAAAAAAAAATTTGTTTTATTGAAACTTTTTATGGAAAAATGCTGACATTTTTCTACAATATTAAAAATATTGCAACTGTGGATGCAACTATTAATTTAAACCGTAAAATAAATTCTCTTCACTCAGTAATTAATAAGTTTTTAATGCATTATTTAATCCATATATAAAACTTTAAACTTATTTCATTTTGTATTAATCATTTAGAATTCCTTGCTTCGAAAATTATTTCTTCTTGTAAAAAAGGTATTACTATCTTATAAAATAAATATTTAATAATAATTATTAATTACATTGATTACATATGATTATAAATTACAATAATTATTAATTACATATAGGTATAATTAAAGTAATTACTTCCATAATAAGCATTACATTATTAGTGTTATTTTTAATAACTTTATCACAGTGTATCAGCATTATTTTACTTTTTATCTATAAAAAATGTATTTAAATGAATATTATTTCTAATTTGTAAACAATTTTTAATTTAAATTTCAATAATTTGATGTACTTAATAACAAGTAGTGATTATATAAAAATATTATTTATATGAAGATACATAATTACAGTATTACTTACATATTTACTTGTAACTATATATGGAAAATATCATTTTATAACTTCATTAATGTATTTATAATATCTTTTTAATATGTTATTATTCCTCTATATCACAAAATTTTTTTAATTTAAATTATTTGCAAGTTAATTTTTTTAAGCATTTTATACCTTAATTTAAGTTTTAATATTTTACAGTGTTTTCTCCATTCTTGGTACATCAGTCTTACGATGCAACTCCAAATGTTTGGAATTTTTCTAATGATTTTGACATACAGGTACACTATCCATTTAAATTGAATTGAATAAAATTGCCACCTTTTTGCACTTCATCTGAAAAAAAAATCGAAAAAGTTTTCTTTATATTTATGAAGAAAAATTATTTACGCACTTATCTTTTGTATTTTATATCCGAGAAAAAATATAAAATACAAAATTAATTTATTTCCTTACTCCAACAAAATATTTTTCATTTAAAATGGTATAATGCCGCTTTACTAACATTTTTAATTATTGAAGTAATTTAAGTAAATTTAAATGAAGTAAGCACATTTAAAGAAATTTCAGCTGGTTTGCTCACTGTATTTTTTTTTCACACGAGGGCTAATTAGGCTGAGACCTATGGTTTAAAATGGATTTCGAAACACTGCAAACATCCATGCCCAAGGTGGGATTCGATTTCACGAACTGTTGAACTGAAGAAAGAATCAGAGGTAATCTGAAAACAAGAAATCATTAAAACTGATGAAAAGTATATGATGAAATTACAAAAGAGACATCTATTCAAAAGAATAATAAAAATGTATCTACAATTCCAAAATACACGAACCATGAATAGTTATTGTAATAATTTTCCTTCGAGAAAAAATCTATATTTTTAATAAGGTGTATTTTATTCAAAGTTTCATGCTTCAGTTTCATGTTATTTTTGTATATAATGGTTTTTAGAATAATAAATGCTTTTTCCATCAGATATTTGTGTTTGAAGTGGGAATTAGATACTTTTGTATGTGATCAGCTGATATAATTTCATCATTTTAAAGTATAATCTTCAAGCATAGTTTTATCGATGATAAAGTTTTATCAAGACTAAAAAATTTATAAAATTATAAAACATATCCAATCTTGGTTTATCAATATTATTTTATACATCTATTGTGTTTGCATATTTAAAATATACTTAATGAATCACATATTACTATATAAAATATCTCACTTAAATTTCCTGATCAAGAAGTTTCATTAGTTTTAAGTTGGAAATTATGTACAAAAGTTTTATATATTATATAATTAAGTATTATATAGTATATTATTTTATATATTATATATATTTAAGTAGAAAATTATGTATCACGTATAAAAGATACAATTAAGAATGTAAAAAGCTCTGAAACTGAACTGCATTATAAACCAAAGTTCTAATATCAGACACATTTCCACTTTAATTTATTACATTTTACTAACCTAAAAGAATGAAAAATATTTACAATTATGGAAAATAAAAGCAAATATTTTTAAACATGTGTGTGATATAATTGAAGTTTATTATTTTATCTTCTCTGTCCTCCATTCGTTGGATCAAATCCACTTGGGAAGTTTATCAAACTTCAATAAAGAATCGTCTTCACAGGTTTTTCAAATTAACTTCTTATTTATTATTTTTTTCAATGCAAACAGTGATTTACAGACATTATTCTTACGTCGTATAGAGATGAATAAATAGAAAACACGTATATAAAATATAAACGTAGAAACTGAATGAAAATTAAGGTTTAAGAAAACACATAAGATTAAGAAGATAAATTCTTTAGTCTTTGGTTTCTCTATGTATTGAGAATAGATGTCGTTCTTTGCAAATGCATAACATACGGGAAAATCAGCATTCATCGCGGCACTACTGCGGCTATCCTAATTTTGAATCCTAATTCCACTAACCTCTATCCTAATTTTGAATCCTAATTCCACTAACCTCTATCCTAATTTTGAATCCTAATTCCACTAACCTCTATCCTAATTTTGAATCCTAATTCCACTAACCTCTATCCTAATTTTGAAGAGATGAGAATATCAGCAGTTATTCTCAGTCATGAGACAGCATAACTTCTCGGACAATCGGGGAGATAAAGAATGGAATTGTTCCATGATTTTTTTTTCGTGCTTTCTTTTAATGACGACTTTTGTGCTGTCTTAAATATTTGATTGATCCTGGAAGCGGCGGATTTATAACTAATTAGGTTACACGGGACCTATTTATTTAAACAACCTTTTTTCCAACTTATCCCGTTTCTCGTTACCAGTTGTACCAGAGTCAAATGATATCCATTATAAAGCAATTGTTCATAACTTCTCGTGCATTTCTCCTATAAAGGACCTGCATTGCATTACTGATATAGAGCTATGATCTTGAGAACAGTTGACAATAGTCAGAATCGTAGCTTGGAAATAAGAGACAGAGATAGCCTGGTTGGAGAGCTAATGAGGAGCATTTAGATGAGCTATAGACTCTCTGTCTAAATTTCACTCCGGTCTTCGTGCTTCTCGGGTCCGGTCTTTCGTGCCATCCAATCCGGTCTTGATTATTCCTAAAAAAGATAATGAGAGAAATGTTCGCAATAAACACCAACACCTGCAATATAATTCATTATATGCATATTATAAATTATAATATCATCGGGGGCTATGTGTAGCCTTTCATGCTTCTAAGCCAAGGTCCGAGGATCAAACCTCGGGATGGACAGGACCAACTCATAATTTGATTTTTTCAACGGGGCGATAAACGGAATAGCAAGCCTGCTTGGGAACTAAACAATGGGGTTTTTGCTTTAGTCTGACCGAGACATATGCTACGCATTCTGGGATCCTCAGTCAGGAAAATAGATATTAGCCTTTGCCCCAATTGGGCTGCCGTGCCACTAGATTAAATTTATAATGCAACATGTTATGTGAAAAATTAAATACCTGAAATATTTATGCACATGAAAATAATTTTGAAAAATTCTTCCGCATTAATATTTCTTGTTAACTGTATGTATTCTCTATTTTTATCGTTATCTCTTATTTTCACAGCATTGAAAAACGTTTAAGATTCAAGTATTGTAACACAAAACAATTAAAATATGCTTTTCATGTTTAAATATTCAATAATATTTGAAATTATTGCATTGAGTGTTGATATGGTATTTTAATTAAATAGAAATTTGTATGTAAATATATGTATGTAAATTTTCACTTTTTATGAATTAAATTTGATTTCTCAAGATTAAATTATTTCTTTGATAAAATTTTTTAAATTGTACTAAATGTTATTATATATATATAAAAACAAATATTTTTATTAAAATAGTTATTATACTAATTAAAAATTTAACTCACGCAGTTATTTTCCTTTGAACAGGTTTTTTATAATTTATATGACAAAAACTCTAATATGCATCGAAATTAAATAAAAGTATTTAATATTATATTAATGTATAGTGTATTTAAAGTTATCCGTAGGATTACATTAGTTTTTCAATAAAGAATATGAATTTAGTAAAAAGACACAAAAACAACAACTTTTATTTGTAAATTAAAATATATTTATTATTAATATTATAATTTTTTGAAAAGTATGTATTTTGTTTAATAATGTAATATTTTACTATTTAGAAATTTTTAAATTAACAGGTATCCGAAATTGGGAGTTTTATTAGGAGTATCAACTATTTCACTCTCCTCTTATATAGATTATAGGAAGTCGTTATTTTATGAATTTCCAAGTCTATCAATCAACTATGTAAAAGATTTTAGGTAAATATAAAATTCACTTATGAATATTCACATGGTGAATAATTACATCAAATCACATATTTCAGAGATTGTCTTTAATCCTTTTAAATAAATAATTATGCTTCAATAAAAAAACAAATTCTGTCTTAAAATTTCCTTTTCAATTACTTGCATTAACATTTTTTCTTACAAGAATAAAAAAAAAATTGACTATTGCGCCGTTTTTACAAATTTTCCTTCAATATTAGAATATTGGAAATAAATTTGTAGTCTTCTCATTATTAGCTTGTCCAGAATCTTCCCCCATACTGGAAGCAAACAAATTGGGCGGTAAGATTCTCTAAGTGTTGGGTCCTTTCCTTCCTTAGGTATTAACACTACTTTTGCTACATTCCAGTACTTTGGAAATGTATTAAATTTGAGGCATGTGGTTAGTATGTTTGTGAACCATTCTTTGTTGACTTTAAATAGAAGTTCATAAATCTCTAAGCAGACATTGTTAAATCCTGGTGCCTTGTTTCTGTCCATTTCCCTGATAGTTTCTTCGATTTCAAAGGCTGTGAATTCAGGCTCATTGTTTGCGAGTGTATGTGTTGTGGTGCCGTCTTGGCTTTTAAGTGGAAAGTGGAATTTAAGAATTTCGTTTGTTGCCTCCTTGATGGAGGAGGTGTAGGAATTGTCACTTAGTTTAATTTGGCTAGTAATGTTTGTGTTATGAGCTTTTTCTTTTATGATCTTGAAATGATTCCCAAAAGCATTAGTGTTCGTAACGCTGCCTAGGTAGTTCCTGAAGGCTGCCTTCTTAGTGTTTATTAGGTTCTTTCTGTAAATAGCTGCCTCTTTTTTTAACTTTACCATTTTGATTTTGCGAGTATCCGCATTCTTGTCTTTTTGGTAAAGTCGTCTAAGTGCCCTAACATAGCTTCTTTCCTGTGTGAGCTGTGGGGTCCGCCAATAGTTATTCTTAACTAGGAAACGTTTTTGTTTCTTCTTGTGTTTAACGCACAAATTAACCAGGTAATTTTCAATTTCCTCGATTTTGTCCTCGAAGTTATCTTGGTCAAAGTCCTTATATAAGTCTGGAATAAGTCTCAGGTCCTTCTCTAATTCTATTATGTTTAAGTTCCTGAAATTTCAACGTGTGTTTGTGCTAAATTTAATTCTTTTATTGTTGAATTGGCAGGTCATAAGATTGTGATCGCTTGCCGTGTATTTGTCTTCTATTTTGCAGTTAGTGATCTCGTCGTTATCTAAGTTTAAAGTGATTAGTAAATCTACCCAGCTTTTCAATCGTACTGGAGAATGTTGGCAGGCTGTTTGGGTCATTTTCTACTACTAAATTATGTTTTGCGATGAAGTCCATGAGTGTTTCTCCTCGGAAGTCCGTTCTTCTAGGACCCCAAGTAGTGGATTTAGCATTGAAGTCTCCATATATTGTCCATTTACTTTTATTTTGCCTTATAATGTGCGTTTCTAGAGTGTCTAATATGTCTTGAATCCTTTTAGATGGAGGACAGTAAACTGACGCCACGAAAATAGTTTGAAATTCTTAAAATTAATTTGTATGATAACAATGTGTTTAGAGAGGAAAGTTACATTGTAGGGAATTTGCTTGTTGATGATGATTGCTGCTTTAGGTTTATGATTTGCAATAATGTTGTATTCTTTACTGAAACTAATAATGTTTCCATTCTGGTAGAATGGGTCGTTAACTGAAATGATGTCTAAGTTTAGGTTTTTAATGTCTTCTGAGAGTTGAATGTTCGCTGCTTTGCAGTGGTTTAAGTTGATATGTGGGCACTTGAGATAGTTAGATTTAGATGTTTTATTCATAATTGATGTTACTAATTAATCTGTTTAACTCTTTTAGGTAAACTGGGCAGTTTCTGCTCTTAGCTTCATGTTCTGTTTTGTATTTTGTTCTAAACTTAGCGTTATGTTCTTGGCAATTGTTGCATTTAATAGGCTTATCACATTTTGTGTCTATGTGTTCCTCTCCGCAATGACTACATGTATCTTTTCCTTTGCAGTCTTTTGCAATATGCCCAAATTTGAGGCACTTTGATGTTGCTAATAAGTCGAACATCGTAGCATTGGTGGGGTAAGCGGAGTTTCATTTCGGTTTATAGTAAATCGTATCGGTTTTGTATAGCTTAAATTTCGTATAGAATTAGAAGTTGAAAGTTTTGATTTGTATTGAAGTAAAATTTCAGTCGTAGAATATTTGATTATTGTTTCGCTGAATTTTGAATTGTATTATTTGAAGTGATTTACAATTTATTGTAAATTTGAATTGAAGTATTTATTCCTTAACGGTTTGTTGATTTCATGAACTTAAGAGTTCTATTAATTTGAAGTTATGTAGAATTTGTTACTGTGAACTTGTGTAGAAGTATTGTATTGTAAAAGGAATAATGGCTGAGAAAAAAGAATTAAGAGAATTTTCAAAAACGTTCCTCTCATAGGTGGCAGGTTACAAAATTAATTTCTAAAATAGACACACGTTCGATTAGCCCAGATGTTGAAATTGATGAGTTGGAAGATCTTTTGATTCAGTTACAAACTGAAGACGAACAGCTGAAAGCCGTAGAAAGTAAAATTAAAAATGCTTCGGATCTCGCGGAAATCGTGGTGGAAATTGAAAAAAATACATGAGTATAGTGATATTGTTTTCAACTCGGTAAAACTTATAAACAAAATTAAATCCTTACAGTCCGTGACGGAACAGTTAAACAGTGATAGTATTCGGCAAAATTCATGAAATCATACCAGAAATTCAAATGCGAAATTATCTAAATTAAAAATTCAGACTTGTCATGGAGATCCCATCGGAATATTTGAATTTTTGGAACCAATTTGAGAACGTTGTGGATAAAAACACATCGCCTTCAGAAGCGGAAGAAATTTCGTATTTATTTAGCTGCCTAGGAGGAGAGGCGCTTTTTTGTATAAGGGTTTGCATTTTCCGATGATAATTATAAATCAGCCATTAGGTTACTAAAAGGCGATTTGGCGAAAGTGATGTGCTGATTAATGCCCATGTATCGAAATTATTAAATATGAACCTGGTGAAGACTAGTTCTAATTTGCAGGAGTTAAGAAATTTATATTTTAAATGTCAAACACAAATTCGTGCTTTGGATAGTTTGGGCGTGAAATCAGAAACTTATAACGAATTGCTTAGTGCAATTATTTTGAAACTATTTCCTAGCGATCTTGCATTAGAATTTAGTAAAACTAAAATTTCTAGTTCTAATCATAATCTTGAAGAATTGAGGAAGTTTTTTCACAATTCTATCAGTGTGCGCGTGAAAGAAGCTTAGTATACATACTATAAGATAGTTTATTTTTAATATCAAACATTTTTGATTTTAAAGGGATATCCACATAAAATACAAAGTAACATCTTTTGAAGACTGCTATATTTTACATGCAAACATTTGCTAATATTATAAAACTTGCATTTAAAAAATGTATATTAGTATCTGATAATTGAATCTAGAAACGAAATTTTAAATTCTGTAAAATCATAATTATAAAATTAAATTTTGTAAAAACATAAAGTTCAAGGAAATATGCTTTATAATTTTAGAATGGATTCAACTACTAAATAATTTTATTCCCTATTTACATTATTTTCAATAGCGGTATATTCAAGTAATAATATTTATTCATTATTTTCTAATTTTCGAAAATATTTCAATTTATTTGATATTTACAAGCACAGAGCAAAATTAATCTTAGAACTTTTTTTCTTATTGTTGCACAATTTTCACTATTTTTCATAAATATTTTTATAGTAAAAGTTATTATTCTGTGTCCTAATCTAAAAATTGTAATATGCAATATATTTCATTTCGATGAAATATTTTAAAATTCATTTTTTTAATAGTGAATATTCTTATTCACAGAAATCAGCATAAAAATACTAAATTTGAATATCTCGACTATTTTAGAATACAATAATCATTTCAGTCTCAATTTTTTTTAGGTACGCACGTGAATATGTTGGTGGCATTTACATGCAACCATTTCATCACATTGCTTCTTTTATTGTGGGAATGGTTCTTGGCTGGACTTTTGATAAACATAAGGACTTTAAGCCTTCAAAGGTTATATTGCAGTTCACTGCTTGTGATTTCTGTTTCCACAATTCTTACAAATGGAATATTAATGCTCTAAAATTATATATCAAATAATTTTCTGTTTCATTTTTCTGAAATGTTTTTGCATTTTTCAAAATGAGAAATACCAGTAAACTGGTGAGAATATCATAAAGTAATGAACTTTGTGCATATAAGATAATTTTGTGTATCCAATTTTCGTATTTTCTTTATTGATTTGTCTGGCGAGTAAAAATTAACGCTTAAGAATATGAGCTTAATGAAATAATTTATTTATTGTATATTTTTTTATAGAAATACAAATTAAAAGTGTAAAAATAGTCTACGATTTAAAAACTAAAGAAGTTTATTTGGTTAACTTCATCGCCTTAGTATTAATTTCTTATTAATTTTCCATTTTAATAGCATACCGACTGCTACTAAAATTATGTACCGAAATTGACATCTTATGACTCTCAATAATAATAATAAAAACAGCTACAGTAATTTCTGTAACCTTAAATTCTTCTTATAGAATAAATAATTGTGATTAAAACATGTTCACACACACAGTTTGATAATTTACATTGTGATTTACTTGTTGAAAAGTTTGTTCTCGAATGCGTGTGCATCGATTCTTAATTACCTTTAAAACAGCTTTCAATTAATGAGTGCAAAATTTGCGGCGATATAAACTAAGTGGTACAACAGGCCATATGAGGGCCAAGGTCTACAGGGTCCGTATCTGTTTTCAAGACTGAAAACATGGAGTCGGAAGCCAATATCCCGGTTAGGTGGTCAGCTTAACCCGAAACTTCCAGTGTACAGCTTAACCCGAAACTTCCAGTGTACAGCTTAACCCGAAACTTCCAGTGTACAGCTTAACCCGAAACTTCCAGTGTACAGCTTAACCCGAAACTTCCAGTGTACAGCTTAACCCGAAACTTCCAGTGTATAGTTCCTAAGAATGCTTGTTACTCAGTTTTATGGACTCAATAAAGGGATGAAAGGCTGAGTCAACCTTTCCATCCCAAGAGTCAAATCTCAGATATGGGCCTAGAGAACTCGAAGTGCTACCATTATCTCAACGGGCTTCGGTGTAAAATTTAGTGTCATAATAAGCTTTTTTTTTTTTTTAACAATTTTAAAAAACGAAAATCATATGTATACAGGGTGACCCAAAACGACCGCATAAACTCTGCACAGCTAGATTCCTCATTGGGAGTACATAAAAACTGTCCAAAGAAGAGTTCATGTTTGATTCATAGTTTACGAAAAAAAAAAAGCGAAAAACAAAGTGTGACGTCACTGCCGGTGCAAGAAAATACACATTATTGAACATATCAACAGCAGTATATGCAGGGGATATCGACGGCATGCTCCCTATAAGTTCGTAAGGTATTTCCATTACATCAGCTGTATATCAAGTAAATGTCGCAGTGGTCACGAATAGAATACCTGGCCACCATATGAAGACTACCGGTTGTTTCAGTATGCAGCCTTTTAAATACCAGTTCACCGGTGGCTTAACTTCATTCGATGGTGTGTGCATTAATGACGAGATATGCGCGGTGAACGTTTTAAACATCGTCTGGAAAGATATGAAAATAATGTTTTCGATACGTCCAATAAAGTACTTATCTTGCACCGGAAGTGACGACATACTTTGTATTTTGTAGTTTTCTCCGTAAACTAGTGATCGTACAGGAACGTTCCTTGGGAAGTTTTTATATATATATTTTTGGGACGCCTTGTGTATATATATACTGCAATTCTTGTTTTAAAATTAGATTATTCTGACAGTATCTTTTTTATGTTAAATCATATTTTTATGTTAATCATTGTAATTATTGAAAGTATTCTGTTAATATTCCTAATATAGTTTCATTGTGATAATCTACGCTACAACATTTAATGTTTTTAAATTCTATTTAGCTTTTATATTTACATTATTTATTTAACATTTTAAAAATATGAGAAATTAACCTTTTAACCTTATTATTTATATCTTCTGACTTAATTTTGATAATAGCGTTAGAGAAAGTCATTTTTTAACTTGATCTCAACTATATAAAAATTCCTAAAATAATCTGAAATTCAACAGAATTGAAAATACTTCAAATAGAACACAGGAATAGGATTGTAAAAACGCATTTGTTTTTACACTACCATACCGTAGGGAATTTCTATTTGAAGTAACTTTCTATTTTTACTTCTTAGGCTTATTGTATTTATTCCTGAAACTATAAGGGTGATAAAGTAAATTTATTTATTTTAATAACTTACAATTTTATGGATTTCCTTTCTTACACATAAAGCTCTTTGACTTCCTTTCTGTTAACAGAAATGGAAATCAAATTACAAAATATGTTAACGCCAAACACACACAAGCTAAGCTACAAAAAATGTTCTAAAATATTTTTACTTCATTTTAAAAACATATTTTTAAATGTCATAAATTTAATCTATGTCTAAAAAACTTAATTCCCATTTGAACACGATGATTTCTCTTTGATATAAAAAAATTATTAATATTATTATTGGTTTTTATGCGTATATTCAATCTCATTATTTACCGAAGCAATGTTAATTAGTAATTTTGCAAAGTATTATTTAAAACCGATTTGATGTCGTTAAGATGATCTTCCTGTGAATTGAATCTCAAAATGCTATCAAATTATGATATTATTTATTGAAATTACGTGAGATATTTGTGATCATCTTTTGAGGAAATTTCAACTTTCACTGTTTCAAAACTGATTGTTGCTTTATTCTTTTACTATGCAAAATGTGAAGAACACGTTTACATTGTTAAGTTACTTATAATTATTTTAAAATTTAAGTAGTTTTTAATTTAATAATTATTTTTAATTAAACATTATGGTATATTTAAAAAATCCCGTTCTAATTGTTGTTGTTCTGTGTGTTCTCTTTTTCAGAGTAAAAAAGATTATTAATCAATACAAATCATTAATTTTAATGAATATTATTCATTTATACCTTATACTGCTGCAATTGATATATAGTTTTTTTTTAGTAAAATAAAGATTTTTCTATTTATATTAAAAATAACTCTACTTTCTTCTTAACTCTTTTCTTACGTAACAAGATTAATAATTATTTTATGTATAAATATTAATATTATTGAATACTTAATGCTTACACAAATGGTATAAAATTGGTATTTTGTTTGATATAAAATATATTTTAATAGTTTTTCATGTTTTCCAGATAATTCTTGTCCTGGGGTGGATCATATCTACTGGCTTATTTTTAGCAATACTATGCTTCATAAGACTTCCAATAATTGATTTACAAATTACTGCTTACTACATGTCCATGAAAAATATCTTTTTTGCCATTCCTTTTGCATGGTTATTGTACTGTTTTATGACAGGAAATGGAGGTAACAAAAATAATCTATTTATAGTTTCTTTTTTTTAATTAAATAAGAATATTCACAACAGTTTCCAGTTTTGAATAATAGAAAATTGCTTTACATGACCAAAACACTAACAAGATACGTAATTGTAAAAAATGTTTCTTAAGTTGGAGGTGTAAACACTTTTGATTAAGTTTCCTGATTTACATCTTTTATATATTCTGAAATTGTTAAGGTGCTATTGAGATCATGAAGCTGTGCCCGTCACTAATATCAATCACATTAGTAAAAAAGCGTGAGATCTAGTCTGGAAACATTGTATTTCAATTTTTATACTGAATATTTTCAATTTTTAAAAGCTCTATGGCAGTCACAGTTTATTGAGTTATGATACTTTCCGTGATGAGGTAGCTTGTGAATCATAGCACCATTAATTAAAATCTGAGACAAGGAAAAAAAAAGAACTTTAACATTTTAACAAATACTTATGACCGAACCTCCACATATAAAACATAAGAATGTTAGATTGCAAAGTGTTAAAGTGTGTGTTATTTAGTTACAAAGTATGATGCTCCAAGTGAAAACTAAGCTATTTAGAAGATTGTTTTTTATAGAATGAGAAATAATTACATGCTCAGTTCTGTTTTCAAGTATTAATCTAAAGTTTATGGACAAATAACATTAAGTCTTACCTTTGTAATCATAATCTAGTCCTTTTAAAACTATGTCCAGTTCTAACGCACTTAGCCGTATTGATGCGGATATCACTTGGGAAGAAGCATTGATAGCGCATGCGCTACAATCGTTGTAACAATCACGTGATAAACGTCTACTTAAATGTTCTTTGCGCGTGCAAATAGTTTCCATGCAATATTTTTGTCTTTTTCAAATTTAATAAACTTTTCTGATGCATGTTGCATCTATCTTTTATTCTATTATCTGATAACAATTTGGTGTCTTTTATAGAGAAAAACTTGCAAAATTTACTATTAAAATAATATCTATATTCCTAAATAGATTTGTAAATTTTTAAAAATATTTTCATAAATTTATAAACTTTTTAAATTATTGAATTTTTATAAACTGCAGATTTATTATTCAATACATTTCGTATTTTAAAGAAGTTATTAAAATAATAATGTTATAAGTAAACTTTTAATCTATAGACATGAAGATTTTCTGCAAAGGACTGGATTTCATTTTAAATATTTTATTTTTTTTACTTCAATCCTGTAAATAACAATTAAAAACAAAATACGAATAACAGTTCGCTTAAACTCTTTAAGAATATTTAGCAAATGTCTATTTTTTCTCTTTTTTTTATCAATGGATACTTATTTTCAGCCAAATTGTTATTATACACTGCTTGCCACCCAAATTGCAACACCAGGAAAGACAAGAGATATTACAACAAAATTTATATTGTAGACAACACATGTTGACCAACCATCAAATAATTAAATTTATAGACTTCTATGAAGCTTGGTTCCTGCCAAAATCAATAACCAGAGTAGTCACCATTGTTTAACAATACCGCAGCCCCATGCCTCGGTATTGATTCAAAGAGACTTTGGATGTGTTTTTGGGGTACAGGAGACCAAGCAGCTTGCACACGTTGCTTGAGTTGATCTAATGTGAAGGAATGTAATCTGGGTCAACCATTGAGCAGCCATGGACCACCTGTTTTCAATAGGCGAAAGATGCGGAGATCGAGTCGGGTCAGGAAAGCAATTCATACGGGCGATTAACGAAGAACACTTGAACAATGTATGCCACGTGGGATCAAGAATTATCCTGTTTAATTATGACTGTGGGTAAACCCTGAAGGTGAGGAAAGGCAAATGGCACCAACAACTGGGAGATGTAGCGCTAACTGTTTAAATTACCTTCAATGCGTACTAGAGGACCGTGAGAGTGATATACCAATACCGCTCCATATCATAATACCCGGTGCAGGACCAGTGTGGTGATGTATAACACAGCTTGTCCTGTATCGGGTATATTATAATTCTCTCTCCACGCGGTGTCTCCAGACTCGAATGCGACCATCGTTGTGTTGCAGACAAAAGCATGAGTCGTCTGTAAATACAGTTTAATTCAACTATGCCATCCACATCCTTATTTCATTATTCCTTATTTCACCATTGGCGGCGGAGACGTTTGTGGTTCTGCGTCAAGGATTGATGAAGCAATGGACATCTTGCGGGCAGACCATTCTGTTGTACATAGTGTTGAATGGTACGCGTAGACACTAGATGGTGCGTTAAAGATTGAATGTCTTGTGCTGTAGTTCGTTGTATGACAGAGTGATTCGTCACTGCCATGCACACAATTTGCCTGCCATCACGTGAAGTGGTGCTCTGAGGTGGGTGCGATCAAACACAGCGGTCCGTCGTACCCTCCTGCATCCAGTGATCACATATCCGCATTACATTTGTTTGTGTGTGTGTGTGGTTTCGTCCAAGATAATTACCGTTATCCCTGAAAGGTAATCCACGATCTTGGTAGGTCACTATTCTTCCTCTGTCGAACTCTGATACTTGATCAAAAAATGATCGCTGTCTTCTACGAGACATAGTTGATTGTTTTTTTTTAAGAACCACAGGAAAAGCAGAATTGCCTAACTTGAAATCGTTGAAATCTCCAAGCCTTAAATAGCGCTTTTGAAGTAGCGCCACAGGTGCGCGTGATGTGCGTCTGCGCTAAGATTCTTATCATTTACATATCTCACATCCGGTAATGCATGTTGTAAATTTCATGTTATTTGCATGCTTTCTTCAGTGTATTGTATTTACGATGGCCAGCAGTTTATCCCAAGTAATATCAATATTTTTAGATTCGATCTTTGCCAGAAAGCAGCTAAATTTAATATCTTCAGTTGTTTTATTTTTAATTTAACATTAATTTCGTAAAAAAAATACAAATACGGAAAGTATAGAAATAATAATTTTGAAAATATAAATATGAATTCTAGAAAAAACAGAACAGGAATTCCAATGAAAACACAGGAGCATTTATAAAAGAGTAAATATAAATTATAAAATACAACTTAAATTGTCAATTATAACTATTTTTTAAAAAGAAAATGCTTTTACAAATGAAAATAAAGATTATAAAATAATGTTTTATTTTAATAATATAAATGTGAGAAACCCTATAAATAAACAAAAGAAAGAATATGTAGATACAATTTTAAACAGTAACTTTAGACTCATCCTAATTAATTTTTCCAAGATTTATCAAAAAAATGTTAAAAGAGTTCAATTTTTTTCATCACACGATTTATGAAATGAACTGAAAGCCAAATAAAATTTAAAATCAACTATATGATTTTGCGTTGGGTATTTACATTTGTATCCATGTCCTTTCAATAGTATTTGTATGCCACACATAGCTGAATCTATGAAGGAGACACTGTGACTTAATAGTCAAATCCTTATAGCTCTCATTTCCTAATAAGTCATTGCCGAAGACAGTCAATAAGTCATTGCCGTTAGTCATTCCTAAATAGCCATTTATTTCGATTCTTGGAAGGTTTATACCATCCAAGAATTGGAATAAATGGCTGTTCCTGACTCACATTACACTATTTAATAATATCAACTAAAGTTTCCCTTGCCTTATCGTGATACCAAAAATAACTTTCCGCTACCTTTTCCGACAGAATCAAACACCCACTTGCATGCCCTTTGTGATAATATCTCTTTCCAAATTTTTATTAATCTTTCTCTACAATCTTAACCTCACCTCTTATTATCTCTGAATCTAACTCAATTGAGTAAAGCCTCGTTTTATTTTATAACTGCCTTTAATCTGCTAAAGCATGATTGTGAAAATAGTGATATCTGTAAATGTCAGCTATTTGATACGTCGGAAGAAAAATCCTCTCTATCTTCAATTTGCTCGAGGAAAACCAAAACCCATGTCTGATAGATTTTTGGAATTTACAAGGCTTTCCTTCTAAATTTCTGTGGAGGAAAAATATCCATCTGAAAGGCTGTTCTAAGCTGAAATTCTCATTTGATTTCAGCTATTTAAACACACAATTCTGACTTCAGTGCTCAAATTTCCTGCAAAAACTCCAAATAAATTTCCCTTCTCTCACACAATTTAAAAAAAAAACAAACTATTTGTCCCCCTCCCCTCTTGACTTAAAATCTGCTTACCTCGGAAGAATATAAACGTCAACCGAGAACTCAGAATGCCTAAATGTTTCAAAATAATACTTTAGGCCTTCGACATGATTAATTGTAAAAATATTGAAAACTTCGATAAAAATGAACTCTGATAAAAATGAATATAGAACAAAAAAGAATTATTTAAAAGAATGAAAAAGAACAATACAACCTAGAATATTTGAATCCAAATGATCAAAAGATCTGCAGAAAACACTAAAAAAATTCAGCCGAAGTATCCTTGCAAAAAGTCTGAATAAAATGCGCAAATGAAACAAAATGTTTTAAATCTCGTAGTGACGTAAATACTAGGATTGTCAAGTAGAAATTTTTTTCATAATTTTTATTAATGCCCCTCTATATAACGCAATAAAAATTCAGATTACCCGATAAACAAGGAAGTCCGCCAAAAGATTCAGAATTTGGTCCCCAGGTTTATACGGCAGCTGTACCATTTTTATTACTTAATCATTAAATGGACTCTGAAAATATATATTTTTAAATTTAATAATTTGTAGAATTCTATGTAATAATTAAAATTTATTCATCATATCTAGTTAAAACTTTTATTTTTTACTCAGATTCTCAGAGTCCTTATTTCATGTTTTTTAAGAAGTTATCAAATGTAATTAAAATTAAGTAAATTCAATTTTTATAATTACGTTATATAAATTTCATCACTTTATTTCCTGTTTTGTGCAGTACATCTCCTTCAACTTTTGCATAAATGTATTTTTAAACATAGAATAAGAAATAAGGGTAAATGACAGACCCGTACGGGATTGACGCGATTTCAAATTTTCACGCCAAACACTCTACAGCTCTGTCGCCAACCTAAATTACGTCACTACGCGCGATTGCCGTCAACCAATAACGATCGCGTTCGAACTTCAGCTTTGAAATCGCGTGTTTTCCGAATTCCAAATATTAAAAATTTGAATATTTCATTATAACTAAATACTGTAGAGGTTTTGAAATTCTAATAAATAGAAACAAAATTTTTAATATATCAAGCAATAGCACTCACCTTTTAAAAAATAAAAAAAAAAAAAAAAAAAAAAAGGGAAAAATTACCTAGAGATACCTACTACATTGCCAACCGGGCAATAAAGTTAAATTTCGAACGTTAACAAATTTAATTTTTTTTTTAAATTTAAACTCGATTTTTAATATACCGAGCAATGGCGCACACCTTAAAAAAATATAAGTGTAGCGCTACCTACTACAGTGGCAACCGAGCAATAAAGCTAAATTTCAAACGTTAACAAATTTCATTTTTTGTTTAAACTCGAATTTTAATATAACGAGAAGTTACGCCCACATTAAAGTAATTTAAGTACGCGGCACATTCTAACATTAATATGAAAAACGCAATACACACAACTTAAACATTCATTTACTTATGGAAACATTCATTTTCATAAAAACTTCAATTTCTAAATATGAATAAAATTGTATGTAAAACAAAATAACCTCACCTAATCTTCATCTCCGAATCGTTACTTTTCGGCGAATATACCGTTTTTATCGCTTCTAAAAATATTCTATTATGTTTTCCTGATGATTCTTTCTTCATACATACTCCGCGAAAACGTAAAGTCAATATTTCATCATTCATACTTATTAATTTTCGCAAGCAACACAAAATCTCCAAAAATCGAGTATCGAAACTCAATGCTTCAAGATTATTCTGTAATAGTTTCAAGGGTTACATACAAAACGCGCAGGTAAAATAAAAAGCACGTCATACCTACGTAATCCGAACCGGTAAACTAGTCTGGTGCACTTTATCGCATTCTTGGCATATATGCTTGGCACATTTTATCCTCTGTACGCTTCTCTACTATTTAAAGAAATAAGCAATCTTAACCTTATACATTCGCCTCCAAAAGTTAAGAAACAACAAATCCCTTAAAAAATGGCAGTAACAATGAAATTTTATATAAATAATAAAAGGAACTCTTGAGTAAATTTATGCAAAAATGTTAGCTAACACTTTTTTTATGCATAAAAACAGGTAGGGAGAGAAAATATGCAAAAATCAGGCTTCCTTAATTACGAGTGTAAATTTTGTAGATTTTCAACTTTTATTAACAGCAAAGTGAACATTACAGTCAAAGTAAATACACTCGGCGATTATTTTTCTGCCAAGTTAGGAAGATGTAAATATGAGATGTTGATTAACAAACCTAATCTCCGCCGATTAGTTCTTTGTAAAGAACAACCATATAAAAGATTGAGATTAAGATATAGGCACTTTTAAATCTCTAACCCTAACGATATATAAGGATATAATAATCGTATTATTATTATTAACCTTAAAGTGGTTTTTACTTTCGTTCCTGTTGAGATCATGGCTGTATCACTTTAGTATAACTTTCATTTGTTTAAAATATCCATGACGTCAGATAACGTTACATCTACATCACGCATAATTAATTACGACATCGTATTGAGACACCTTCATTAAACCAAATCCTCGATGAATACGCTGCCTGCCTTCATATCGTATTCTTCAAGCAGGAGCAAACAAGGTGAAGTTCACCATCGAACTATATTCTCAGATTATTTGAAATAAATAATCTGAGAATATAGTTCATTTTGTTAATCTAATGATTTCTTATATAAGATCCACGGTTTGAGAAACTGTTTTCCACTGATTCAAGTCCTCAACACGTTGACAATACAGCAGTAGAAAAAGCAAAATGAAAAAGAGGAGACAAAATTTCTATTTTATAATTAATTTAAATTAGCCAGGTAGATTAAATTTTTTTTAAATTTTCACTAATTAATAGAATTTTAAATTAATAATTGCAATATTTGTAAACACTTTCTTTTGAATCATAAGATTATTGCTTTGCCCATGTGACAACATTAAATTTTTTTAATTAATTTATTAATTTCATTATTTTTCAGCATAGTTCTTAGTAAAAACTTTCTACAAGACAAGAAATGAAATAGCGAAAATTATGTAACATAACCATAGAAAATCAAATTTACTATATTCTTAATTTAAATTATATTAAATAATTTCTACTTAAAAATAAATGAAATAAGGAATTTGAGAATTGGTAAATATATGACTGTAAAGGATATTTGTTCACTAAAACTATTTTGGGAAATCAATTGATGTTGGATATAATCCTGGAAGTTATTAAAATATAAAAATGTATAATTTCAGAATTCATTTAACTATTAAGTAATAAAAAGTTATACAGAATTGGAGCGAAGTTTGTTCTTTGCTTTTGGGTACTCCACGTCTGCTGATATTCTGACTGTATATAAATTCCCTTTTACCCAAGTTTTATCCCTGGTTATCTACTTTCCAGCTTAGGACATAAGAAAGAGGACTTCTTTTGCAGTACACTTCTTGTTTTGGATTTTTTATTGGTTCACAGTTTCATGGTTCTGGTTAAGCCTTATTGGCTAACCAGAGAGATAGAATAAAAATCAACAAGATATGGTACAGCTTGATTTTCACGGAGACCGGGATAAAAACGACGCCAAAACATTCAGCAAGAATTGGCTGTTTTTTTATACATAATTTGTCGATTTATCTGGGTGGCCGTGAAAATCAATGTATCAAAGATACATACATATCATCCCGTATCAAACATTTCTATGAAAATATACAAGTTTTAATTTATAATGTGATTTAATGTTATATATATCAATATACGATATTCATTAAAATCGAATTTCCAAAACAAACTTTTCTAGCATGAAATTTAAAAATTTCATTAAAATTAAAATCATACGAAATTTTTTATACATTTGAAACCTACACATGCTTATTTATTTTTTGCAACTCTAAAAATAAAAAAAAATGTTTTCAAGTTGCCGCAAAAAATTTACATCAAATTGGTAGATAAAAATGATTATAATTACAAATTCTAAAAGATAAATCATTTAAAGAAAACAGTCTACACTTGATATTTATCACCTAATAAGGGCCAAGTGTTGAAGTGCAGTCTAATGACTCCAATAAAATAGGACTATAATTCTATTTTTTATTTTTTTGTTCAACATTTTTGTTTTTAGAAACTTACGTATTAGCGTCACCTCAGCCAATTTTGCTCGAAAATATCTTAATGACAAAAATAGCATTAACATAAAAATAATCTTACTAACATATTTTATTTGAAAAGGTATCCTTCAACAGTAGGGGAAAATGAATCCATATTGACCCTAAAAGATAATCAAAACAATCTTCCATTTGTTTTTATCTTTTCCTGATGCTCTCGCATGTAATTAAAGCGCACATCTTAGATTTTCTTTTCCCTTCTTTTGTATACATGCTATGAAATATTCTGACATCTTGGCGCAATTACTGAAGCTATTTCGGATTAGTACAAAAATGGACGATAAAAAGCTTGAAGTGACGAGGAAAATTATTTGCAATCGGTACTTTAATATAACAACTTGTAGGCAGTATTTCTTTTTCAAAATATTCGGTATTTCCAATAACAAAGTTAACAGTCTGGGTACTCGAAATCTAGTGCAAATACAACGTACTCGAATGAAGTGTAACAAGTATAATTACAATGCACTCGACTGAAAATACCTGTTCCAGGTACGGAAGAGCTTACGACTGCGAGAACAGTAACTAAAAGTTACCATATCTTTGATAAGAACCAATGATTTCGAATATTAGTATTGATAGATAGAAGAAGGTAAATGAAAATTGCTGTAATTGGAAAGTCACTTTGGGAAGAGGTTTGAGTGGGTAATTAAGAGAAGAATTAAGAAATATCTATTGCTAAATAAAAATAAGAAGTGCTCATCTGTATGTTAATAAAATAAGCATATATATTCGCCACTAAATCACAGTCCTGGTTAATAAAATAAATAAGTTGTAAAAATTAATAATCACGGTGCATTTATTTAGCGCATCTATCATTTCCTTTCAAACACATAACGCTTCTTTATATGCAAGAAAAGCCTGATATTTTTGTTCCATATTTATTAATTTTATTGGCGATTATTTTTATGTTATTATTTCTTACACAGATTTAATTTGACTTTTTTCTTAATTAAATATTAAAATATTTATCGTTTCCGAAATTGCTTTTGACTTAAACAGAGTATTAATAAAATTTTTTTAAGCTATTTGCAATTTTTCGTTACACAATATTATTTTGATATGATTTAAGAGCAATAAACTATTAAGAGAAATAAACCCATTGATTTAAAAAAATAATTAGCTTTGATTTTAAGAAATGTTTTTATTAATTAATTATATACCTTTTGCTTTATAAATATAAAATACGTAATTATATGTGTATTTATGTCATTCATAACTTATTTTATTTAAAATATGTGTAGAATAAGAGATTTTAAATATGAAGGTATGTATATATATATAATATATTTAATATAAATTTATATAGTAACCTTCATTAAAATGTATATTATGATCATTTCAAGTATGGAAATTAAAACTGATTATATTTAATCATGTAAAAATTAAAATAAATATACATATGTTTCGCATATATTTGTGATAAAATTTCCGATATTTACTAAGCACATGTTTCATGTTTGTAAATGAAGAGAGAACGCGTATTATCTGAACATTTATTATTCTTATGATATTCGAAGACTTTATAGAAAACTTCGGTTTCATTCAATTTCCTTATATTTTAGGTATTTTAAACGCAGTTTTGTCTCACAAGATCTTAGTACCTATCAGTCGACTCAGCTATTTGCTTTATTTGGTTCATCCTATCGTTATATACTATAGAGAAGCTGCAAGGCAGGAAAGAATTTTTATGTCTCTCACAGATCATGTAAGTATTAGAGAGAAATATAAAGGTTTTATAGATTAAACCTATTTTAAGGACAAAAGATATTTTTGCTATCTTCAAATTGATGAAATAATTTCATTTAAAAAACGTTTTGGTGTGATGAATTCTTAATATAAATTTCTATCCGGTAATGCATTTTTGAAAAAAACTGAACTAATTTGCATTTTTAAATTTATGATATCATTAATTTTTAAAATATTTTCAGTGCTTGAGTTTATTCAGTATTTTTCTATTGCTTACAATCAAGATCCTTTTTAAATAATATTAGAAAATTGCTAAAAAATATTTCGTAACGGTCCATTTATTTTATCTACACTACTGGCCAACAAAATTGCAATATCAAGAAAGACAAGTGGTATCCCAGCAAAATTTATTTTATCGATAACATGTTTTATCAAATGATAAAATTTATAGAATTCTGTGAAGTGTGGTTCCTGCCAAAACTGGTAGCTATAGTAGCGGTTATTGTTGGAGATCACAGCTGCCAAAACGCCTCGGCATTCAAAAAGACTTTGTATGTGTTCTTGGGGTAGAGCATACCAAGAAGCTTCCACACGTTGCCAAAGTTGATATGGCGTGGCAGTTGGGGATGTAATCTGGGTCAATCATTGAGTAGCCATGGGTCAATCGTTGAGTAGCCATATGTTCCATATTGGCGAAAGATTGGGAGAGCGAACCGGGTCAGGGAAGCAATTCAATCTAGGGATTGATGAAGATCTCTTGGACAATGAGTGCCACGCGTTGTCGCGTATTATTCTGTTGAAATATGGTTGTGGACAAACCCTAAAGATAAAGAAGGACAACAGACTCCAACACCTCGAAGACCTAGCGCTGGCTGTTAAAAGTAATGACAATGTGTACTAGAGGAGTGAGAGAGTGTTATTCAATACCACACCCATACCATAATAACCGTTGCAGGACCAGTGTGGCGGTGAGCAACGCAACTGTTCAGCATCCTATCTCAACGGTGTCTTCAGACTCGAATGGGAACATTGTTTTATTGATGACAGAAGCGCAACTCGTCAATAAAGATAATTTCATTCCATTCTGTCGTTCACATTCTTCTTTCATTGCACCATTAGTGACGGAACATCTGTGCTTCTGTGTCAAGGATAGACGAAGCAATGGACGTTTTACGGACAAACAACTGTACTGTAAATGGCATCAAATGGTACGCATAGACACTGGATGATGCGTAACAGATTGATCTTGCTGTGCTATGGTTCGTGATGTGGCTAAGTGATCCGCAGCTGCCATGCAGACAATCTCCTGTCGTCACGTGAAGTGATGCTCTGAGATGGATACGATCCAGCACGTCGGTCCGTAATACTCTCTTGCATTCAACAACTACATATCCTTATTACAGTTGTTTGGCTTCGTTTAATACGACTACCGATTTCCCTGAAAGATAAGCCACGATCTCGGTAGGCCACTATCCTTCCTCTGTTTAACTCGGATATTTGATCAAATAATTATCGTTGTTTTCTACAGGACATAATTGATCATTAAAAAAAGAAAAGATAAACTCAATTGCCGAACATGAAATCGTCAAAATCTCCAAGCTTTAAATAGCGCTTTGAAATGGGGCCACAGGCACGCGTGAAATGAGTCTGCACTGAAATTCTAATCATTTGCATACCTCATCACCACTAATGATTCTTTAAATTTCATGTTATTTACATGCTTCCTTCAGGGTGTTGCCGAGCTGGCAGCCGAATGGTTAGCGCTCTTGCCTTCGGTTCAACAGTTCGTGGGTTCGAATCCATCCTTGGGCATGGATGTTTGTAGTGGTTCGAAATCCACTTTAAGCCGTAGGTCCCGGTCTAATTAGCCCTCATGTGCAAAAAATAACCGTTGAGCGACAAACAAACAATCCTTCAGGGTGTCGCACTTACGGTGTCCAGCAGCGTACTTGATGTGGCAGAAATAAAGCAATAGATGTCAATAATTCACTCTATCATTTTTTTTAAATATACAGAAAAATTCATAAAAAAATTTCTATCCTAGAAAGAAGAGAGTATTCTTCGCCAAAACATATGTTGGGAAATTATTTAATTTCCATACTTCATATTATTTGAATTCTGCTCTATTTAATTTTTATGAAAAAAAAAATCTTCTGGTACATTATTTGAATTTTTAATAAAATTGATGCAAATCTTCTTGATAATGATATTAAGCAATTATTCTTCTTGATAATGATATTAAGCAATTATGAGTTTTTAATATTGACTAACATATAATTTTGTAGTGTTTTTGTTAGATCGAATAGAAAAAGACACAAAATCTAAGTAATAGCCCAAAGTTAGCAGATCTCTAAAATTTTTCACCTCTTGCGAAATATTTACGGGAATATTTTCATTTGCGATTCAGGGAAATTTTTAATTCTGTGAATTTGTTTATTGAGTTTGGATTCAGGAGGTAAATTTTTCTTAACGTACTTTTCTTTCCGAGGCAGTCAATTCATTAACGACTATGGATTATAAATTTTTTAATTGAGGTTTTAAAAATAAAATTGCCCATGAAAGTCTGTTTTTGTAATTTTACTCCTTCTCAATACAATATTCATTTCTGAAAACTTCTCCTATATTCGAATTGAAGAAGTGTAACATTTATTCTTTGAAGAAAATTAGAATTTTTTTTAATTAATTGAAAAACATATATTTTATTAGTTTTCCTGGGATTCATAGACACAAGTAAAGTTAATTTTTCATTTTCAATTTTTTAGTAAATGTATGATTTTCAAATAAGTTTCCTCATTATACCTGGAATTTTAAAAGAAGAAACATCTATCCAATGCAGTTGAAATAAAATTTAATAACTTTTAAATTCGAGAGTAAAAACGTGTCCTTTTAAAAAAAGATATTGAATTACATTTAGTGTATAACGTGAATTCTTCTATTTTTTGACAATATTTTCTAATTAATAGTATATTATTTCTAATTAATAATAATGAAGAACTTTGTAAAGGTTTCATTGTTCTGGTTTAAAATAATTAAAATATACAAAAGAATAATATACACTGACAAAAAACTTTTTTGTTACAGGAATTTCTAAAATTTAAATTTATGTTGTTACCTTGGAATTTAAGATTAAATTATAAGATTCTTTAGTATTAATATTTTTTTTAATAATTATTATTATTTAGGGAGTAATGTTGATGATTTTTCATTTGATGAATATAAAATTGGTATTTAACAAACAAAACGTAGACAGAGTTCTTAAATGAAGCGTGCGCGCGCACGCAGATGTAAGTAAGAAGAAATATTGAGCTAGATAAAATAAATGTAGATTTAGCACAGATGCTATATAATCCAGGATGCTATGCTCTGAATTTTTATAGCGACGAAGAAATGTTGCCAAAATGGCATATTGTGACGTGCGCGATGACGTAAATACTAGAGTTACAAAATGGAATTTTCTGCATCGTTCTTATAGGTCTCCATCACTATGGCGTAATAAAAACCGGATTTCCACATATACAAGATCTGCCAAAAAAAATCACCAATCTCAGAATTTGGCATCCTGGATTATATGTCATCTGTGCCTTAGATTCATGAAGTTTAATTAATCCTATTTCGATATTTAAATATATTTAATAAAATATTCGAATCAATGTTAGAGAAATATTTACTAAATAATGCAAAGATATTTTCTAATTATATAACTTATTATTTGTTGTCTAGTATAATCTTTTTTCAGGCTTTTGAATCAGCTGGATATATAATATTTTCCTTATTCATATCTTACTTTGGTTACATTTCTGTTGAGTTACCGTGTAACACAATACATGATAATATCATAAAACCGAAGAAACATTCTTTGACAAAAGTGAAGACTTTGGGAAATGAAAAGAATGAATAAAATTATTCGAAATAAAAGAATATGATGTTTGTTAATCTTCAAGCGATGGTTACTAAATTTTAAAGAATGTTTTGTTACTGTTATAATCTTGGTACTTAATAAATTAAATTTGTTTCTATGTTATGTAAAATTTTTGCTGAATAATACAAGATTTTATAATTCCATTCAAAGCACTTATCAGACGACTTCTCGACATAAATATTTAGGGTAATTGAATAAAAAATATTTATTGTAAAAGTGTATGTATGCACATTAGATTACGTTAAGTCACTTAATTCATTACAGAAAAATAATTTTTCAACGACAGTCGAAATATATTAATAAGTTTAATTGTCAACTAATATAGTTAAAGCACTCTTTTTTTGAATAAAAATGCACTGTTAAATTCTCTTCAAATTATTTTCTATACTCATAACTCTATTTTAAATAATAAAATCATACCAAAGTAAAAATAATAACTACACGATTTATATTTAAATCAAATTATTCGAAACACTCTTGTCTCATGAATAATAAATTAATTTTCATAGCAAAATCTTATCAATTTTTTAATGAAATTATAAACCAAGCATATTTAAGCGATGTTATTTTAATAAAATTATATTATTTAATCAAATCTATGTGTCCAGTTTTTATTAATGTATACAATATTTTTCATTTTAAAATTGTGTTTTCTTCTTTAAAGGATAACATTAAAAGTAATATCTTTTTATTCCTATGAAAGATTATATTATCCTAGTGAGATTATATTAAGGTGAAGAGAGAGCAATATATATTTACTAAACACACTAATAAAGTTCAAATATTTTATACATTTTAAGTATAGAAAAAACTAATAATTTCGTAAGCGATTCGTTCACTTTAATTCAAGCAATAAATTGATAAATAATTCAGAAATAGCTTGAACATTTATACCTGATTACTAACTATACAATGAGTTGTAATATTTAGTAAAGCCTATTTTGCATCTAAATTTATATCTTACTTCCTCTTTATTGAATGCAAATATAAAAATACTTTATTTATTAAAAACCCAACAAAATGACAAAACTATCAATCTAATATAATAAAATATTTGCTTGTAATATGTAAAAAAACGTGTTTTTTTTAACAACAATTTTATTATTGAAAATAAAATTGCTAAACATTATATGAATTTAATTACAGATAACTTTGTTAAAAGTAATGAGCAGAATATTATTTACTCAACGTATGAATGTCATCCTTTCTTTGTAAAAATTAGCATGACTTCCTGAAACTGTATGGACCTTGTAAAGTTTAATGAAAATTATGATTAAAAGTTTAATATTTCACACGATATTTTTCGATTGCTTTGATGGAAATTAAATGAATTTTTAGAATTTTTGATAAAATGCATAGATTTAAGAGATTTTTTTACTTCAGTATATAATTAGTAATAATCTCAAGTATATACAATGCATAAATAAGCATTTTAAAATCTTATGCCAATTAAGGAAAAAAAAACAAAACAGACAATTACACAGAAAGAACAATGATTAATTTAGTAAATCATGCATTATCATAATATTTTCATTAATACATTCTTCTACTTAGCTACGATATTCTGATAATTTAAGGCATATCATTCGCACCCAGAAAGTTTCAGGTTGAAATATGATAAACAGAAGACCAATAGTTCAACAGCAGCCATGTTGTCATATGAAATAAGTAGTGGACGTTGATTTCAAGAATAAATTATTTGTTTGGTGGTAAAGCTGTAAAATTTGAAGCATTTCCCCTTGGTTTTTTTAACACGAATTACTTTAGAGTAACGATGAGTTAGAGCTTCAAGGTTCAAATATATCAAACATGTTTGGGTATAAGTAAACAGATCACTGTAAATTGTTTTTTCAACCATTGAAATTTAAATTGTGCGAAAAGAAATTAAAAACAAATGACCAAGAATGTTTACAGTTCTTAGACCAAATATTATGCACACAATGGCGATTTCCGTTTAGAAAATCGTTATGTTATGTTATTTATTTTATTATTCATTGCTTGCGATATTTTCTATAGGAGTTGGACAAATATATTAACTGATCATCATGCAATAAAAATAAATAGGAAATTGAGCATTTAAATTGTATTTATATACGTTTTATCGCAATAACAGCAATACAAGCAAATCCTTCGCAAAATATGCAATAGATGAAGTACTTGATGCTTTAATTCATATGTACAACTGAAATCATTTTGAATGCGATATTTATTACAATAAAACGAGCATATTGTGTTTGTTGTAAAAGGATAATTGATCACAATATTGAAAGAAAACAGTGCTCAAAACCGTTTTTAACAGGAATTCTAATTTTAATTAATAATGTAAACAGAAAAGTTCTTGCCGTTTTCGCGTTTCCATTGAGCGAAATGAGAATGAGATTGGAAATTAATGCATGCCGTGGTTGAGACACCAGTAAGTCGTGAGTAGTAATATCAATCGTTACAAAAAGAGGTCCACCGCACACATTCATCAATCGTAACTGGGTACAGTAGAGATGGACGTGTCGATGGAGTTCTTCAATTTTGTCTACTTTTCGACTTCAAAACGGACTTACTTATCAGTGGCCGAATATGTCAAGTGTCTGGGGATAGTGCTGTTTGGGAACGTACAGCAATACATTGGTTTCACAAATTCAGGTCGGGAGATTTCCCTCCGTGACGTAGCTGTTGTCAAGTGGTTCATTATGAGCTACTATCAGCAGGGCAAACGATCAATGCGGACATGTACTTGCAGCGACAAGAACGTGTGCAACAGCTACTGCAACAGATGAATGCAGCACTAGTTGGAATGGTGTACTGCTCCTGGTCGATAACGTGAGTCTGCATGTCTCGCGGGTGGTCTGGAATAACATACAGCTATTTCGTTGAGAGATATTGCGCCACCCTCTTTACTCATCTGATCTTCCACCATCACATTACCACCTTTTCCATTCGTTGGGCAATCATCATGAAAACTCCTTCTCCAAATGAAGTAGACTTGGGCCAAGTACTCCGGCTTCTTTAGGTCCAAAACCACCAACTGGACGGGGATTGCTGTACTGGAGACATGTTGGAAGAAGGTGCTGAATGCTGATTACTTTGAGGACTAACAATAAGGCTATATTTTCTGTAGGCCATGTTGTTTTGGGTCATTAAAACAAAGAATATTCTTGTTTACCTTGAATAATATGAATAGAATTTTGAATTTTTTCTTAAATTATAGCACGATTTTATTAACAGATATATAATAATTAAACATTTTTTGTTTCTGGTTAAATTGCTTTTTTTTCATTTTACTAATCGTATATTTACATTATTTTTATATTTAAATTTGCTTAATTATAAAATAGTAAATATAAAAAAATTTCCACCTAATTTGGTTAAAAATTAAATAAACAATTATATTTTGAATTTCTTTAAAAAAGTAAAAATTCTTGCATGATTAGGAATAAATTTTAAAAATACTTCTGTTAAACATTAACTGTAAAAATAAATTAATTTATAATTTTTTCATTCTCCACAGAAAATAAAAAGATTAAAAAAAATATCATGTCTGGAATAATAAAAACACATATTTAAAAGCAATAATTAAATATTTAATAATACATTCATTGAATAGAAACATTTGATAAAAACACTGGACTCATTCACATTTAAGACTAGAGTGCTTAATACATAAATTTCAAAAGCATTCTGTTCATAAACCAAATCAAATAATTCTTTATAAAAAGTCCTTATAAAAACTAATAAGACTACTTTTCCATTTTTATTAAGTACACAAAATATAGTTAGTTATAGGTAAAATTATTAAAATACATAGCACATTAACTATAGAAAATTATCTTGAAGTATTTAAAAATAGATGTAGTATCAAAATATGCACAATACAAAATCACAAGTCAATAGAATTCATCTCATTTCATACATTTATTGTTGAAATTAATTTTTTATTTATAAAAATTTGCTGCTTACCCTTTCCTGTATTTAAAGAATAATGCAAGTTACACAAACACTGAACACTCATTGAAATATTAAGCAAAAAGTATTAAGACATTCTTTTGTAACATTGAGTAAAACAATTGATTACATTTAAATCTTGGAAATAACCAATTCAATACTATAAAAACTTAAAATAAGTTAATTAAAAATATCACTTAATTTAAATAAGCATTATTTGTATGTTCCAGTAAGTGATTTGAGATTGATAATTGAAATCAGTATCTGGGACTTTTAAATCAGAAATCAACACCTAAAAAAACTGAATTTTTTTTTTAAATGTTAAAGTTTCAAAGATATTAATTCAATTTATATTAGCCTTTAAATTCATAAGCACTCATTTTTTTTAAAACTAGACAGAAAATTATCTTAATACTAAAAAATATAACTTTTTAGAATGAAACAAAATGCTTTCTGTATTGTATGTAAATTTAAAAACTTTACTATTTTTATGAATAAAAGGAAATGATGTAAACAAGATATAATTATAACAAGAAAATATTGGTAATCAAAGAAGTTTTTGAAAAGATTCAGTTTAATTTGAAATGATGTTAATGTATAAATAATAAGTATTTTGGTATTAAACAAACTTTTTTGATTCTTTAAAATTGCTTTTAATGTAATTAAAAATATTAAACAATAGCATTTATTCAATTATTGAGATTTCAAAATTTGCATTAAAATAACTTAAATTAACAAGACCACATTTTCTTGATGAAATGATGCATATGAAAAAGAATTTTTTTCTGAACGATATTTAATTTTTGCTGAAGTTTGAAACAAATTATTTCATTAAATATGTTAACATAAATTCTTTCATATAGGAGTTTAATGAATGAAATGAGATGAATTTTTAATCTGAGATTATAATCACATAATGAGAAGTATTTCACAGCAAAATTCAACAATAAAGCAAATTAAAGCCAAGCACAAACAGCAAAGGAAACTAATTTTCATTATAAGTTAAGGTAAATAAATGTATATATATATAAAAAATTTGTTCATATGGAAAAATAAAATGCTTACTTAATATTTATCACAGAAATTATTCATAAATGTAATACATAAATATAGAGAAAAGTAAATTTTACTTTTTCTCATAACATAAATATAACATTCCAATTTATATTCATTTTGTACTAATGTATACTCTTTCACAACCCTAAAAAATTTCAACAATAACTATGAATATTGTATAAAAAATTGTAATGAATTGCAAAACAATAATTTTAACAGATTAATATTAAACTAATTCATTTATATGTATATTAAAATTATAGCTTAAGTAGCTAAAAATGTAAAATTAGTATGCAAAAGTTAAAATAAAAATTATATAAGGTCAAATGCATAATTGTTTCAACATTTTTAATGAAAAATTAATTTAAAAAACTTATTAATTCCTTTTGTGTATTTATAAGCTTCAAATGAAAATATATTCAATAAGTCTAACACACTGACTCAGAGTATTCTAAACACAGAACATTTAAGACTTCAGAAATTTTTTTTCCAATTTTGAAAATGAAAAAAAGTAGTAAATTAAATATTATTTGATAGAATTAGTTTATATTATTTTTTTAAAGAGAATATACTGTTTTTTTCTCCTATTTAAAAGAAATTCTCTGCAAAATTTACTAAATGTAAATGTACTTTACAGGTATGTAAATTGTGGATATTGACAACAAGAACTCACTAAATTTTTCTGTGCAACTGAGTATGATTAAGAGGGACAAAAGAGAAAAGAGATTTCATATTTTAATATCCATATTTATCATTCATCTTTTCAGGATATGTAACACATAATTTCACATTCAATATTCCTAATTTTTACTTATTAATATTTGACTCATAGACACATAAAAGTGCATCTTATTTGCTGAAACCTAATTTGGAACTTTATAAAAAATTATTGAAAATGTTTATTAAATTTTTCTGTGTCTAGAACTAGATGCAACATAATATTTTTCTTATATAAGATTCTTTTGTATCATAAATATTTTCCTGAGACATATTAGCTACAAGTTGAGTTTCGATAATTGCAATATTACTGTAAATTTCTAATTGTCAAAATCGTTCTTTTCAAGCTAGTCATTCAGCAAAATACATTAAAATCCAAAATTTAGTTAGGAAGTTCATTTCCAATATAAATAACTTATAATTATTTTTGTCTACACCATAATTCAGTTAACCTATAAGCAACTGCAGAATATCAATCCATTTTAAAGTTTATTGGTGAAAAGTTCAAACAAAATATTCTGATTATAAAAGTATCACGGTAAAAAACAAATGATGATCTAATATATAGTTAATAAATAAATTAAAGCTTAAAATCCCCACAATTCTTTTAACTAGTAATTAAAATTTTAATAACAAAATATTTATATTTGCATTAGATTTAATTTATTTTATATTTCTAAATGGCCATGTTAACTTAATGAGCTAAAATGGCAGGCTTGTTGCTAGAATGTTGCAAGTTCCGTATATGAAAAAACTGAAAATTGCCATATTTACTAATTATGGCTGGGATCAAGTAAAATAAGCCAGGGTCTCTAATTGTCTGGAAGTAAAATGGTACCACTGAGAAGATTTTCCTTTATCCCAACTAAATTATGAGGACGTACTATCAAGAAAACAATGACACATATGTAGTGCCCTACTATTTAAATTGCATCAAATTTGTCATTGTTGAGTTATTAAGTGTTGAAATACTAATGTTGACAGGCTTTAGATAAGGTTATTTCTCAAATGACTAGAATGAGGTAAGAATGTACATGAATATCTTATAACAATTGTGAATGATACAACAGCAAATGTTAATAAAATCTTTGTGCTTAAAAGATATTTAATAAAATGTGACATAGGTAAACAATGATTAACATTCAACACAAAGAATGTCTTCTTAAACATGTAGAACAAAAATTTGGCAATAATGAGAATTTCTCTTAATACAACAATACATTATAATATCAACAAATTTTATTATTTTATTGCGTTTTTTGCTTTAAATATAAGCAATACCATTTTAAAATTAATTTTTATAAATATACTAAACACCTGTATGAAATATTGATATTCATTGTATTTATATCAAAATTAAATGAAGTAACATCAATTATTCAAATCATGTAGAACAAATAAAAGTAAATCATATTTTAATATGTAAGTTAATTTGTTATATATATATATATAATTTCCTTTAGAAAATACTAATCAGAAAATTATTATAAAATATCATAAACAGTGTAAGGAATAATGAAATTTTATAATTTAACATAATGAGAAATAACACTTAAAAGTAATTCTTTAGTGAAATATTAAGTCATACACAAAATAAAATTCCCTTTAAAACTATTATAAGGTTTATGATGAACATAATTTTATTTAGGATCAGTAATTTGTTTTAAATTGAGGATTTAAAAGTCTCAAATTTAATCTCATTCTGTGTATAGTACATTATTTACATCACATATTAAAAATCTACCTTATTAATTATTTAACAAAAAATTAAACATTAATATGTATTTCAAAAAGTTACATTTAAAATACTATTTAATTCAAATAAAAATTATAAATTAGTAAACGACAATTTCACAAATTTGTATACAAGTAAATAAAACTTAATAATTTTTTCACAAAAATTTATTCCATACTTGGGATAAAAAATCATTAATTCAAATAAATAAAGTAATTTTATTTCACTCATTAAATAATATGTTTCAGTAATTTTGTATTTAATAAAACATATTATATAGTACATTTGGATGCAAGAAACTGCTCCCATCATATATTTTAGTATTTACTGGAAGAAAAATTAATTTATTTTTAATATCAAACATGGTTTTGAACAGTGAAAAAAAGTAAAATTATTGTTTTTTTATATAAAAAAAAGTTAATTATAAACACAATTTTAATTCACGATGAGAATAAAATTGTACTGTGGACAAAATAATATCATTCATAATATGTGTGTGCTTAAAAATATTAACATGATTGCTAATATTTTTAAATATAAACTTCTTAAATATAAATGCAATCAAAGCAAATTTAGCAAAAAATGCAAAATATAATTACAACTCTGAATGATCATGCTGCTGATTGATTTTAGTTTGGTGAGTAAATTTTTTGAGAGTAGCTCTTTCAAAATTTTCTGAAGTAGTGACCTGAGAAGAAAGTTTCCTTTTATGGGAAAGATTTGAAAGAATTGATACAGCAAAGTCTCTTTCTTTTTCACGATGATTAGGATCAAGGGTATACCACATTGCTAAGGCACATCTTTTTCCTTTTCTTACAGCTTTCACACCATGTAAATTTTCTACTCCAGCAGAAAATGCAACCATCTGGCCACATTTTGGCTTTAGTATAGACTTAAGAAAAATATTTTATTAATTTAATAATGTATAAAATTATTTAAAGCATATTTATAAGATTCAAAATAAAAATTTATAAAAAATTTAAATATTGTATTTGTATATTTTTAACAATCCATTCTATTGAACATAAAATTTTTTATTTACATACTAAAATAATTTAGCAGTCAGATAAAAATAATTCACAAAATGAAAAATAGATATTTTGTTCTTATAAAGAATAACATAAGTTTTTATAAGTATTGGTAGTTAAATTTACTTTGAAAAACAAAGCTTATATTAGAATTTAAATGCTGCCTGAAATATTAAAAAAAAAATGAAATAATTACATGTAAAAAAATGTTGATTTTCAAGTATATAAATTATATTTAAAATAAATTCTTTGAAATATATACAGTAAACATAAAAAATGTCAACTTTTTACTAAAATAAGTTATCTAAATTGGGACATCACACTAATATGCAATCATATTTCTTCATTAGTTAACACAGAAAATAGAAAATTAATAAATTATGCATTCATTTATTACCTGAATGTTTTTCTTGTCTTCAGCAAAAATGAATTCTCCTCCTTCAAATTCTTCATTTAAATAAATAATCGAACTATAATGAAAAAATATGTTTAGTATAAAAATGTAATGAAAAATTATATCAAAACCAGAATCAAATGCAAACTTTTGAATAGATATCTATAAGCAAATGTAATTAACAAAATAACTTTAATTTGCAGTTTCAGACAAGTACTTTGAAATACTGTTTGCCTTTTTTTATATGATAATAATAAAATGTATGAATCATGAATTAATTTGTTTTGAATGAGGATTACAGGTGAAAGATCCAATATGTGAAAAATTGGTAGCGTGCAATGTTTAAAACTAGCAACAGAAACTTTATAAATCACTAGTCAAATCTATAAAGAGGGAATATATTAAAGTATTCAAAGAAAGTTTATAGTTCGATAGATAGATGGCATAAAGTATGAAAATATTAAAAATAGTAACCCCTAATAATCTTTCCTAAGGAGTACCCTCAGATTGGATAAAACAAATTTCATACAAACATTAAAGGCATGGGAGTTTAAAATTTCTGAATGAAAATAGATATATTTCCTCTGAAATTAAAATTAAACAAAGTACAAAGAATTCCATGATGTAAACTCCAACCACAGGCTTTTCCTATATCAAAAAAGACAAACACCAAATGAAGTACCTGTATTAATGCATTCCAAATTTTGTGTCTTAAGGTGTTTAATGTTAAGAGTGCATCTACATTCCTGGAATTCACTTTGATAAGGTGAAATGTATTGATTATATTTAAGTATAAACAACAAGACGCGTGTTGACCATAAGCTCAAACTTTTTAACAAGTCAACTTGTGAGTATAATTGGACAGTAGTTTAGGGGACATCATGGATCTTTCCCAGGTTTCTATAGAAATAATTACTGAGTTAGACCAGAAATTGGTCTAACTCAGTAATTATTTCTATAGAATTGGGGTTAATTTATCTATAGAAATGGGATTAACATGCTTATTAAAAATTCCATTCAAAAGAACAAGAATGTTTTTTTAAAGAAACATGACTAAGATCACATAACATCTAGTGAGATACCATCTGATCTTGAACTTGTATTTTTAGTTTGGGACACTGCTTTTTGCAAATTCATTAAGAAATTGTAATTACATAGGTGTTTCCTCATATATATATATATATATATATTTTAAAGTTGTTTGTCTTGAAAAATTTAGGATTATAAGAGATATAGACTAGCTTCTTTTAAAGGTTTCCCTAAATGATTGGCAATAACATATCAAGAAGAGTATATGACAGCTCCAGTTTCTAACACTGTGATAATGAAATCTAGATGTAAACACTGGCTGCTTTAACTTTCTTGAATAGCTCTTTGCTGGAAGTTGATACTGTGGGAGAAACTTATCTTATCAAAGATTCTTTGACTATTTCATCATATTTTATGAGCAAGAATTTTAGCTTTTTAGAAATTTATAAAATTTTCTGGGAAAAAAAAAAAAAACACAACTTTTTCTGTATGACACTTGGTTCTTAATGTTTCATCATGATTTATGACAGATGCTTATGACATATGCTTAATGTTCCATCATGATCAGAGAGCATTTATAAATTGTGCTTTTTGGCATAATCTAAAATTGCATAAGTGATTTTTCACATTACATCATCAATGTCCTCGATATGTGAAAGCCTTAGTGATACTATCTAGATTTTAGTATCACAGTGTTACAAACTGGAGCTGTCATACTCTTCTTGATATGTTATTGCCAATCTTTTAGGAAAACCTTTAAAAGAAGCTAGTCCATCCTCTTATAATCCTAAATTATGCAGGACCAAACAACTTAAAAACCTATTAAGAAACACCCATGTAACTGCAATTTCTTAATGAATTTGCAAAAAGCAGCGTCCCAAGGTAAAAATACAAGTTCAAGATCAGATGGTATCTTATTAGATGTTATGTGATCTTAGTCATGTTTCTTTAAAATCCAGTCTTGTTCTTTTGAATAGAATTTTTAATAAGCATGCGCTTTACAGATGATGGCCTGATATTTGAAATTTTTGAATATCTCATGTTGACATATTAAATTGATAAGACATCAAAATCACTCTATGTGAAATGTTTATACTTAAATGAGGCAAATTTATTAACTTCTATGTTAAAGAAGAGGCACATTTGCTTATCATCATTTTGATGTCAATAGCAACTTCAACAAGCAAGTCTCAACAGCCTAATTCACAAACAGATTTCACTTCTCCTAGAATTCCTGATACACTTTTCTGAATAAGAAAAGGGAATACAGTTTAAAGGTATCCTCTTTCCTTTGTATAATATGAACTTTAGTTTTCAGTAATGTTAACTGCTGATCCCGAGAGAGAATTGAAGATTTCTATTTTTCATTTGTAAAAAATTTAAAATTTGGGACCTGATAGTATCACAGAGCCTAGTGAGGTTACAGACCAGCTGCACATGCAGTAGGCAAGTCCAATATGCTCACAATACATACCTAGTGAATGCATTGATCACTTTAAACATAAGTCTGATTGATGTACTGATGATCACAGCACACCTTTAATCAATCATGAGCCAGCCGCGATGGATGGGTGATTAGCATTTCTAACAACTGGGCAGCTGGTCCCGAGTTTGAATACCCATTCTGGGATGGATGTTATTTTCTCTTGTGTTTGTCTGTCCTTTCTACTGAGATGATGTATGAAGGTGGCCCACCCTATAAACAGATTGGTGGTGGTATGGCATGGTTAATGCTACTCACCTCCGCAACTTGATTAACAGGTGCCCACTGGGAAACTGCAAATGAGTAGCAGTTTCCGGTCTCGTTGTGGCGAAGGGTTCGTTACCAAATACCCAGTGGTTGTTTAAAAAAAAACTTTATATTATGTTAAATTTATAAAAGTTCATATAATTACATAGTTTATTTTTGTGATAGAATGTATTAGTCAAATGACAAATTAAACAATTGATTATGCAATCTTATGATGGTCAAATGAAAATGTAAACGAGAATTTTTGAAACAAAATTGGTGAAATTTTCAAAAATCATAAATGAGAATACAAATTTTTGCTTAAAATTAAGCTTAATATTATGAAGACACATGAAATTGGTCTTCTAATTTCTATCACTAGAAAAATTTAAATTTTCTTCAGAAAATGATGATGATAAATCTTTATGAGTTCACCTGTAATCTCTCCAAGTGTATGCAGGTTTTTCTTTAAGGCATTTTCCACTTGCAGTTAAAACACAATTATCAGCGTGTATTGGGTGACTAAGGTCTTTTCTGTCTTCTGGTGAATCTATAGAAGAAAATTTAATCATTTGATTTTGAATGTGAAAATACTTAATGCCCCAAATATAATCAAATTTAGAAATAGCAATATGCATGCAAGGTAAACTGTTTCAATCATATTAATTTTGTAATAACTGTGGTTAATAAAAGAAATTCAAGTTAAAATTTGTTTAAAATGATCATCATTTCAATATAAAATCTCAATTATATATATAACTTTTGTTATATATATATATATATACATATATATAACTTTTGTGTTATATATATATATATACATATATATAACTTTTGTGTTATATATATATATATATATCAACTTTTGTTAATACATCTATACATACAATGAATAAAGATGATATAACTTAAATCTTTTGTTCATGTATAGAGAATTAGTTAAATTTATTTACAGTTCATAAATAATTAAAATATGCAGCATCACATTCAAGAGGATGAGTTTAAATAATTTATTTTCTGAGGTTTTTAAAATCTAAGTATGACTACATTAGAAATGAAAATACTGAAAAAAAGCAAAATAAGAAATAAATTATTCTTATATGAAAATTAAAAGCACAATATTTGACGAAAGAACATGAAAAGTACTCAATCTGATCAAAATAGGGTGATAAAAAATTTACTCTTTTTAGAACATATTATGACCAAAATCTTACTCAATACTAGTATTTCAAAGAATGAAAGCTCTTTTTTATAAAAACAATAAACTTCTGAAAAAAATTGTATAAAATGAATGTTAAAATATATAAATATTGAGAACTTTACTTTCATGAAATTAATGATTTACAAATGAAACAGTCAATTTAAATAAAATCAAAGTAATTACTGCAAAAAGCATAAATTATTTGTACTTGAAAAAAGATAAAAAAAATTACTGGTGTAGTATTTTTAAACAATCAATCAAACTTTTCAAATAAACAGACTTCATTTAAAATTTAAAATCAATTCAATGATGAGAAATTTATTTTCACCTCAAAATATAATAAACTTAAAAATAATTTTGACTGATTAAAAGTTTGATTTCTTGAGGAAACTAAAAACTAGATAAATTAAGCAAATATATCAAGGTATATATATCAACTTAACCCCTTCCGGCATTATGATGAGTGTAGCTCGTCATGGGTGTTTCATACCATACAGAACAATGACGAGCTACACTCGTCTAGCGGCTAAAGTTATTGTTGAATGTGATAATTAATTTAGTTTAAAATTTCTAGTGTAAAAATGGATATTAATTAAGAATATGTAAGAATTATAAAATGAAACAAGTTTTTTTAATAAAAAATTAAGTGGTTATTTCATGCACAGTGTTTCATTATTAAATCTTACCGGAAGGGGTTAATAAACCAAGGTACATAATTCAATTCAATATTGAAATAAAGTAATTTAATTTTAAAAATATTTATTATTTCATCATTACACATATGACTTTACAACTATAGATCAGGCTATAAGCTATGATGTAAAAGGAATAAAAAAAAGTGTATTATTCGGTAATGGATTTTCATATACTATAAATATACTAGAAACCTTTACGGTCATACTTTCAACAAGTTATGTATATTTTTGTGTTAATTCTTGAAATGATGCAAGCAAATAAATGGGTTCTATCAATAATCACATCCAAGCTCACCTATCTGGAAATTCCTCATTTATATAGATTATCATTACTCCACAATGATTTTATAAAAATCTACAATTTATTATCAAATAGCACATCTGACTTTGTTAAGTGATGTTAGATTTGAGTGTGGCAACATATATATAGATATTGAAAGCATTTCTTTACACAAAATGTTGGGTGCACAAAATTGTTGAATCACCTTTGGAACATACTGAAGTGATATAAAGGCATTCCTTGCATTTTTTAAATGATTTGTGTTTCAGAACATGCAGATCAACATCAGCTAACTTATTCAAACAATTGACAGTTTGTATACTAAACTCTGTAACTTTCTATATCATGACATCGCAGACAGCCCATCATGGTTATTATAATTCACAAGAATAATAATGTACTTATCGTTAATGTAACACTAATATTTAAAACAGTTTTCCAAGTCATTAGGTTTTTTTATCTGACATATTGCTACATTTTCATTTTACATATCATATTTAATTTTTGAGGGTGACTTCAAGCACCAAATTTCAAACTAAATACTATGCAAATTCACGGGTATCTATTTGATTATTTTAGAATAGTATATGAGCACTATGATATTTTGATATTACACTTTTAATGCTTTCATACATTATTAAACATTGTTTATCACATTATCTATCATAATTGCAACTAAATGGGTGAATAAAAAGCGTAAATTATAAGTTTTTGCAATTCTTCTAAATTTTCTATAATTAGTGATATAAAATTATTTAAAAAAATTGAGTTAAAAAGAACATTTTGAAGTATTTTAAAAAAAATAAGAGTTATTTTGGAATCAATATTTATTTAATGACCAAAATTTTGAAAATAAATTATAAATCTTTAAAATATTAAAATGAAGAAACTAAAATATGAAAAAAAAAAAATTGTTACCAGGCAAAGCAGTTCGACACACAAGATGTGTATATGCAAAGTATAATTTAGTATCTAATCTAAAATACACTTCAACAGCATGGCGAGCTTTTTCACTGATATTTAAAAATAATTCAGCATCAGAAGAATCAATGATACCTCTTTGAGCAAGCTGAAAAAAAATTTGCACAATAAATACTTTGCATATTTCCAAAATATGTATTTTATATAAAATACAACTTAAAAAAATTAACTTCCTAACTATATTTTTGGAAAATTTAAATAAATATATATATATATATACATATATATATATACATATATATATACATATATATATATACATATATATATATATATATATATATATATATATATATACATATACATATATATATATATATACATATATATATACATATATATATATATATATACATATATATATACATATATATATACATATATATATATATACATATATATATACATATATACATATATATATATATATATATATATATATATATATACATATATATATATATATATATATATATATATATACATATATATATATATATATATATATATATATATATATATACATACATATACATATATATATACATATATATATATATATATATATATATATATATATATATATATATATATACATATATATATATATATATATATATATATATATATATATATATATACATATATATATATATATATATATATATATATATATATATATATATATATATATATATATATATATATATATATATATATATATATATATATATACATATATATATACATATATATATATATATATATATATATATATACATATATATATATATATATATACATATATATACATATACATATATATATACATATACATATATATAAATACATATATATATACATATACATATATATATATATATACATATATATATATATACATATATATATATATATATATATATATATATATATATACATATACATATATATATATATATACATATATATATATATATATATATATATATATATATATATATATATATATATATATACATATATATATATATATATATATATATATATATATATATATATATATATATATATATATATATATATATATATATATGAGTAAAATTTTGTAAATCTTTGGTTAATCAAGATGACAAATAACTGAGTTTTATATCTATTTAATATACAAATGATATTAATTTTTACCATTCACAATTGCTGTTTTAAGAATCTTTATATTATATTTGATTTAAATGAAATTCATTTATTATTACATTATAATTATTAGTTAATTCATTGGAATCAAAATTCATCAAATGTTTTTTTATAAAAGAAAAATTAAAAGATTATACTTACAAAAGATTACCGTTTTATACTTCTAAATACTTTAATACTCATTATGAATACTTTTACATCACAAAGAACATGATGCATGAATGAAAGGAATGATATACCAGCAAAATGTACAATTTTTGTGGATAAATAATTTAAAAACCAAATGAAGTAAAAATAATTTTTCATAAAGTATTCTTTAATACAACCTTTTTGGTAGAACATAACAAAAATTCAATTTAGAACAATGTAATTAATATAAAGTAAACAAAGTAATTAATATAAAGTAAACCATGTAGTTTAAAGAATATTCTATTTTAGAATGGAAAGAACAGCCTGTTAGAAGAAATTTAGTTGAGTTAATATAGATGTACCAGAAAAATCACAATTAGCTATTTTAATTATAACAGCAAAATAACTTTTACCTAAAGGTAAAAGAGCACTTTATCACATTACAAAATTTAAAGTACCATTTTTTTTTAATTAATTAAGAATACACAACATTTATATACATACATCTCTCTTCTTCACACACACATACACACACATAAATACATAGAAATAAGCATACTGTTGCTGCTCTAGCAATAGTTAGACCTTCAAACATTTCGAATTCAGTATGAGGTGATTCTTTTCCATTATAGCCATCACCATAAATTCCTCCTTCCTATAAATAATGAAAATTTAAGACATGAATAAATTTTTAATTTAATTAAAATTTATTACAAATTTTCAAAACAAATATTTGAATTTTAAATTAAGGGTTATTAATAATAATGAAATGAAAATTTTTAGATAAATTATATATATTACTTTATTTGAGAAATGTTTGATATTCACAACAAATTGTAATATTGTTCACGAGGTTTAAAATGGTAATATGAAGTATTAAATCATAATACAGTATTAGATGGTAATATGGAAACCAATAAATTAAGCATTTGACAGCCTTTTCTTTAAAAATTTGTTTTAAATCAGGATTTAAAATTTAATGATACTGTAAATATTATCCCTTTAAGAAATTTTTGGTAATAAAATATGAATATAAGTGAAGGAAAAGCAATAACTGCTTTAAAAATAGAGTTTATGATACAATTGTATTTTTCACCAAATAAATTCTGAATAAAAATATTGATGACTAAATTCATATGTTTTTAATTTTTAAGATAAAAGAATTATTATGGCAACATGTTTTTTGTTAAAGCAACAATATATAAAGAGATGGTTGCTTTTTAAAAATGTTTTATAAAGATATTAGTAAAATACAGAAAAATGGATCAAATACAGAGAAAGAAATTTTAATACTATAAAAAAAGGTCAACAAAGTGAAATTTTTTTTATAATGGAATTAAGATTATAAAATAGAGACCTTCAAATTATTAGGAGATATATATTTCAACTGTTTGGATGGAAACACTGTTCACTCTTTAAAAATAAACAGATACAAAATTTTAAGGCCAATATTTTCTATTTTCGTTAATTCTAACTGTTTTTTAATAACTTTTATAAAATATACAATAATATGTGATTTAATACATTAATTTAAAGAATAAAAGTGTATTTATCATATTTTTCTGCATATAATCTCTAGATGTGTTAAAAAAGTCTAAAATTTATTTTCTTATAATATGTAGCAGCGGATAATCTAACAAAAACATTCTCATAAAAAAAAAAAGAAAACAAAAAAGCCGTTTATGTTTTATAAAACAAATAACAGATGGTGATGATTTGGCTAACTTATTTTTATCTACAATCAACTTTGTCCAATGTGCTCAATAATGAATTTGACTCATTATAAAGATGAAATAGTTGCAAAAACAGTTGCTGTCATTTCAGATTTTGTCTTGACCTGAGTTATTTTGTTCCGAAAATATATATTTCAAATTCATATATCATCATGCGGAAGCAAAAATTTTTTTAATTTAAACAGTACATTTTAAACTAAAAGATATAGAGAATGCAAATAAAATAAATTAATGGTGGTACAAAGAATACATGGTACAAAAGAAAAAATGCTACCAATGCACAATTTGAAAACAATCCATCTCTTTTATCTGATTATTAATGAAACAAATTTTATTTTTTAAAAATATGCCTAACCTAGTTTTAAAATTTATTAAATATAAAAATCAACACATTTTAGTAGCTTCTCGGAATTATCACTCTTGATTGAACTTGTGCTTTCATCTCAGTTTATTACAATTTGGGATGAGATGTATTTAAAAAAATGTTTTTCATGATAAATTTTTTTTCGATACAATTTATTATACTTCTAATCACACCGTGCATTTTTTTATTTTGTGAGAAACCCACATTATTAGCAGTATATATTTTTAATTATTTGATGCAAAAATTGTTACAGTTGATATACTGCTTTTTTTTTCCTTTTACTCAGAAAAAGTCTTGCAGATTATACACAGTTATGGATTATATACGCGAAAATACAGCATATTATTTATATATAGTTTTAGTAGTAATGCTTATGACAGAAATTTATTTTAAATATATACATTTATGTATTATATACAGTTTTCAAATTAAAATTTATTAATATTCAGAAAGTGGAGTTAATTGATTTGGCAAAGGAAACATTCATATATTAAAGCATTTTTGATTTAACATAAGGTATCCATAACTTGTTTTTATCATTTTAAAATATATTTTTGCTTACAATAAGACTCATACACAATTGAAATGTAAAGCAACAATTTTGAAAAATATAAATATATTTCTATTAATATTGTTACTATTGATGAATTCTTTGGAGATTTCATGGTGGGGAACTATGGAAAATATCAATCCACAGCAATCCATGATTTCAACTGATAACAATAAATGCAATGAAAATTTTTTATTCAAAAATAGCTTATATTTCTTTATTTTTCATTAATCTCAAAATAATAAAAATTTAATTTCAGTGGCAGAATTCAATTATATTAAAGACTTAAGCACTGATTTAACAAAAGAAATTAATATTTATCACTGCATTAGTGAAAAGAAAAACTAATCTATGATAAGCAAATTAGTTTGATTTTCATGCATTTCATTTTTTAAATTCCATTGCTTATTTTGTAAATTGTAAATTTTACATGCGACACTCTTGGAGTTGACAAATTTTGATACTTGTTTCGATTTGAAAACTAAAACTGGTTTATTAGTATTTAATTATCAGTATTGATAACTATTTGAAAAAATTTTTTTACATAGTCTTCAGCTTATTAATTTTAAAGAACAAGAATGTATGTAAAACACAACTGAAAAAGTGAAAGTTACTTTATCAATCTCAATATTACAACACAGTTTTTCTTTAATTTGTCAAATTAATGTAATTTGAAAAAAATCATATAATTGTTTAAATTTGATTTAGAGATCTTAATTAAATGGGTGCTTGATTTAGATCTACAACAAAAATAATAGAGGTAATTATAAGAAACATGATATAATAACAAATACTAATGAATACAAGGACAATGCAGCAAATAGTAAATGATATAAGAGATTTTCATAATAATGAATGTTGAAAATACTTTTCATGTCTGGGAAAGAATATTTTCTGTGCATTTTAAACAAAATAAAGTATTTTGTCACATACATTATGTTTTATGAATAAGTTCAAAAGTGAACTCTCTAAATTATTAATTCTTATAAGCCAAATATTTTAATTTCTCTTTCTAATTCTGAAAAAAAAAATGTATATGAACAATTAATGATTAAAAAAGTATTTACATTGTTTAATTTTTTTATAACTATGGTGGAACAAAGTCATCAAAAAACTTTGGCATTTAGAAGTTGAAGATTTTTCTAGTAATAAAGCAATGATAATATATAAAAAAGTTGAAATCCATAAAGTTTAGTTTGTTTGTTGCTTAATGGTCATTTTTGTGCATGAAGATATATTTATTTGTGATCTACAGTATAAAGTTGATTTTTGAGTCCATCAAATGTTGATCCAATGGCAAAAGTGCTAACTGTTCAGCTGTCACATAAGGTCAAAATTAGTTAGTCACATTAATACTACATATTTATAAGACAACAAAAACTTTTTGCTCTCAACTTCAGGTAATGTTTATTTTGCTAATGTTAAAGAGTATTAGTAACTATTGATAATTTTCTCATGTTGCATGGTCGTCTTCAGAATCATATACAAGTTTCATGCTTTAATCATTTATATATTCTAGCTTTTATGAAAACAAGTAACCTGCAGCAGGTCCACATGATTATAGACAATTAAATTCAAGGTCTTCTATTGGCAAACTCTATTTAAAAAAATTAGTCCCTTTTAAATAATATATCGTAGAAAGACTTCCAAACGTACTCAGCATATTCTTTTAGTTCTAAAACTGAAAAATAGATTACCAACTGCAATATTCAAAGTACTGTGGCTCCATCTTGTACAATTTAGAAGATCTAGAACAGTGAAGTTTTTCATGAAAACTCATTTGTAAATATTTTAATATGTTTATAACTGTATTCCAAGAAAATTACTTCTACTATGGTATAAAATTACAATTAATCATAATTACTATATTATTTTTACTATTAATTATAAAAGTATATTTATTACTTAAATAAATTTACCTAAATTAATTAGATCACACTTTGATTTTATTATAATTATATGATCTTAATTATATAAAATATATTGATTTCTTCAAGTAAATAACACAATTATATTTACATTTAATAATAAATTTCTTCTTTTTTGATTAATTTTCTCAAAACTTTTTTAAAATACTTTCATATATTTATTGAAAAAGGAAATATTTTTATTCAATTGAAAGCTGAGAGTTGAGAAGAAACTAATATAAGAAAATATCAAGATATCAAAAATTAAATTTGATCAATAAAATTAAAACCAATGAAAATAAATATATAAATATTATTACATTCAATAATGTTAAAAGAAATTTAAAAAAATACCAGTGCCAGATTCATTAATTGCTGACATTCCTTTGAGTTTGCTAAGCCTTTAAAAGCAACTCTATTTGTTCCATTCAAGTCATTTTCATTCATAAAAGGAGATATTCCAGCATTTTTAAACCATTGAATATATTCTTGTTCGGACATTTTTTCTTTAACTTCACCAAACACTCTTTGATCTAAATTACTTGGCTGATTAAATGACCCAGGAGGTGGTATTAAAGTTTTGGCAGAATCCTACAAAATGTTTGATAGAACTAAATGATTATATGAACAGTTGGCAACATGTCACATCTAAAAAAATGCTTAACAAAATAACAACTCTAACCTTATCCAAATTTAAATTTAAGGAAATCTAAAAAATTAAAATATTAAAAATATAAAATTTAATGTCAGGTACTCAAAAGCATTAAATCCAAGAAAAATTTGAAACTATCAAAATACTATGGATGATATAGAAATTTTATGATAAATAAATCCCATTAATAAAGCTACATAAACAATTGATAATTAAAAAAAAAAAGTACATAAAAATCACACGTATCATTACTAAAATGATATAAAACTGGAATAAAATATCTACTCTGTTTGGTGTATATTGAAGTGTTCTCAAACTTCATCAAAATACTGTGATAAACACAGAAATTTCACGATATATAGATCATATTAATAAAGCTATAAAAATTGTTGATAAATAAAAGCAAGTGAACAAAAAATAGAATTAAAATCACAAGCATTGTAATTATAAAATGATATAAATCTGGAATAACCTATTTACTCTAATTAATGTAAATTGGAGTGTTTTCATTTAATTTTGTGTATATTGTATGGAATAACAAGAGATAGGTGTTAATGCTAAAAAAATTACAATTAGAAAACTCTATTTTATGTCAAATGAGTGATTATTTCAAATCTTTATCAATGAAATTGCATTCAGATAAAAAATTTTTTTACATAAAATTAAAAAGTGCAATTTACACATTTTTAAAATTCTTAATAGAATAGCATTTATGTTGTACTATTCCTTTATATAATTTTAAGTAAATAATTATATCCAAATTATTTTAATTTTTTGTATAAACATAGTAATATACTTTTATTGCCATATTATTAATACAACTCTTTAATATCTCAGTGTTTTGACTGTCTAACTTGCAGAATATATATTTTTTTTAGTAAATTACATTTTACAAATATATAAAAAGCATCAAAAGCCCAAAATGTATGAGACAAATGGATCCAAAAACTATTAAACGAATTCCAATTGATCTTAGACAAATCTATACTGATGGTAGCAAAAGCAACGAGGGCCATTCTGGTAGTAGTGTATTTATCACAACTCTTATGTCTACCAAAAATCTCAAATTCAGAAATTCTAATTTTTGCTCCATATTCAGATCGGAGTTTATAGCTATTGAAAATGAAGTGAGTTATGTTGAAAATATTTCTGAGCTTGATTTCGAGCATGTATGGATTCCGACTGATAACAGGTCTTCAATCCAACATCTAAGCAGTAGGATTAAGGTTGGTAACAGGGCTGCAATTTCAATATTGAATATGATTTATAGGCTCTCAAAGAATTTTGGAATTAATTTTCATTTGAAGTGGATCACATCACACATCAGCATTAAGGGAAACGAGATTGCTGCTGATTCGCTGGCTAAGGCTGCTTCTTTGAAGTCTGTACAACCTGATTTGCCATCCACCTTTAATGAGGTTTTATTCTGAAAATAAAAAGAACACTTATGGATGTCAAAAAGGTTTCATCTACTCATAATTAGTATCCTAGGAAACCAACTGCTAGCGCCTTGCTTTTTGAAGGAACAAAAGGCCAATAGACTTGTATTTTATTCTTCACCAGTGGTCACCTAAGGGGCCTCAAATAAATGCAGGATCAAAAGAATTTTAGTCTGTGCACAAAATACAAAGCTGAACAGGCATCACCAGGGTATATCTTGAACTGCTTGAAATTTGACTTGGAAGAGGTTTTTTCAAAGCCCTTTATGTTTTTGGATTTCCTGGCTATTAATGAACTTGTGGAGTTGGTCTAGTATTGAAATTGGACCATCTTGGATTAGCAAAAACAACACTACGATATAAAAATATTAATACTAGAGCTGAAAATATTTTATTATTCTAATTGATGAATTGCACAAATATAATTTAATTAAATATTAATATATTATTTTATCAAGAAAGAAACAAGTATTATTCTATTTTTGACATTAGAAGAAAACACTGATAAGACATTGGTGATTGAGAGGTTAGAGAAAATATAAGTAAACTTCTATGCTATTGATACTCAGTTATTTTTTTCTTGGGTATAGTATAAACTTTTTAGAATTTTCTTACAATACTTAGGGATGAAACTGATTTTGATTTGATTTGATTTATCAGTGACAGTACTTTTTTATGTGCAAGACTTATCCAGCTTACATATTTTTAGAAAATAAAGATCACTCATTGTGATATCTAAATTCTAATTTTTCATAAAACATATTAAAAATGATTTTTGGAAGGCACCATGTGATAAATATAACCATTTATCAAAACTATCTCAGACCTAAATATTATTCTATGAATGATAAAAAGATTCCTATAATTTAAATTTAATGAATTCACATTATAAAATAGCATAACTGGAAAGGCGAAATATACACTCAATCATATCACGTTTTATTTTATTTTATTAGATCTCTACGGCATTTAAAAACCATACCCAATCATTTATGTGTACAAAAGATTGCTGGGTGAAAATTTTGCTGATTTATATAATTCTACTCATCTAACTAGTTTCATTAAAAAATATTCAAAATTTCTTTCCATGTGAACAATCAGAAATAAAAACTCTCTAATTTTTTGTAGTAATGCATTATAACATAAATTAAAAATTAGAGTAACATCTGCACTTTCAATTTTTCTTATCTAGAGCAGAACTTTTTTTTTGAACAAGAAATGAATATTTTTATAATTTTCAAACTATTGTAACATAGCCATTAATAATTGAAATGGTAATTAATTTTCAATTTTTTCCTACTCAGAGAATATTTTCAGTGATTTAATATATTCACAAATATATATTGAGTATATAGTGTGAACCAGATGTTTTTAAATATTATAAAATAAACAATAGGCAGAATAGAATATCATACATATTATTTAACAAGCAACTTACATACAATTTTTTTAATTGATTTTGTTTTTCTTTTTTCAGAAATGATAAAGCAGTGTTTACATTAGAATAAAGGTATTAAATAGTTATTGACAAAACATTATAAGTTATACAAGCAAAGCAGAAATTAATTTAAAAAATGTGTACAAAAAGATTATGGATACAAAATAAAAACACTTAAACAATGAATTTGAAGATTTTATACCTGAAATGCACTTTCTCCAAATTGAAAATTTTTTTCAATAGCTTTTAAGAAGTTTCTTTCTTTCACATAAAGCTCATAATAATCCATTGCATCCTTAAATTAAAACACATGGTTAGACAAAATAATATACATGGTTAATACATATTAACACAACAATGAGATGATTTCATCATATGAACACAAAAATACCTTTCTGGGTTTAAACCAATCTTTTGAAATACCAGGCTGTTGTAAATAAAATTCTTTATTGGAAGTCATGGTGCTATCATCAGGATGTAATAGCAAATACGATTCAACAGCAGCACAAACTTCTTTCTTCTTCTGCACTATAAATAATTACAATGTAAGAAAAAATGTTGCGAATCTATATATATATATAAATATACATATATATATATATATATATATATATATATATATATATATATATATATATATATATATAATTATGTCTAATTTCAATTTGTTTAAAATACTTTAGCTTTATAAATTGTGTTGTGAAAAATCCCATTCCTAAATCTAGGCTAGGATACTTAATCAAGCATTTATCCATGAAGGCAGAAATGGTGCACAGCTTTCTATTTTAAACGAAATATTTTAAATTATAAATTAAATTCTAACAAACATGTCTTACAAACATATCAATTTGGGAATAGGGACTAAGAGAAGATTTTACCAGATTTCAATGCCTATTTTACAAGGCTTAGCTGTCATCAATGACCAAGGCAGATTTTTAGTTTAGTTAAATATGAAACAAGAAAAAAAACAAGAAACAAGTAATTGATATGTAGTCAGTTGCCAACATTTATTTAAATGGCCAAACTTTGACTTTAAAATATATCAACAAAGTGCATCTGCCAGACATTAATTTTACAATAAGTTATTTTTATCCAAAGAATAGATGAATTTTATGATCTTAATATTGGTTCAATAACATTCTCGATTTGATAGGATGATTCATTCCCAGTTAAGATGAAAAAAAGATTTTATAAAATTAATTCTTTGTGATTTTTAGTCATTCATTTCCATTTTCTAGACATTTATTTTTCTAGATAATTTTAATGATTTAATTTTTTGTTACATTTTTATGAAGTATGAATAAATTTATAGGATTATTCTCATTGGAGATTTAAATTGTTCAATAAATACTTGGCAAACTTTCATAAAAACTGGCCTCTCACAATATTGAATTTTTTTTAACATTTAACAAAAAAGTATGTTTATAAATACAAATGAAATACAAAAAGTATAGCAAAAATATAAGTTGTATTTGAGAAGCCAAAATATACTTTTTCTGTACTATAAGAATTTTTTAAAAATAATTTAGTTAGCATAACAAAATTTTATTAAAAAAAATTCTACTTCATAACTATTTTCTTTCTACTGTTACTAATACTGCTAACTAAAAGTTAACAGTATTTCCATTATTTACTACAATTGTGAATTCAAGTTCTAGATTTATATATATGTAAATTAAAGTTGAACATAACAAATATAAATTTATTGATTGCTTTATATTAAATTTTTTTAATGATAGAAATTTTTATTTTTTAACATTCAACTCAAATTTTGTTGTTTTTTTCTCTTTAATCTTACTATCAACAGATATCTAATTCCAAACATAAATATAAATTATGATGTTATAGAAATGACTTTTCTTTAGGCATAGTAAAATTCTGATTAGTTTTTTCTTTTTGAGAAGCTTGGAAATCATAGAATTAACTCTATGTGATGTCTGTGCTAGTATTTTTTTATAATGTTACTTAACTAACATTATTCTTCCATTAGTAAAATAATATCCATAACATTGAAATAAATGACATTCAGCCTATGAGTGTGAAAATTAAAATCATAACTTTTACTAAGAGTTAAAAATCTACATTTAAGAATATGCAATTTTGAATTATTTTAAAGGTGTGGGATCACAAGTTTAAACGAGTTATCTTTGTTTTATTCCTACTGCATAGTTTAGATTCTTCATTTCATTCATCATTTCATGTACAGCTTAACTTCTGATTCTTCAATTAGCTTGATTTGTTTTTAGAGACTTGAATAAAATTCATAAAAGCTAATAAGTTTGTGTACTTCCTTTTGCATTTCAAATCTAAAGTAAAAACTACATTAATTATTTATTGTTCTAAAGTATGTTTATCAAGTTTGTAAATGTTTCCCGATAGGATGTTCAGAGAAATTCATAATTTTATCCATGAAATAGATTCCTTCCAACAATCTACATTATTTAATAAGAAACATTAGATCAAATTAACAAGGTAATGATACTAAGATTCTTACACTGCTTAGGCTCAAAAAGTTTAACAAAATCTTATAATTCAGCATGCTTTATAGAAGAATAGGATTACAGAAGTTTTCCCATCGTTAATCCAATTTGAGATAATTTATTATAAGCTAAAACTTCAGCATAGGCTAAGTTTTTAAACTAAAGTAAAAAGTTTAAATTAGTATGTTTTTGATAAAAAAATATTATAATAATTGTTTTGTATTTGATAAATTGATCACATACAAGAACTTTTCAGATTTCTAAGGGAAACATTTCAAGTATTTTCATGATAATAGTATCCAGATTGTAATGAAAGCATAAGACTTCACTTGTAGATTAGTTAAATTTTAGATAAAATCAGTCTCAAGTGTTCCCTTTCACTGCATTATTTTCATATATTAATTAAAAGAAATTTTAGACTTAATTAAGTTTTTTAAAAACAAAATTTTGAACTGAAATCTCAACATCAAAAATTTTTAAAAGTCTGAAATTCATCACCAGGATGGAAAAGTGATAACCCGTAGATATAATTAAAGAAACAAATCATCAGAGAAAAATCTTGGATCTTGTAATCTATTATAATGAACTTTATTTTTAAAGGGCACTTCCAAATTACAAGCATGCATATTAGATAAGTTCTTTTTATGAATACTTAATTTTAAAACAAGTTTAATTTTTATTTAATAATTTTTATAAAGTAATGTTTTCAACAAAACAAAATTTCTAGATTTAAATGGTGAAAGAGCAACAGAAACATTTCCAACATTAAAGTTTATTTGCATACTTTCAAAATAATATGTTTATATAATATTTTATTAAATTTTTAGCCTATAGCAACTGTACAGCTATAATAGACAAAATCAAACTAAATTAAAGATATAAGGAGAAATTGATTAGAAAATCAAAGAAATCCATTTCAGTTTTTTTTAAATAAGTTATTTTACTTACTCTATATATAAATACACAAACATATCTCATGATTCAAGAGAATAGCAATACACTCTTCATATTTTCTGACTAATTGATAATATAAATCTATAGAATTTTACAATTCTTCAGCCCCATTCCTACATGGGCAGCTTAACAAGCATAAAATATCAAGATATTTAAATAAAAAATGTGACTGCAATGAAAAAAAATAAATAAATAAAGCTTAGCTGGATAATCATGAAATAAGTTTCATTTCAAATGTAGCTTTTTCTGGACTAATCCAATTGGCAGTTTATATCTGAATGCAAACTAAACTCATTTTAATTGCATACCAATGATTAGATTTTTAATGAAATTTATTTTCATATAATTTCTATAACAATATTAATTGAAGGAAACACTTTGTGTAAAAAAAAGTTTTAATATGACAAATGCTAGTCAAAATAAAATAAAAGTATTACAAGAAAAATGATTCTTACACTTTAATTTACTAATTGGTTTATTTTAAATAACATATATTTAAAGAACTGGAGCCATTATGGCATGGTTGATTAAGAGATCATTCTCACTAATTCAAAGTGACTTCAAATCTGAACCAAACTGTTATCTCATATTCACTAATGGCATGTAAAATGTTGTGATCACAATGTTATCAATGTGAAATTGTACATGAGTGTGATAGGCCGAATCTGGTGGTCTGTCTCTAAATTATGAAGTCATAATATTGCACCTGCTAGGTAAATCATTTTATAAATAAAATGCAATAAATTTTGTTTGTTTAGTGCTGAACATATCCTAGTATTTGGGCATTGGAAAACAGATTTAAAGAATTAAAAATCAAACGTGTTTTACAAAGTATGTAATTAATAGTTTTTATAATTGAAGTTTTGCATTTATCAACTATAATGAATGGACACACAATGGGGGAAAAAATTAATTTTCAAACTTGTTGAGAAAATTTTTTTGCAGGTTTAACATAAAATAAAGTATTTGTTTTTCTCTTTAATACATACAAATTTGTGTGTGTGTGTGTGTGTGTGATTTTTGTTTCATTTATGAGACTTGTATAATTAAATTAGGAATACTAAAAAATATCTGATAGAATATCTTGATTGATTCAGCATAAAACTCACAAAAAAGTTTAGGAAGAAAATGCATGAAATAAAAATAAAACAATTTTATGGAAGCATATAAATTTAAATTAAATTGGATAATGTTAAGAAGGGAAACATTAAAATTTCAAACTTACTTTTATAATAACTGAATTGTAAATAATGATAGTGACTGGCAAACAAATCATCATGTTTCTGTCCATACATATAAGATAATTTTTCAGGGCAATGCAACTTACAACGTAAAGAGTAGATGAATTGATCTAATAAAATATATATATATAAAACATTACAGACATTATATCAAAATAAAAGAAACTAAAAGAAAATTGTTCTCATGCACAAATATATCCCATATATAAAACATTTTCATTTTATAAAATATTCTTTAAAAATAGCAACTGAATAATGAATTTTATAACAAAGGAATCAACCTACAAAGAGTTGTTTATAATTGTCATTTAGTTACTGTAATATACATACATCACAAAAACTTTCATAGAAAAATAACCAATTAAAATCACCACAAACAGGGAAAGACAATGAAAGTTATTTCCGATTTAAGTATGAACATAAGTTATTCCTGATTAAACCATTCAGATCTTAAGTGATATTGAGCAAAATTTTTAAAGAAATTGCTTCCAATAGTGGATTATTCTGGTATAATTCTATTTAAACATCTTAAATCTTCTCTGAGGTAGAGAATCAAGCGACCCAGTTAGCAGAGAAATGTTATGTAAGATTGTGAGGACAATTTATAACACATGCCATGTATACTATGTAATATTTTGTTGAAAACTATTAGTTTTAGAACATCCTTCACATTCTGCAGTATAACTGACAAAAATGATAACCTTAAATAAGTAAAATCATACATGTCAACTTTTCCAACAAAAACTAAAGAAAAAATATATTATTCATAAACTGACTATGGGATTTTTATATAAGCAGGACAACTATTTTTTTATGTAAATCTGAGTAGCAGTGGAATAAAAAATATAAAAAAACAAAAATATAAACTGAGTTTTTATTGTTAATAAGCATTCTTAAAGATTCAGACAGTTACTCTATACATATAAAAAATGTTTACTTAAATAATAATTTATAATTAAATGTCTTGAACAGTCAGTATTCAATTAATGTAACTTGGAATCTAGTTTATTATTATGATTAATACCAAGTTTTCTTTATTAAATTAATTTCTTAATGATACAAATGAACATATTTGAGAGGGGAACTAATATAACTAGTAATGGGAATTAGGTGTGCAGGTGAATATTAGTTAATCTTGAGTAATATTTTGATTTTATCATTTTCATAACAGAAAACATTTGTTTATAATATGTGTTAATTCCAAACCAATGTATCAAACAACTAAATAATGTTATCTTAAAAAATTGCTTTTTGGTACAAATTTTCAAAATTATATATAGTTTGAATAATTTCGGAGTTGAAACAAAATTTTTTACAAATTTTGACAAAGTTCATAAATACAACATTTTTAAAAACATCTCATTATATCTTAGTGTGTTATAGATCTTCCACTTATAACTTAGACATTACATACTAGATCATTATAGTCATCATAATAACCAACTCATTACATACTACATTATTATGATCACAATAAAATGCTTTAGCTTTTAATCAAATCCCATGTAAAAGTTTTTCCATCATAAGCAACTACACAAATGTAGAAGTGGCAAACATAGACTTAAATATAATATGATAATTTATTTTGAACTCTCTTATTATAATTCACTCCAATTTGTTATGAAGCGCAGAATTGACAACTTAAGCAGACTGATTTGATTTGCTTGTTGCTCAACAATTTTTAAATCATGAGAATTGATTAGAACTTCAAACTTATAGTGGATTCTTAACAACTACAAACCTCTAAGACTAAAGTAAGAAGACAACTTAATACGACACAGAAATGAAATATAACATCCATTGGTGACAATAAATTAAAAAAAAAATTTTTCAGAGATAAGTGAGTCTGAGATATAGTATTCAAAAACAGCTTTAATATTAACTTAATACAAGCTTAAGTAGACACTTACTGCATTTTTTAAAAAAAATATGTAGAAATATCTTTTTGATCATATGCAATTCACATATTGAAAATAACCGCTGAACAGTATTGTTTAGTGGTGACGATAAAATTAGCCAAACAAGCTTCCTGCACCAGAATGTGTTTGTATATTATAACATTCATTTCAAGACATAACATAGTCTTGCATATGTGCAAAATATCTTTTGTGTGGTAGTAACTCTTGAAGCATTTGAAATAGATGATTTAAATGTTTTTTAAAGTTAAGCCTTTGAATATTAGTTTGCAGTGAATTTTTTTCTTTTAAGTTTCCTAAGTAAAATTTATCTTGAAAGTTTATGAGATATTAGTTAATTTTCAGATTGCTTTTGTTACTTTAAATTATCAAATTGAATTATTTTTTTTGCTGAATATGTATGGCCACATAATCTTTACAAAACCAATGTGGCATACAGGTACCAATGATTTTGTAAACAATTATTAGGGGAGTTATTTTACGTCTTTAATTGATACTGCTGTTGTATGAAATATTTTATGTTATATATATATATATATATACACACACATATATATATATATATATATATATACCATGCCAATCTCCGGGATAAATTGGCAACTCCAATGTCGCACGCATCCAAGTCGCTGAATTAGCAATCATGTACTTCTTTTCAAATTTCCCCACTTGTCACCTTTCTCAGCATAACTGTTCTTTGAAAATGGCAAGGTCGAATATTAAAATGCGAATCTGGGAATTACCGGAAAAGATGGCATTACACTTTTATTGAAATATAACATTTTTCCTGACATTAGGAAATGTAGCAACTGTCACTAGATAAAGCTTTATTTTGGAAAACAGATTTTTGGGTATGCAAAGTTGCAACTTGTAATCAGCATGCGGGAATAAGAAGTGGTAATTGGTTGGGGGAAAGCCGTATCCCGTTATTAACAGCAGTCAGATTCATGTATTACTGGTGCAAAGAATTAACAAACATCAAATTTTGTGACACAGAACTTAATTTGGCAGACAAAAGTCACAGACTGGAATAATTATACGAGAGAGATTTGTGTTCTCCACACATGGAATGCAAAGAAAAAACAAAAATAGGTAGACCTGACCGCAATGTAGAAACAGATGAAAGCTTGTTCACAAAAAGGAAAAATAATTTGGGTCGAATATTGCCAGAGCAATGGATTTTTGATGGTGTCTGCCGAGAGACAAACAAGCATTCCTGATAGAATTGCAGTCACGCTTTTCCAGGAATTTGTCGAAAACTTTGAGAAGGGAGTACACTTTATTCTGACAGATGGAGAGCGTATCAGACTAATTAATTGGCAATCACTGAATTTAATCATTTAAGAGTAAATCACAAATATAATTTTATCGACCCCAAAATGGGTGTGCATACCCAAAAAATGTGGGGTTCCGTTAAAGGGAAAGACAACGTGGTTCAGCAAGACACCATCTTGAATTCTTACTTGGCAGAATTCACATGGCGACAAAACCAAGAAAAGGATAAAAAAATCATTTTGATTCTATTCTAAAAACTATTTTGCAATATTTTCCACCAAAAGTAATTGATATATAATCAAATAAAGGTAAGAATTATACAGATGAAAATTACTTATTTTTTCTTCATATATTATTTATTATTTTCTTTCGTACTGTTTCTATCACATTGTACATTCAACTATGTGATCCATGTCCCGTCAGCGTATTCCATTTTTAGAATTGGCCTGGTATTATATAATGTCACCAATATGATTGCGATAATACCTAAGTACCAAAAATTTTTCTTTTAGTTTTTAGATTTATTTTTATTGCCCATATTAAATTGGGGATAGATTGCACTATTGTGATTTTTTTAAGGTTGGTGCTACTGCCTGGTCAGTTAAAATTTGAGTTTTCATAAAAATGGATTTTACTTACATTATTTGATTTAGCTTCTTGTCTGGGTGTCTCTGTGGTAGATTGCATTACATTGAAGTTTTCTAAAGGTGGATGCCACTGCCAAGTTAATTTAAATTTGAGTTTTCCTAAAAATTCATTTTATTTATACTACAGATTTAGTTCTATTGCTCAGTCATTACCCAGTGTAGACTGTGTGATACTTGTCTTATATTTATTTTTATCATGTAATCTTTAGGAAATTAATTTCTATAGTTATTAGCATTTTAATTCTTTTGTAGTAATTACAGTAAAATGTTTAAAATCTTGATACTTGAAATTTAAAACACAAATGGAAAAATGGAGTTTGAGTGCAAGTGGTATTAGGCAACTAGATATTGCACATAGTGATCTATTAATGAGGAATTTATTATATGTACAAAAATAAGAAAGAAATATTTGCATTTGAATATCAAAAGTATTAATTTTTCAATTTGAACAGAAAAAGGGCATCAAATTTTCATAAGGAAATAATATATAAAAAATATGCAATAGAAAATCTTACATACTAGAAACAGAGATGTATAATTCTTCACTTGATAATTCTAGCATAGGTTTCTCACACTGTAAACGACAGTCTTCTTCTGCAGACAAATATTCTTTTAAGGACAGTTCCATTACTTTTGCACATTCAGAGTATTTGCCATCGCTATACAATTGAGCACCTTTTAAGAAAAGCTCCTGTAAAAATATTTGGAACATAAAATTATGATTTATACCTTTCAATTAATGTGCTTAAAACTTACATCAGAAACAGATCATGATTACTTCAGAAAGTGTTAATTTAATAAACAGAATTTTGGAATTGTTATGAGTTTCTCTTAAACTTGAACAATTATAAAATTATGTAATTTTCATAGATATACTTGCTGCTTTTAGAGCACATATTAATAAGTTGCAATAAACATAACTTAATACAAAATGTGGGACAGAAAAATTACTAAATTAAAGGAGCATGTGTAAAATAGTTTTTATACAACCTTATAAATTCTCTCTCTTTTTTTTGTTGAGATCTTTTAAGTCAAATTAGTTTTAGATAAATATTTATGTTTAACTAGTACAAACTTGGTAAGTCTTGAGCTTTTAATGTTATAAAATGATTGTCCAGGTTTGGATAGTAATTGTTGGTGTCCACAGATGGCACCATTACACACACAACAATGTAATTTTATGGATTAATACAATCATATTCAAAAAATCATATTGGCAGCAGTTGAGCAGAGTTCTCTTTTCCCTGCAAGCACTCTATCACAGAGAATTCTGCTTTGAGATGACAACTTGATATAACGAGTCCTAGGAAATTTAAAATGATATGTTACCAGTTAAATTGTGCTCATTTTTATTTACCTGAGTTTGTTAATTAAAATGCTAAATCAAACACAAGAGAGTATTTTTTGTAAGCCAGTTAAAAAGTTTACAACTCCTAATTTAAACATTTTTATTGCAATTTATATCTTTCATTTAAAATATTAGGCTTTAATTTAGTTATTTTTGTTAAGTTTACTTTTCTAATTTGCATCACTGATTTATTGCTATCCAGATCCAACTAAACTTACTGCTAATGTAATTAGAAATTTAATATTTTACCAATATGGTGATGCTGTATTGAAATCAAAGTGATGTAATCGCTATTGATTGCATACGTATGCCAGTTTGTCAAAGGTAGACATTTAAAAAATGTTTAAAAATGAAAAATTGTTCTGATTGGTTTTGCAACATGCCTTTGTTGTCTTCCAATACAAATTACATTCATTTTCTACTGCTTTAAATTGTTATTGTGTAAGCTATACTTTATAGGCAATTAAAACATTATAAAATATCAATGAGTTTTATTTTTAATTGAAATATTTTTTCTTTAAGCCTGTATAGTTAACATTTAAATTTCTCTAACTCTTAAAAAAGAATCCATGTATAATTATTTTCCTTCTGTCAGTAATAAAAAACATATTAATTATGTCTGATTATGTTATAGTATAGGTTTTGGATTGTCAAATTATATTATAAAAAATATATTTAAAATAGGCATATATATATATATATATAATTAGGCATTTCACCCAAAAGTTTTTTGTTGCAACAAATATTTAATAGTTGTATTCTTTATCATTATGATACTTTGACAGTTAACTTGATTGTGGAACTTGCTAACAGGATAAAATTAGAATAGATTACATATTGACAATTGTCATATAAAGAAATTCAGTCAGTTCTAATAGGTATGTAATTGACAGTTGATTTGAATCATACAGAGACAATATGTAGTATTTATTCAATTCAGCTATCTAACATATCAGATAGGGCATAAAGTTAATAAAAACTGTACAAGTCTCACAAACCTGCCAGTTAAACATAATTTTATAAATATTTGGTCTCTTTTACAGTAATCATTAAAGTATTATAATGAAATATGTCCCAATATTCTTGGGAGAATAAATCTGAACCTTAAAGCTAAATCAATTTAGAATTACATTATATACAAAGGGTGTTCAAATGTAAAGGTACACAAGGATTCTGTGGGTATAAATGAATACTTTATTCAAAGTATGCACCATAGACTTGAGCACAACAATCCCATTTATTAAAGAGCCAAAGGAATCCTTGTTCTCTGTGAATGAGGCGAGACCCAGTCTTTCATGGCATCCTTGAGTTTTTCATCTGAATTGAATTGCTTCCCTCTTAAATGTTTTTTCAGGGAACCAAAGACATGGAAATCACAGGCAGATGGTCAAACTGCTTCCACTGGAACTTAACCAGTTTCATTTGTGTAACCCAGGAGACATGTGGACAAGCATTATCATGGAGCAGAACCATACCCTCAGTGAGGACCTCCAGTCTTTTGTTCTTGATGAACCTGTGTAAGTGTCAAATTTCTCACAGTACACACCAGAATTAATGATTTTTTTGTGCTCAAGATATTCAACAGGTAGCAAATATTGGATGTCAAAAAAGACGATGGGAATTACATTGCTAATTGATGCCATGGCTTTGAATATTTTAGGGATAGACGACACATATGTTAAAGGTTACATTGTAATGACTCATTGTACCTTTTTAATTGAACACCATAATACTGTAAATCTTTCATTTGCCAAAGTGTATAATTCCACAAAATAAAAATTTTAGAAAAATAATTAAACAATATTTTATGATTTCTTAAATTTATTTTTATCTTTCTTTAAATTTCTTTTTCTTTTCTTTTATAATTTCTTAAATATATTTTTCTTAAATGAAGAGAAATTTAAAAATGCATCAAACATAAAGTGCTATGATAAATATTTTTCTTATATTTATGAGGAAAAAAAATTAAAAAAATGTATTCTCAATAAATGTCTTAATGTTAATCATAATATACATTGTAATGATTAATACACTATATTTAATAAAAATATAGTATCAATTTAGTTAAATAAACTATGCCACAATATCAAACTTGTTTACACATGAAACTTATTTCAATTTGTTTACACATGAAAAATCTAAACTTTTCCTGGTGGCAGGCACTGGGCATATAAACTTTCATCACAACAAGGCCAGGAACTGCTACTTATTGTTACCTGAAGGGCACCTTGCTTCAAATCATGGAGGCAAGTAGAATCATGCACATCACTCCACCACAAACCTGTTTCTATGGTCGATAACATTCATTTATCATCTCAATAAAAAAGTACAAAGAAGCAACCATGCCCGACCAGGGATTTGAACCTTGGACAAACAGCTTAGAAGTAAGGAATGTAAACACTCTGCCATTGACCAGTGGAAATAAAAACATATATTAAATATTAAATTTATGAACAAAGATTAAAAAAATTCCCTTCAATCTTACCTGATAAATTTTCGGTTCTAAATATTTAACTTTATCCACATTTATTTCGGATAATGCCATATAATATTGAAGATTTGTTTTCATAACTTCATGGTTTGGATTATGAATCAGGAAAGTATAAGCACAAGATGCAGCTTTACCTGGTTGGTCCATCTACAATATGTAATACAATTAAAATTGCATTTTAAGAAATGTTCAATAAAATATTTTTAAAAAGAAATGGAATAAACATTTCAAAAAGGAATAATTTCCATAGATCTCAATTTTGATACACTAAAAATCTTCTGTGTGATAAATCAATAAAAATCTAGTTTCATTTTCACATTCACATCAGAACTATTTTTGAATAACCCAAATTTAAACTACATTTCATTTAAGTAAAAGCTTTTAGATTTTAATGTTAGCAATAAATTACAACATTAATACATATTGTAAATGCATAATGTACATTCAAAGTGGAATCAAAGAAATGCAATGCTAAATCAGAATTAAACTATGATCAAAATTTTCAATTAGATATTTAAAAGCAATATGCATTGTATGACAATCATAGAAAAGTTTCAGTGTTTTATTTATAATTTTGCTGTCCATTTTTATTAAAAATACATTGATATATAATGTAGTTTAAGGCCAAATATCTTTGCCTAATTTAATGTAAAATAACTTGTTTATGAATAACTCATAGTACTTTCCCTTGAATATAATATTTGTTGGTAAATCATAACTCTTGAGATATTTCCTCTCATGGAATAGTTGACATAATATATAAAGTAGTAAAGTATTTATGGCTCTATTATAATAAAGTTATTAGAATTCTATGTTAATTGAATACAAATAATTACAAACATAAAAACAAAAAACAATTGATGTTGTACATCAGCATTATATTTTATGAAAAACAAATTTAAAGTACAATTAATTGTTGAAAAAAATCTAAGCTTATAAAAGTTTGTCAAGTGTGATAAATATACATGTGGGATAAATATATTTTCCTCTATAAACTCTGTAAGAATAAAAAATCAAAGAAGCCAATTGCATGTTCTATAAATATCATCATATAGATATAACTATAAAAGACATTCAATATGTATTGCTGGTTTGTCCCTCAATGGTCATTTTTTTTTGCATAGGAAGGCTGATTACTCCAGGGTCTATGGTTTAAAGCAGGTTCCAAACCACAATAAACCTCCCTACACCAGATGGATTTCGAACCTGCAAACAGTCCAACAGAAGGCAAGATTGCAAACCATTTGGCATATTTATTTAAAAGAGTCAAGTTATGTAAAACAGTCACTCTTAAAAAGAAAGCTATTATTTAATAATTATTTCCAATTTTTAATACAATGTTTAGTCTATAAAATTTAATATATATTTTTATTTTTATTTATTTATTTTTCAATTTTTTTTAAATAGCAAGGAAAATTTCATTTTATCTTCAATACATTTTAAATGCAAAACTGGAAAATAGCAGTATTAAATTAATTTTAAAAGCCATTAACTATTTCAGTAGTATTTAAAAATTTTATTAATTATTTAAATCGAATTATATCCAAATAATATATCAAGTTACATCTTGAAAAATTCAGTTTAAGGATAATTTATTTTTAGTAACTTTTTAACAAATATACACAACAGATAAATTTCTACTATTATTTAAACTCAATAATTAATTACCATTTACAGCATTTATTTTATTTGTGATTAAATGATATTTTTAAACATAATTTGCATTCAATGCTGTACATATGTACGTAACAATAAATTCAAACTAAATTGAAATAATCAAATATAACCTTTTAGTAACAATATTATGTTTATGTACTCTCAATTTAAAACTTGTATTTATAAGAATAACTTTTATTGAAACAGTATATCTTTTATCAATTGAGCACAAGGAAAATCAAAATGTATTCACTCATCCAAGTTACAGAAAATATAAAATAAATGAAATTATACACAGTTGTAAAACATTACATTAGCTCTAGATCTAAAAATGCCTCTTAAAACTATTATTATTTAATCTGTGATTGTTCTTTTCTTTATTCTTTTACTTAAAATGATTTTTTGTACACTATACCCAATATTAGATGAAATTTTCAGTTTAAAATATTACACATATTTAAATGAAAATAAGAAAATATTTTTTGAGATATTTTAAAAATTTTGCTTAAAATATATAAAGTTGTTTAGGAATATCTATTTAGGTATATTTTAACGCAAAAAACTCTTTAAATCTATATAATAAGAAAATACAGATATTTATAAATACATAACTATTTTAACCTTAAAGTAACACAGTTGTAGATAATTATAAGGCACTTTTCTTTCAAAATTATCGTCTGTTTCTTTTGACGTTTTTGGTCTGTTATGGAAATAAAATTTTTGGCAAGTCATCAAACAAAGTGCTATTTCCGTCACTTTAACCTGCAAACGCCATAATTCATTTGAGTTATCTGTATCATTGCTAAAAACTCCACCTCTTTCTTTTTGACATTTTCGGCGACACTGAATGATAACATTACTATAATAAAAGTAATCTTCAATAGCTTTTTCTAGTAAAGTTACACAATCTGTCCACCGGTTTTCAAGATATGCTTCTACACCAAGTTTAAAAAACTGTTCATAAGTTAATTTAACATTTCCTTGAGAAATTTCGGCAAAAGAATAATGTGAGGATATTAAATACAACAAAAATATATGCCAAACACGAATCATTCTTTCATTATAAACATATGAATTCATTTCCTTGCGAACTCATGCTAATCAACCTTCCCACCTAAACGAAAACTATCAACATCCGTTTCCCATCAACTTTACATTAAATAGAAAACCAGATGTTTGGATTTTTTCCTGCTTTCAAAAATTCTTTATTCTATAAAAGTAAAAGAGAATGAAGATCCATAATTTCATAAAAAATATTAATATTTCTTTATTAATATTTTCAATTAATCTTATTTTGTTATAAAAATATTATTTAGTAAAAGGAACATCCAAAATGCAGCAGACGAAATCAATTAAATTACAGAACAAAAACTTAACAGATACTTAAACTTTCACTTTAACGCAGCAGCGACAGGTGATTTACGATTGCAGCTATTTAAATACTTAAGAAAAGTAAGTCTTAGTGGTAAAATTATTTATTTTATTGACATTAAATATTTATTTTATGTTTCTTAAGCTATATAATATTTTCATTTATAATTCATAAATTTTTCTTATTTTATATCTTGAAATTGCATGTAAAAAGGTGTGACAAGTTAGTTACATTAGATATTTTTTTCACTATAGAGAATGTCATAATTTTAATATTTATAAATAAGTGAAAATATTAATTATTAAAAAAAGTCTAGTTATTTTATTTAAGCAAAGATTTGTTCAGATTTTTCTATGTTTTTAAATATTTGTCTCTTGTTCTAACAGTTGACATGTAAGCTTCAATATGTAATGTTATTCTATATATTTCATTCATTATTTCAGCTTAGTTTGATTTTAGAAAATCATTTAGAAGATAAACTATGGAAAAAAAATCGAGTCTCAGTTTAATTTGTTGAAAAGAAAAGATAAATTCCGATATGTACATTTTAGATTTTTCTACATATTTTTTGTTTTAATTCAATTAATCTAAATGATTATTTCTTTCATTTAAAAAAAAAGTTTTCTTATATTTTCAAAGTTTGTATAGTCACCTTTATACCTATGTTTTGTTAAAATAAAAACAAATGAAACATGTAAGATAGATTTCCAAGTATATTTTTGATTGAGTTCTGAATAGTAAATATTTTTATTTATCTGATTTATTACAATTAAACATCAATAATGAAACATTAAATGTATATTTGTCTTTTTTCTCTAAATTTAAATTAAATGTTATTGAAAATTCAATTTTCAATACCAGTATCAATATTTTTTCTTGATTAGCAATTTAATTGCTAATCAAGAAATTAATCTTAGCTATGTTTAAGTGTTATTGCATTTGAAGTTTTTTTTTCTTTTTAATTGAAATAGGATAATATTTGCAGATTTCTGGTAACATGGCATTTTTAAAGTTTATGAAAGGTGCAATTGTTGGAAGTGAGCAACCAAAATATGAAGTTATATCCAAAACAGATGTAAGTAAACTTTTTTCTATTAATTAATACTTAGGATTTCAGTTCATAGTGCTTATTAATTTGTTAATAGTTTTTACATAAGAACATAATATTTCATCATATATTATTTATATTGTGTATTTTATAATATATATATATATATATATATATATATATATATATATATATATATATATATATATATATATATATTAGTATAATTATATACATTAATAAAGTTATAATATACAAGTCAAATAGTTCTTCATGTAATCTCTACCATTCCTTAAAAGTATATATAAAAGTGGAATTTAAAGTATTTATGCAAAATGTTATTTTACCATTCATATATTTTTTGTGTTTTGTTATTTATATTACATAAGAATTATTTTTCTTAATTCCTATTTAATTTTCACTTGGTAATTCCCATAGCAAATTTATCTGTAATAACTCAAAATGCATGTTAAACTAAAAGTCCCTTTAGAGTTAATAGTATAATTATATATTTGAGGTCTGTCTGAAATATAATAATAATATTTGATTAATTTTATATTAAGTGATTGAAAAATTTGTTTAATTATTTTTTGTCAATTCCTTAATTTGTGAGATAAAGGATAGTGTAAAATAAATGTAGTTCATGCTGAATTATTTTTGCACTACTACATCATCAATAACAATAAAAAATAAATTTTGTACTATTTGAGCAAAAAAAAAAGATTGTTTTTAAAATTTCTTATGTTCTGATACAAATTTCATTATAAAAAGGTGAAAATTCTTCTTTGAATTCATTAGAAAGAAATGCGTCTATTTCTGCACACTTATGTATTTGTCTTTGTAAAACATTTGATTAATGAGTGAAGTAAGTTTCATCCATAACATGTAAAAATGTAGCCTGAATACTTCAGGCTTCCTAAAATATACACTTATAAGAATGTCTATTAATATTTGTATTTTCTTATTATTTTTAACATATATTATTTATAGTATTTAAACATTTTATATTTGTTTCTAATAAAAAATAAAGAATTTTTTTTTATCATAAAAAGATAAGTATTTGTAAGTTTTTTGTTTCAAATGAAACTTCTAGTAGGGGTAATTTAGTAATATTTTTATATTTTTGCTTATGTGTTTCAAAAATTTCAGAATTAATTTTAGTCTAGCACCTATGTGGAGATAAATTTTTTCTCCTGGAACATATTTACTAAATGTTATGTAAACAACAAAGACAAATAATATAATTTTTATGTTTAATAGCATGCATGCAAATTTAATGTATATTGAATGTATTATTCACATGCTATTGATTAATATATTATAATGATACTTTTTGATATTGTTTTTTGTTTAACTATTTCTCTGTAGTTTTTTTTTTTTTTTTCAATTGTCAATATTCAATCAATGAGAGTATGTGTAAGTTAGTCTCTATTTATTTAATTTCATTGTTAATTTTGATATTTCCAAAATTAAAGATTTACAAAATTGTGTTGTTTTATTTAGAAAAAACTAAATTCAAAATTTAAATTGGAAAATAAATATTCTTTAATTTCTTGATTAATCTTAAGACACAGTTTTGCACAAGAAAATTAGATTATTATTATTATTTAATGCATACTTTCATAAATTAGTTTTACTGTATGAGGTAACAAGCTCAAAGTGCTCTTAGAATTTGGTAATTTTTTCAAAGTCTTGGAAACTTCTGGAAAAAATATTTCAGAATTTATTAATTTTCTTTAGACATTTATTTTTATATTAAAATATCTGTGATTTTTTCTTTTTAAAATATTTAATGAAATGTTTTAAAAAGGGAGAGAGATTTGTTGACATCAAATTAATATTAAATTTAAACAAACTTTTCAAATTAAAAAAAAAACATAAATATTTTAGATTAAAAGTCTTAATATTATTGTATACATACATATGTATATTCAAGTTAATAAAAAAATGTTCATTAAATTACTCACTGGCATTAATCATTTCATGTATAAACCCTTGAAATAAGAAAAAAAAAAATCTCGTAGTTTTTAGCAAATGTATTATCTTAATGCTCTGGCCTTTAGTTCAACAGTTCATGGGTTTGAATTCTACCTTATAGACATATGTGTATGTAATGGTTTAGAATCCACTTAAAACTTAAAGTTCTGATCTAACTAGCCTTCTGTCAAAAAAACAACTGAGTGAAAAACCAAACCATTAGTTCTGCTAGTGTCAAGCAAGTTATATGAATAAAATCAGAATAATGGTAACCTAACAAAAAATCTGAACCTAATTAAATAAGAGAACTTAAAAAATGTAAACAATAGGAAGGTGATATATATATAAGTTTTTTTATATTTTATAAAACTATGTTAAACAGAAATAGAAATACATATTATCATTGCAGTTTACTTTTGAAGTTTTTTTTTTTTGTAAGTTTTTAAAATAATAGTAGAATATCAATAAAACAAACCATAGATAAGACATATATGAACAGATTTAAAAAAATATCCTTAGTTAAATTCAGTGTTTAATAAATTAATATGAAGAATTTTATACATTTGAATAAAATTATTTTTATTTTAACTTTAGAATCAGTAGAATCCTACAAGCCAGTATGAATTTGGTGCTCCTTCCAATTTTCGTGCCAAGTATTACACATTATTTCACCCCCTACCTAAATTACATCATTTTCATAATATCCAGTTTTCAATATCATGGCTGTGTTTAACCTGAAAGTTTAAATATTGCAATCTCCTGCTATTTTTTTTTCTTTTTTTTTTTTAATATTTTAAAATTTGGAATATTTTGTAATATTTACTTATTACATAAATATTACAAAATTAAAGATAAGAAACTTCACATATTTCACAAGAATTACATATAACAAACTAAATATAAAATGACTAAAAAAAATCAATTATTATTTGTGTTCATCCAATGAATAGACAATCAATGACATAATCAATCACTTAACTATTTTCTTTTAACAATGCAAAAGAATACAAACTTCAAAAAACATCAAATATAACAATACCAGCAGATATTAAAAACTGTGCTATGAATATAAATCAATAATTTAAATAACATATATTTTTATGAGAATTCAGGTTTTTTATTAACCAGGCAGTAGCTTCCACTTTTTAAAACACCATCCACTGAGCATAGCGGAATATCCTTCACACCTTGGGTGATTGTACCAAGAGCATACACTTCTGATGTACATTGCTCATTCCGCCCAGGGTCACCCCTCTGTCAAGATGAGGCATCACACAGGATATAGAAGAGGAAAATAACTTTCTAGAATATGAATTCAATTTCCAAAATAACTTTCAGGCAAAAACTTAGTATTCATAACACATTTGGGTCAGTTTAAAAAATGTCAACAAAGGCAAAATTACAAGATTTTTTAATGTAAAGTATCTAAAAAGTAACAGCTGACTAAGCCTTACTAAATCAACTGCAGGTTATGGTAAAATTGTAGTTTTCAAAATCTCAGTCATAATGCATATTGAAATTTCAAATATTTTGTTATATTTACTTACAAAAGAGCTATTAAAAAACTAATGGCTTACAAACTTTTACGCACATTTTAGAAAATTTACATATTGCAGAGCATACATAAATCTCAAAAAGTCAAAAATATTTTTTATAATCAGTCAGTAAAATATCATAATAATTTTATTAATTTTCTTTTTATTTATCAAAAGAATACATACACTTTAAAAATAAACCTAAATCAATAATGTAACATACTAAATCAATAATGTAAATAAATTCTTATTAAAATTTGGTTTCCAATTTACCAGGCACTGGTATTAGTCTTAAAATAACACATTATTCTAGTTTTAATTGAATAATATAGTTCAATAAGAAATATATCTTAAATGTTTCTACCATGTACTTAATAAATTATACATATTTTATTATATGGCAAATTAAGTAGAATAATACCAAGTAAAAAATAATGTCTAATCTACTTCTCTCACTCTTCAAATTTAAAAAGAAAAAAATTTAAAAGTAACTTTCAAAAATTTAAATATTGTCTTGAATAAAATTTTGTTGAAACTTTAATAGATCATGTTTCCTCTTCTCATCTTTGTACAAAGTTAACAGCATTTGATTATATTTCCTATAAGATGGTCAGTATCCTCCTGAGTCAAATAATTATCATTCAGCTTTTAAATTATCCAAATTTTTAGTAACTCTCTTTGATTAAAATTAACAAAATTTAAATAAACTATAAAAAAATTAAATAATGTTTTTTAATTAACAATATTTGTATATATCACATTTTTATTTCTTACTTGAATGTCATATTATATTTTTCTGCTCTGTTTGTAGAATAATTTTGTAAATAAAATGTCTTAATATAACTTGTAAAAATAATGTAACTTAAAAAAGTTATATCAATGAAAATTATGATTCCTTTATTATAATGATGTGTTATATTACATGCATGTGTGCTTATTGAAAATTTTGAAGCAGTTAAGTTGTGCTATAGTAGAATTTTTGAGAAATTGAAAAATTTATTTAAATGTCTAATACTTAAATTTTAATATATTTTTCATATTTCAATCTAGGATTATGAACTTCGCTCATATCCTGAATGTCAGTGGGTTACTCTGTCCATTCATGATAAAACACCAGATGAGTTTTCACGTGAAGATTTCCGGCGTTTATTTGATTATATTAATGGAAAAAATGAAGCAAGTTAGTGTTTTAAAAATACATGATTGGTAAAAGTTTATTTTATTAAATTTTAAGCAAAGTTTATCATTATAAACTTTAAATTTTTGAATTTCTCTAGACTTATCTATTGATATGACTGTACCAGTGGTATATCATGTGAGTCCAGTTGAAGAGAAGGCAAAGGATTATTCTGTTTCTTTTTTCCTTCCTGCCAAGTTAGAAAATCCACCAAATCCTGTAGATACTGATCTTGCTTTATCTGAAACTGGAGCAAGGGAAATTTATGTCAGGTTGGCATACTGTAAACTTGTTTTCATTTATATATATAAACTAAATAAGTTGCTTTTAAATACCTTTATACCTTTGATCTAAAATTTTAAATGTTAGAAGTAGTAATGTGTGTGTATATATATATATATATATATAAACTTTTTAGTTTGTTAGGTAGTTTTTTTTGTTTAAATATTAATTTATTAGTTTAATCGTATTGAGACATAAGCTCTACACCCAATTTTAAACATGAGATATATGCAAATTAATAAAATGTAGTGGTAGCTCTGATGTAGTTTTGGTGCAGTTGTAGCTCTCCTCACTTCCAAGCCCTAGGTCCAAGGTTTGATCCTTAGGCTTTCCAAGGTTGACTTAACCTTTCATCTCTTCGATAAATAGATAAAATTGAGTTCAGATTTGCTTACATTTTTTTAAAGAAAATAATGTTAAGACTAAGAAAACCATAAAATTTAGATAAAGTGTTATAAGCACTATTACATATCTATAATTTTTATCCATTTTTTATTATATAAATTCTAATATATTTTTCAATTCTCTGTTTATAATTTTGCAAGAAATTCTGTACTTTTTTTATGTTTCAGGAAGCATCTTTCTGAAAATTTAATATCACCCATGTTTTATTTTAATGAGTTACTTTACCTATTAAATTAACTGAAGTCTATTTACTGGAATATTTTAAACTTAATAATGGGCAAAATAGTTGATGTAAAATATCTTTCAATTTTCTTGTCTTGTTTATTTTCTTTCTTTTTGTAGAATTAAACTACCTACAAGCTTTAGTTCTCTTAGTTCAATTTTCGCATTTTGTTACATATATGTTTTGAAATAGAAAATGTACTAATCAAAAATTAATTAAATTTTAGATACAAAGAAAATTTGACAGATGTCGAAGTTTGCTAAAAGTATAATCAAAATTTAAAATACAGTTAAAAAAATCATTAAATTTTATAATGCATGTAAAAGGAACTGATTTTATTTTAGAGAATAATTATGGTAATAATTACTGAGTATTCTTATGAAACATAGGGTTTGCTCTCCAATAAAATCAGGAAAAAGAAAATTCAAAACTCAATGAATATAAGCAAAGATGACTTCTTATGACAACATTTTTCACTTACTAAACTAACATATCTTTTAAGAAATGTTTAAGCATATACCATATTCATATTTCTAGTGAGGAAAAGTAACTATTTCAAGTTTCGTAGTTGTCTTGATTTTCCTGGAAGATTTTTTTTTCTTAAAAGTCCTTAATTTTAAGTCATAATCCTGAAATTTCTGAATTATTTTCTTTTTCAACTTGAAAGCAAAAGAATAATCTTATTATCGATTTGAGAAAATAGGAGTGTTCTTTTAAAACTTACGGGCGAATAAAGGACAGGTTTTCTAAAGAGGTTATAGGAGAATAAATTTAATGACGAATGAAAAGAGCTGCTGTTGACGACATCATAGGAGGGGTCTACCTCTTACACATCAGTTTAGAATTTCACAGCTAGCCATGCTTTCTCCTTTGTTCAGAGAATGGAAATAGTTTATCTCTAGAATTTAAGAGTAGTTATCCATTATTTTTTTGGAGGAAACATTTATGTTATTGTGTATGCAGATTTTCAAGGTTTATATGTACCCATCACTGAAGTACCTGGAATTATGAAATTTTCAGACAGTTGGCTTTCTTCTAACTGTAAGGATGAAAAGGGTGATTTTATTAAAGACTGGTATCAAGTATGTGAAAACAATAAATCTTCCTCTTTCTGCCAAATGTGTTGTAAACAATTTGGTGTTGCAAATATGAGATTTTCTCAAGTTTTGATTCATGTTATTTCACTTAAACATTTATAATGAATGAGAAATTAAATCGGACTGTTTTTGCTTCGAATATGAATGTAAAAATAGGATTGACAAAATCACTGCTTTTATCATCTTCCTACAAGCATTGGACGCTGTTAAGTACACAAGATGAAGTTTTAAAATCTGAAGCAGTAATTTTACTTACAGCTATATAATGTTACTACTGATTTTCTTCAATAAATGAACTTGAAAATATCTCTTCCATTGCATTTGATGATTTCAAAATTGACAAACTTGTTTAACTTAGGAGAGCTAAATTAGAATATGTGACAAAATTTGGATTTGCCCCTTACTTTCAAAATCTAATTTAAGATGGTATAATTTCATCTGGGTCTTACTTCATCTTATATTTTGATGAAGTCAAGGCAAGTTGAAAAACAATTGGATACAAAAAATTTATGTTATTCGTCAAAAAAAAAAAAAAAAAAAAAAAGAATGCCAGGTAGTTCATAATTATTATGATTCATTTTCTCTTGGACATGCAGAGTCTAGTAAAATTTTAGAAATAATGTTAAATTTTTATTCTAAAAATTGGTTTAGATTTTGAAAAACGCTTTAATGCTCCATGAATGGATCAAATGTCAATTTGTCATTTCATAAGAAGTTAAATACTCATTTAAATTCATTAGGAATTTTGAACTTGATTGATATAGATACATGCTATTTACACTTTATCAATAATGCCATAAAGAAACATGTATTGAATTGTTGTGACTTCAGTGGTTTTATTTACAGTCTATATAAATGGTTTAATTTGTTAACAGCAAAAAAAGATTATCACAGTGCTTAGATTTTATTATTAGTGGAATCTGTTGATGACCATTTGTTTAAAAAGTAGAGATTCATGATGGTTAACTCTAGGACTCACATGTTAATGAATAATTGAACAATATCCAGCCTTAAAAGAATATTTTTTAACTATATTACCCCAAATAAACATGAGAGTTGGTGAAAAAATATGTAATTATTTCTAAGTTTTTAAAAGAACCATTGAACTTTATGTATTTATATTTTGTTGTTTATTTTTTCAGTATATTCTCTCCTTATCTCTTACTTTTACTCAGAAAAAAAAATCTGTATTTATTGACTAATTGTTTAGTAAGCAAAAGGAGTTAGTAAGAAGTATAATGTATAAATTTTTGAAATCTGATGTTGTTGACAAAAAAGAAGGAATGCCTTATATAAATTGCAAAGAATCCAAACTGGTTACTGCTTATAAAAATTTAGATGTTTCAGCAGCTAGCAAATTAATTGCTTATTCTAAAAATGAAAGATTTCTGTATAATTTTAAAAGTGCTTACATTATAACTTGCTATTACTTACAGGAGAAATTGCCATAAATTTGCCATAATCAAAAAAGCATTTGAAATTGCTTTCAAATGCTTTTTTGCAGGATGTACAGTACATCCATCCATCAAGAAAGGATGATTAACATTTTAAAGAGGCTTTTATTGGACTTGTGAATAATATACTAAAAGTAACAAAAATGATGCCTTTTGTGATGAAGTTAAAGTAGAAATTGCAATGCATATTTGTGAAGACAATAAGCAAAATATTGAAAATTTTCTACAGAAAAATATTTGCTATTTCTGGAAAATAAAGAAAAATATTTACTTTTCTAAATTAAAAGATGTTTCAGGAAATTTTAATGCTATTCCTGAACGTCTGTTTTCTGTCAATAACAATATTATAACTAAAGAATGGTGCTTATTATCAGACCCTGGTATTCACTCATTAAGAAATGTGTAAGGATTTTGTAAATAGGAATGAATCTGTTAATTTAATTATGAAAATCAGTAATACAATACATAAAACTGGTCATTCGCAATATGCTTCTTACATCAAACAACAAAGAAAAAAAAGAAAAGGAAAAGAGAAGAAAAAGCAAATAGTAAACAGAACGTGAATAAAGCAGATAAAGAGATTGACTTTCTCGTTGCAGAAAAAATTATCTTTTTAAAGATGAAGCTTTCCAGTTGATAAATAGCTCATCAGAAAAAACTAAGAAATGCTGTAAAAATTAATGATTTTGAAGAAATAAAAGTTGCTCAGACTATGTTGGATGTTACCAATGATAAAATTAAAAATGTTTCAGAAAAATTAATTTTAACTCGACAAAAAATTCCACAAATCAAAAAGCGACAGTTTTTTTCTCTATATTTTGGAATTTTAAGTTTATCTCTGTAAAGATAATTATAATTGTATGAATAATAATGAGAACATTGCACATCAATATTTCTGTTAATAAAAAAATATTGAATTAGATGAGTTTTTCAAACTTTACATGATATTGAATATATGTATATTAGCAATGATTTTAACTGCATAATCTTTAAAAAGTTTAGTTAGTTAAAAGTTCAGAATTTTAACTAAGGTTATTTGTAATTTAAAGTTTATTTTATTTATTTATTTAATTATTATTATTATTATTTTGACAAATGCAAAGTTAGTATGCTATTGATATTAATTTTTTTTCTTTAAGTAAACTTAAATAAATTAATATTGTCCTAAAATTTCTAAAAAAAATTGTGTCCTGAAATTTTGTTTTATCCACTACTATGCCTACTATTTATTCTTAATAGCTTTATTGAAATCTAATAAAGTTAAATGCCTTTTTTAAAAGCAGCATAACATCAATACTTTAAAGTATTCTTTTGATAACAGAATCTGAAACATTTTATGATAAAAATGGTGGATATACTTACAGAGCATTAGCTATATGTACCTCATATGGTGAAGCAAAAGGAAAATGATACAAAGTACAAAGATTATACAAGTAATTATTTCCACCATGGCATAAGTCATATGATTTTATCCAATGAATGTATGAAAAACTATTTGTTTTCTGTCACAAACAACAATGCAGATCATAAAATTGATGAATGCTAGAAATAATCATAGGTGTCTTAATAAAAATTTCAGATGTTTGCTCTCCAAGCATGTGAGTGAGACATTCAAAATGGGTACTTTTCAAAAGATATATATTGATATATTTTATACAAAGAGTGTATGCACCTGTCTGTGTGTGAAAGGTGCTGTATTTTTATGCAGTTATATAATTATACCTACTTGGCAGTTTATTATTATTTTTTGTATTAAATTATGGGAAATAGATCCATGATTTCTTGTATTAGTATTTAATGATAAGACAATATTTATCAGAGAAGGCATTTTCAACTTTTTGTTTTTGCTTGACAGCAATCCCTATTTAATTATTTCTGTTAAACACCAGTAGAAGTTTTCTGTTAATATCTCTATTTCATGAACATCTAATCATGTATTTTTGATAATTTACATTGTAAGTATTACCAATAGTTATCAAAATAATGAAAGTACCTGTCAGTAAACAAGATATTTTTTAATGTATTTTATACTTATTAAAACATAATAAGAGCTGTCACAGAATTTTTTTTAAATAAAAATGTACATATTTTGTAGTATGTGGTAGCTTCCTTGAAATTGTATAGTTCTTGGATATTTTTCTGAGGCATAAAATTTCAGACTTTGAAAGAAGACAAATTATAGCAGCTTGTCCAGCTGGAGCAAAACATCATTTCTGGCAGTATGACAGCCAATGTGACTGAAGATCGCTCAATCAGCTTCTAAATTCACTAGTGTCAATAATTGCAGTTGAATATCACTTTCATAAACAGAATAATCATGGTAGAAAAGCTATTTTTAAGACATTATAGATGTTCTTAAGACATTACAGATGTTAATGTCATCTACAGCGCTTGGCCACTTATTAAACCTGTGAGATAAATGGAAGAAAGTAATATGGTCTGATGAATCATCTTTCATACTTTTCTTTACAACAAAACAGGTGCATGTTTCGAGTACACTTGCACAAGCATATGGTATCTTCTTCTAGTTGTCAAACATGGAGGTATATCTGTCATGTTATAGGCAGTTGTGTTTCAATTTTCTGTTAGACAGCTTGCAATCCTAAGAAAGATCTCTGGATAGAAATATACAAAAATTTTAACTGTCCATAATGTAAACTTTGTTTTTTGAAGGAGACAGAATTTTTTTCTTTTTTTGGAATATAATGCATCTATCTTTGTACCAGGACTTCCTCAATCTCAGTTTGATGAACAACGGGACGAAGTTAAACATCTAACTTGACCCAAACAAATCTCAATAAAATTGAGCCATTATGATTTTTATTGGAGCATATAATTCAGAATTAGTATCCTACACTGACTTCACTCCGAAAACTTTTAGAATAACTCTGTGAAGAATGGTACTTCCTCCCTTAGGAAGATAAATTAAAACCCTCCTCCTCTTTAGGTTTTTTTTTTTTTTCCTTAGAAAGATGAAATTAAACTGACTTGAAAAGATTCCTTCCAATCACCTGTGGTACTTTGGAAGAAGTCCAGATAGATCTTTCTCCATTCACTTAAAATATCAAACAGTTTTCTTATTTTTCATGAGTGGCCATGTCACAGCACTCATTTTCTAGCTGGTGCAGAAGATCTTACTGAGTACCATTGGTGTGGGGCAGACAGGGTGATTTTGCTTCATGTTTTAGTTTGTTTGGATTTTAAAAAGAATGTGGTCCTTCCTAATCTATTTTTTTAAAAACTTTTCATATTTTGGATTTGTGGAGAATATCTGTGTTTGCTTAGAAATAAAGGATTAGTAACTGCAAGAACTGAATTTCAAGTCCTTGTGCCGAGTTCCAAGTCGTTTTCCAAAGGTCCGTCCAGAATTTTTCTCATGAGACTTCGCAACAATTAAGATTTCACAGGGTGGGGTCGTTAGCCCCACGCCCAACCCCCAACCTGGAGGACCAGGCCTCCATATTTATCAGATGGATTGATCTCCAGGCCAAAATCAGATGGATTGATTGTCTTGATAGGGATTTTAACACTATTGGAACATCTAATTGGAAAAGTGCTGCTGAGTACAGGCCAAGATGGAATAAGCTCATTGAGAAGGCCAGGACCCACACAGGGTTGTAGTGCCATTGTTGATTGATTGAACTGCAAGAACTGAATGTTACACTATTCATCTAAACACTATTTAGCACTTGTAAGAATTGATTCCTAGATGAATCTAAGATGTATTACATGCCAAGGGCATTCCTATACCATACTAATAAAAAATTCTTTATAAATCTAAAGTGTTTCTATTATTTTGATAAATACTTGTTTATTTTGAATATTGTTTGACCAACATATATACCATATCTTCTTGGAACAAATTGTTTCCAGTTTATTGCAGGTTATTCTGTTTTCTATCCAGAGAGATGTGTCACAATAAAGCCTCCACAAATTTTTCTATTATAGTCTGTATTTCTTCAGTGTTTTCTATACTGCACAATGGATTAGGAGCAGTTATGTCATTTGGCTTCCTTGTTCTCCTAATATCAATGCATTGGATAATTTCTTTTTTAGACAAATGTTTGAGTTGAGACAAATGTTTGAGTTGAGAATGTTTAAGTCATTGTATGCATTTAATTTTCCCAACTTTTACTTAAATTTCAAAAGAATTGCAGTGATAAAGAGATGTATTTGTAGCTACTTGTGTTTCTCTAATTTAATTTTAAATACATATCCTGGGTTATATTCATGTAAAATTATGGAGATGTTTATTGCTTAAGTTTTTCATTCTGTGATTTCTGTAATGTTTGAAAATAGTATAATGAATTCTTTTTCGTGTATAAATGTAATTCACAGAAAAATTTTCATTGAAACTTGTCTAATTTTACTAAGATAACTTTCTGTACTCCAAATAATCTTGTTTTCTAGATGACTTAGTTAAAAAATTTTAAAATACAACATTAACTTTTGATATAAAATTTGTATGATTATACTGTTGTAGAATGTTTGTATTTTGTGCATTGAATTGAAATATATGATATCTTTTAATTTTGCATGTGCTCATTTTGTAGTATTTAGGATGTGATAATATATATAGTATATTTTCATATTAAAGAGAACTAAACACTTTTAGTTAGAATTGAAGTGTAATTTACTAAAATATTTTAATGTTTAAATTTGACTAGAGTTTTTGATTTTGATGTTTTCCAGATTGTTTAGTTCATTCTTTGTTATAAAATGATAAATGCAATTGCTATGAGAGCTTCATGAATGCATGCATTTTGGTTCAAGTGCCATCATAATTTTTTGAAGTTTAATTAACTGTAACCCATAATGATTACTCAAATTGAAACCTAAAAAAATTAAGTATTGTAGAAATGTGTCTAAATGTTGAACAATCCTTTTATTATTCATTTAGATTTTTTATTATTCACTTTTAAAATTTGCTTTAATTTGTTTTATAGTTTAGTAATAAGTTCCTTATGTATACTTAATTTACTTAAATACTTTTTGCTAATAATGTATCATATGATACAAAATGAAATATTTATTTTTATTATGTAATTAAGTTTATTTAAAATATTTTTCTGCTCTGAGTAATAAAATAAAATATATTTTTCTGAAAATCTATTAGATTTATTTTTGTAATTGAAAATACATTTCCTTATTAAAGTTGTGTCAGTAATTTACCCTTGAAAATTTCTTTTATAATGCCAATATTGGAATTAATTATAGAAAAAAATTCTTTAATAATAAAAATTGTCCAATTTCTAAAATGTAAAATTATTTCTTATAGAATGGACATTAGAAGAGAAAGTGTTGTTGTCACTTATATCAGATTATCTAGCAAATCTTGACAATCACCATAGATAAATCTAAAAATTTTGAAGGGAAAAGAGTAGCTTCAATCGGCCAAAAAGACTAGGGCACTAAAGGGAGTAACTAACTTTATTAATGTGCCTGACTGCATTAGCTGGTAATAATGGAATGGCTTTCATGCTTAGGGTGACTAAACCAGGAGAAAAATTCCTGACAACAATGAGGCATGCAACTCTATGTACTTGCCCCATTCTGCATACGAGGGTTGCTATTTATATTTCTGGCCTGGCAACAGTAAGTGTTGCTAGGCGACCGAAGACGATTTTAATCGAAAGTTTGATATTTTTAAACATAAATTCAGCAGACGATTTACCATTATAGCTTTATTTGTGTTGTTGACAGTAAATTGAAAAGTTCTTCTCTGTCAAAAAATGGAATTGAATCGTGAACATTTTCGTGCCATTATTTTTCATAACTTTCGACGTGGATTGTCAAGACAAGAGTGCTTCGATGAACTTAATTCTTTATACAGCGATAAAGCGCCATCCTACAGCACTGTAAAAAATTGGTATAACGAATTTAATCGTGGTCGATGTTCGATCCAGGACGAATCCCGTGCAGGTCGTCCAAAATCCGTTGTTGTGCCAGAAAAGATCAATGCTGTGCGTGAACTGATAAAGCAAGATCGTCATATGACATACCGTGAGATAGAGACGTCTTTGGACATTAGTATGACTAGCATCAACAAAATATTGAATGAACATTTGAGCGTAAAAAAAATTTGTTCGCGTTGGATCCCGCATAATCTGACAAACGCTCAAAAAAGGCTCGTGTCGATTGGTGCAAGGAAATGTTGGAAAAATACATTCAAGGTACATCAAAGGCTGTGTATAACATCTACACAGGTGACGAATCATGGATCTATGCATATGAGCCGGAAACAAAACAGCAATCAACTGTATGGGTCTTCCAAGACGAGGCAAAACCAACAAAAGTTGTTCGAGGAAGAAGCACATCGAAACAAATGATTGCCTGTTTCTTCGGCATTAACGGTCATGTGGCAACAGTGGCGTTAGAGCAACGCAGGACGGTCAATTCTGAATGGTACACGACCATTTGTTTGCCAGAAGTCATCGGAGAAATTCGAAAAAAGCAGAAGAACAGGCGAATCATTCTTCATCATGACAATGCGAGCTCTCACACATCGACTCAAACAAAGGCATTTCTGACGGAGCAAAAGATCGGACTGATGGGTCATCCGCAGTACAGTCCTGATTTGGCACCCAATGACTTCTTCTTATTCCCACACATCAAAAATAAATTACGTGGACAACGATTTTCGACCCCCGAAGAAGTGGTTGATGCATTCAAAACGCATGTTTTGGAGTTACCTCAATCGGACTGGAAAAAGTGCATTGAAAATTGGTTCAAAGGCATGCAAAAGTGTATTGATCATTATGGAGAATATTTTGAAAAACAATAAAACCAATTTCGATCCTACATATTTGTTTTTTCATTATTAGGCCAGAAATATAAATAGCAACCCTCGTATTGGAATGCCCCTAAACTAAGTTAAGATAACAGTCAGGGCTAGGCAAGGAAAGTGTATTACATATTTGTATATCTATTTAAGGCAAATAGTCCAAAATCTTTTGAAATCAAAAATAATATAGTTGTGAATTATTTAACTTCCCATAAAAATAAACATTAAACATATATTTTTTTTTTTAGAAAAAAAATTGTGTCTAAATTAATGCAGTAATATTATACTTTTAAATAGACTAAAATTAATTAAAAGAAGTCTCTCTGTTCATGTATGAATAATTCTAGATATTTTCCATAACTTTTTGTATATGAATTGTGGTTTGACATATGACTTGTTTCCTTTTCCTGAATAACCTGCAACATTTTTAAAAATTCTTGTGGTAAAAAATTTAGTTAATTGAATCATTAAATTTGTAAGTTAAATATTTCTAAATTTCACTGCTGTCAACAATCTGGTCTGTTTGATGAAGCACATTACTTTGAATCAATATTATTATTGTTATTAACATTTTCAATAGTTTGTTATAAGTTCAATATTTCTTTCCCTCATATATTTATGTCTTATACTTTTTATTATAATTTTATAATCACAAGAGTGAATTTTTCATGAATTCACTCATTTCTAATCTGTTATCAGATGTATCTTTCTTTGTCTTGGGCTATGATAAAATTTCATCACACTTATTATTTATCTTACATAGAAGACATAAATTATCAAGAGAATAAAAAATTTATTTATTTTTCACTTATATTTTTAGAAAATTAATAACTTTTGATTTTGGCAATGCTCTAATTATTAATTAATTTTTATTTAAAGATTTTTTATCTTCTCTAATTTAATATTAATATGTTCGCTTGTTATTCTTTTCTTGCTTATTAATTTATTGAAATGAATGATATAAATAATTAAAACAGTAAATATAAAAATAATTTTACTTGCTATATGGTTATAAATTAAGTACAATAATGAACTCAGGACTGAAGTCATTTTTATTGAAAATAACTTTTATGGATGTCCTTGTTTGTTATTTTTACTTAGTAATAATATTCTTAATTAAATAAATTCGTCCTATTAAATATTGTAATTTGTTTCTTATTACAAAGTTTGAATATTTACTTTAGAACTTTTGGTGGTATGGCTAAAGATGCTGACTGGAAACGAGAATTTGAAGCCTTAAAATCAAAACTGGAAAATCCAGATGATGTTGATTTGTCTGAATATCATAGAGCTGGATACGATCCTCCTTTTAAGCCCTTTAACAGAAGAAACGAAGTTTGGATTGTGAAGAAAACGTCAAGCAATCCAGCTCCTCAAACTCCAACAGAATAAATACTCATTTTCTGCCAGATATTTTGAAGCTTCAGAATGGAAATTATCTGATTTGATTCATGCAAAAGCAATGTGTAACGGTAGTTGTAAAACATTGTTGCATGTGCACTATTTGCTGCACACATTCCAATTTATAATATTGACATATATTTTGTTTTTGTTATTATATGCAGCTCTATGCATGAAAGTATACTTTGACTATCTGCCAAATATTTTTCTTTTTATATTTTTGATGGATATTTTATACACTTAGAATTGGTTGCTTATTGTTCATTAGATTTTTATTAAATGTGTGAAAATTCATTTGAAATGTGATGAATCATGATATCAATATATCATATCTTTTTTTAAGAATGCATTATTTTTTATTTATAAAATTACTTTTATAATTGTTTTATGGTGAACTATCATATACAAATGCCTCTTTCTTTGATAAACTTAATATTTACTGTGACGTTTTAAAAAATCTTCAATGTGATCATGTTTGTGTCAACAGTGTTTCAGACATTGTATTGAACTGCTTTTCTGATCAAACAGTGATATTAATTCGTAGATTGTTGTATTACATGTTGTTAGTATTTGTGAAACAGATTTCACTTAGTGTCTATCAATTAAATTTATCTGTTGTTAATATTTAGCTGACAAATATAATTAATGTTTCTTGTTAAATATAAACTAGAGTAAATGCATATTTCTACCATGAGTACTTTATTTGATAAGCAAACACTTTCCTTAATAAAATGTGTTCTTTATTAGTAAACATCTGTAAAATGAAAATTCTCATTTTGGTAATACACACATATTTTAAAGCTGATATAATTAATGATAAATTTTGTTTATTTTATTTGTAAATTAATATGTATTGTGAAATTGAATAATATTTTTCATGCTGCAATTTGTTGGATATTTAAAAAATGTCTTATGTAAAATTAATTGACACTAATAA